>CM073762.1:8072064-8628636 GCA_037127475.1 Arma custos
AACTGACGACTATCAAGCGTTTAGGGCCCTCCGCAATCTGACACAGTCGGCAATCAGGCAGGCAAAAACCAAATACTTCCACGAAGCCCTTTCATCTGCTCCCGATTCTAAATCCAAATGGCATCTCCTTCGAAAGCTTTCTCTTCTTAATTCATCTTGTTCTAGGCCCTTTCCAGCCTCTCCCAATGAAATTAACTCATATTTTTTGTCCACCTCAGTTAATACTTCTAAATCATCCTCTCCCGTATTTTCCCTACCACCATCTTTCAACCCTGACAACTTTTACTTCGCTGACATTTCACCCAACGACATTATTTCCTCTGTTCTGAAATCCCACTCCATCTCCACAGGCTTCGATGGGATTCCTGTCAAACTGCTAAAATCCTGCCTTATTGATATTATACCTGTCCTACTCTTTATATACAATTTTTCACTGCAAAACGGAGTATTCCCAGCCTCCTGGAAAAAAGCCATAGTCCATCCTATTAATAAATCCTCTAACCCTGTCTCACTCAAAGACTACCGCCCAATCTCAATCCTCTCAAACCTTTCCAAGCCTCTAGAAAGAATAGTCCAGTCACAAATGTCAAATTTCCTCGAACAGTCCAACCTCCTTGACCCACTTCAATCTGGTTTCCGTCCCGGTTTCTCCACACAATCGGCACTTACCAAAATCACCAATGACATACATACCGCTATGGACGACAAAAAACTAACTGTGCTTATCCTTCTTGATTTTACTAAAGCTTTTGATTCCTTGGACCATTCTATCCTTTTTAGCAAACTCAAATCAATGTCCTTTTCTAACAGTTCCATCCGATGGTTCCAATCCTTCCTCTCTGATAGATCTCAAGCAGTTTCTATACCTAATCATCCCCTTTCCTCTTTCCTCACTCTTTCCTCAGGCGTGGCACAGGGCTCAAGTATCTCTCCTCTTCTTTTCAACTGCTATATCAATGATCTCCCTAAATCTGTTCACCACTGTTCCCATCATCTATATGCTGACGATTTCCAAATATATCTGTCCTTTCCCCCTTCCGAGCTATTTTTTGCGTTCGCTAGTATTCAGGAAGACCTGGATAGGATCTGTGCCTGGGCAAAGCTGAACAAACTGGAATTGAACGCATTGAAAACTCAGGCCATTGTTTTAGGTTCCAATTCCCTCCTTACATCCATCCACACCCTCCCAACATTACTCCTAAACGATAATCCTATCACGTTTACCTCCTCGGTGAAAAACCTAGGCATCACCATCGACCAAAACCTTTCCTGGAAATCCCACATCGCCCAAATATCCCGACGGACAATTAGTTCCCTGAAGTTGTTCCATCGTTCTCGTCATCTCCTTACACAATCTTCCCGTAAGCTTCTCGTATCTTCTCTCATCTTCCCCCACTTTGACTATTGTAGCGTGGTATATGGAGGCCTCTCTAAAATGCTTGAAGACAGATTAAAGAGAATAATGAATTGCTCTCTAAGATTTGTGCTTGGTACTCCGAAGCGATCGCGCGTCTCCCACCTCTATGATGGGTTAAAGTGGCTCTTCCCTCCCTTCCGAAGACAATATTTCCTCTGTTCATTCTTATACCAATCCATTCACTCTCAACACCCTTCATATATCTACAGTCTCCTCCAATTCAAATCATCAGTGCAACACCATAAAACAAGATCCCGCCTTTCTGATCTCTATATACGTTCACACAGAACTAAAGCATTCGAACGTTCCTTTCTCGCCCGCTCCACCACAATGTGGAACTCAATCCCTCCTAATATCCGTCATACTCCCTCTCTATCATTATTCAAATCCTGGCTGTTTCAACATCTATTAGCTTCCCAGAAGGATAGTCTCTAGGTAGGTTAGTCATTTGCTTAGAATACAATGTATATAATAACAAACTGTGTTATCTAGTTCTTTTAATTCTGCTCTTTGAAAAGCTGTACATCATGTAAACAAATTATTGAATGCTAGCTCATGCATTCAATTTCAAAAGCTTTGGATTTATCTATTCTCTGTAATTGCTTAATATCCTGTCAAGATCTGTACTATTTATTTACTTACTATTATTTTTGTTTATATATTTCTTTTTAAATTGTTTTCTGTCATGTTTTCACGCTTTATGATTTGTAACATTTAGCCTTCTGGCCAGATAAATATTATGTTTTTATTCCTGTTCATATCTGTTATTCTAAAGGGACTTTGTCCCAGAATAAAGTTACTTTTCTATTTCTATTTCTATTCTATTTCTATATAAGCATATGTTCAAATGGTATCAATGACCGATGGAGATCGGGGTAGGAAGGTACATTGACCTTAACCTCCGCATAGCTGATGTTATAGGTACCCAGTTTTAATTCTGATCTTTGCGGTCCGGATCGTGTGGAAGATGGTTCTACCGTTGCTCCTGCGGTTGCCGTACCGCACTCCCCCCTCTATCCCATGTCCAGGTCGTTACCATTGTCTGCTTCAACCAAGTATAAATACTCTTAGGAGGTACATTTATAATCTTACAACTAATAAAATAAGATTTACAAGTTTTGTAACATTTAAAAGTACTAAAATTTGAGCAAAGCAATAAGTTGCTTTATATAATAAAAAAAAAATAAGAAGGAATGGAATATTTATCAAACTAAAAATGACTTAAAACTATCATATTAATAGACCTTAAAATCATCTTCTTAGGACCTGAGCTAGAAAATTTCAAACAAGAAGTCATAAATTAAAAAAAAAAAAATCCTGCCATTTTCCGAAATAGGATATCCTCAGAACTCGAAGAAATTAATAAAATTTATGATCTTTAAAAGTGAAATAAAATTAAGTACGATTGAATTGGTCAGGGGGAAGGCAGTCAAAGATAGCACAAAATAGGCAAAACTTATTTTCATCAGGCAACGTTTCGGCCTAAGAAGACCAAAGGCCATCTTCAGGTGTAGGAAAGAAACAGAAAATATCTATATATATATATATCATTGCAGTACCAAGGAAGAATTATAGATTTTATAGTAATGTAATGAAATACAAAGCGTAAGATAAAATGATAATAGTATTATTTATGAATAACAAACTTCGTGTATAGAATTGACAATAATGTAAAGAAATACAAAGAGTATGATAAAATACGAAACAACTAGTAAGAAAAAGTAAAAAGTCACGAGTACGCTTAAACTGTGGAAACATTTTTGTTTATGCCGTCCTTCGGAAGGGACATAAAATGTCGGTCCCGACCCTTTGTGGTGTCAGGCACTCGTTAAAGGGCTTTATGCCAATTAAACCTGGATAGGAATCATTTAGGGCTCTAATTGTACTACCGTCCAGTTAGCCATAGCAGCATAAAGAGGCATTCAAGGAAAACACAATAAGTGTAATAAAAAGAATAATAAAAATAAAGAAATAAAATGAAAAAAAAAATATATTTATATTTCATTTATGCTATTTCGAGTCTGGTTGTAAGTATTTTCAGGGATAAGCGTGAAAACCATCTTTCAGGAGTTGGTAGTATATTTCTGTGAAAATATAATAATGTTATTTTAGTTTTTTATCTATGTTTTTTCGTGTATCTTAAAGAATCCTCCATCATTCTGGTCTGTCATGAAGGATTTGTTTATTCTGTCTATCCAGTTTTTACTCTACCATGTGGAGTTGTTAGTCTCAGGCATTTTGGCTGTCTAGGGACAGATCCAGACACTCTGTCCTTTCTTAAACTTCCTTGTAACAGAAAAGTAAATTTTTAGTAAATATAAAGTTTGTTGGTAGTTTTGAATAGACCACGTGAATCAATGAGTAATAGAAATTAATTACTTTTTTTATGAATGGCAATGATTTAGTTAGGTTAAACATCAATCAAAGAACATTTCTTTAATTGTGTTACTGCTTCCATAGTGTTATGGTACTTATGAATAGATTTACAGCAAAATCTTTGTTCAATGTTCGTTTAACGTCACTTTATGCTGCCATGACTAATAAGACGATGCTACATTGGAAGCTCTAAATTTTTCCTATTCAGGTTTAATTAAGATAGGGATTTTTAACGAGCACCTGACATCGTACAGGCTCGGGACCCCCGTTTAACGTCCCTTCCGAAGGACGGCATAAGTAAGGATGTTTTACTCCCTTTAAAAAATCCTAGGGCCACCTGCCGGGCTACGAATCCGCGATCTTGGTCTTAGTAGTTTGTTACGCTAACCACTAGACCACAGGTCGCCCCAGCAAAATCTTTCTTATCTAAATTGAACCATCAGATTTATTTTGAAATGTAACGAACCCAGTTAACAGAATATTTGTAATTATATTGAATACCTATAAATGATTTCTAATACTTGTAAAACCAAAAGCTATAAATATGAAGTAACAACTCCAACAATGTCTAAACAAAATTCCAACCGTATTCCTCGTAAGGAACATAATATTCAGGCATATCTACTCTTACATAATTTTTCAGTTAAAATTGATGTTTAAACATCCATTAATGTTTAATGTTTGTGTATTAGTAGTCTATATGGAGCGGAGTGGCTAAGTGGTAGGGCACTGAGTTGCCATGTCGGAAATTCTGGTTCGAATTCCGCTGCGGGCACGAGTTTTATTTAGTCTGTTTGCAGCCGGAGATAAATCATATAGAATCTAGGAACCTCCTGGAGCTCACCCAGCCTCTATAAAATATTATAAAAATAGGGTACCCAAAATAAGGGGGAAAAAAATCTTGCGATTGAGCGTGACCTAGGACAAGTCACCTCCTTGCAGAACCGTTGTCCATGAAACAGTACAGTCTCTACCATGTACTGAACTCCAGACCTTTTCACGGGTTGTAGTGGTACAGGTTTATTTATTTATTTATAGTTAATAGTACTCTATAGTCTTTTTCTAAATGTTATAGCCCGTTCGATTAAAAATAAACCAAGTCCTTGCATACATTTTTTAGAAGATTTTAAACGACATCCACGTATATCATATTTCAGTATTCTTTAATGTTCATTGAAATAACAACATTGATCTTAAGCAGGAATGCTTGTACATACCTTACCTTAAAAAGCATAGGGTTCAAGATTCATGAAATTCCTTAACGTCATTGCAAAAAAATTAATAAATCCTCCCACTTACGCTTCGGTCAACCTCTCGGACGTTTTTGAGTAGTCTCAGTGTTTCATCAATATATATGAATTAATTTGTTCCTTAGCCCAATAACTTTACAATCCCATCTCAACTTTCGCGATGTTGTCTACGGTTGTCTTAACTAGGTGCGTGTTTTTAAATCTTTAAAATTCTCCAGTGAACCCTTATTTTTTCGAACTTTATGTTCTACCCAATACATTCTATACACTCATATTAATGTATATTTTATCAACAATATCCTTATTCTTCTTGAAATATCCAATTAAGAAAAAAGATAAATAATAAATATAATACTCTGGTTAGTTATGTTGTTTTTGCTAAAAATGCTAAGTGCTTTTTTTGTGCTTCTGTATCCTCAGACGAATAGTATTGTAATATGTACAATTCATCTCTACTGTCTTCAAGTTATTAAACTTTACATTTGATAAGCCTGTTTTGTGCTGATGATGTAAGATGTACTATCTTCCGGCCCGGATCTAATGATATTGAGGATGCTGAAGGATACATCAGCCCGGAGGAATCCTAACGGAGAGGCAGGCGCCAAGGCTAACCGAATTCCATCGAAAGCTGAAGAGACTATTTGAGCGATAGTAAATACTCCGGCAATTTGGAAGATTTCTTCAACCCATTTCGGCCTTGGTACCGTTAGCCCGCTCAAGAGGAGGCCTTCAACCTCTTGTAGCATGTTCGTAATTAGTAGCAGAAGGAGAGTATACGGAATAATGAGGAAAAATGATCATTGGACCAGTTTGGGCACCAAAACTAGGGCATGGCCGTTCATAACAAGTGACGTCAGACGCATTAAAGTCACCTGTTACTATTTAACTTTTTTGTTTTTATCTGTCTTTAGATATTTAGCCAAATATTTAGACTTATTAAAAGAGTCAATTGCAAAACTTTACATGTGGACATATAAATTAACAATTAAAACTATGTGGACACGCAAATCCATTTTTTGGATATATGATCACGACTCTCATGTCCTTTTGTTCTATTTCACTGACAGAAAAATCTGC
The DNA here is from genome assembly GCA_037127475.1 of Arma custos. NCBI lineage: Eukaryota > Metazoa > Arthropoda > Insecta > Hemiptera > Pentatomidae > Arma > Arma custos. The sequence continues at coordinate 8,078,185 of CM073762.1, forward strand.
TAATTGTCAATTGTTTGTATTTGACAAGTTTGGATACTAATTGAAAGAGAAAAACATATATTTATCCATATTTACCTGTCAAGTAATTATCCATATTAATTTGTAAGTAATGGCTTGAAGAAGAATTTATATAACTATACATTATTTCTACTAATTAAAGCACATTGATCTGTGGCAGGTTTTAGTAGAAGTGTTTATTAGTTTTGTATGATGAACACAAATGTTTTATATAATAAAGTAGATTAATATATTTAAAAGTACCTGTAATCCTGCAAGAAGAAGAGCATTTGGGTAAGCACAACGTAGAGAGTGTACTGTTATAAAGCCAACCGTTGCGCAAGGAGATGATTTCAGAGATCACACCCTCGATTAATAATAACCAATTTAAAGAGGCTGAGTGAGCACTTGGGGGTCTCCAGAATCGATTCACAGATACTTAAATATCAAGTACAAAGTTTAGAAAAGTTTTTGACGACAACAGGCAAACTCCTACATTATACTATTCGTTTACGTGGTATTGTAAAATTTTAACATATGAATACTGATTCCTAAATCTTCCATTTAAATGAGAAAATTATGGGAGTTAAAAATGCATTATTCTCAATATGTCTTAAGGAGCAGACATCTTTATTGTATGTAAATGTAAAATGCAAGTAAATATTTGCAATCCCAGCCAGCCGGACTTCTAAGGCATTCAAAACACTGCTTAGTGATGGATGGATTGTCTCACTCCTTTTTTATTTCCGCACAACTACAGAATACTGCCGCTTTATCAGTTCATAGCGCCGCACAAAAGCTAGCATATATATTCGCAATAATTCAAATATTTGTATTCATCTGTGAAATTCATATTCACTGGAATTATTAAAAATATTTCTGTTTCGACTGCTGCCCGTTAAAATAAAGCACAACGAAACTTATTAAGCTGAGTTTAATTATATGTAACTCAAATCATAAATGCTTATAATTTTTTTTTAAATAATTATTGGTCATTTTTTTTAGTTTTAAATATTTTTATTTTTTAAAGATAAAAGATAGGCCCTCGGCCGGGATTTGAACCAGGAATCTTTGTCTCACCGTGACATCGCTCTACCAGTTGAGCTACTCAAGGCCGCCTCCCGGCCGAGGACAAATCTTTTCTCTCTTAGATCCCATGTCCTCGTGCTCTCGCAATTTTTGCGATGAATACACTAGAACGAAGTTCTTTGAACATTCATTTAATTTTAGGATCTCATCATATAGGTAGCTCAACTGGTAGAGCGATGTCACTGTGAAACAAAAGTTCCGGGTTCAAATCCCGGCCGAGGGCCTGTCTTTTCTCTTTAAAAAACATAAATGCTTATGCTTGATTTTAATTGTTAAAATTGAGTTAATCAAACATTAATTTAATGATTCCATTTTGATACCAAGCAACCCGCGTAGAATAGCTTTTTTGTTCCTCGTGTATGCAGATATTATACATATTTAAACATACTACTTAGTAATTCTTATTAAGGATAACCAGTATATAAACTTTTAATAGAGGCTGGGTGAGCTCTGAGAGGGTCCTAGAGTCTCCACAGGATCCGATCGTGGCTTTTTTTTCAGTACTATATCTACACATTTAAATCCGAAATAAAAATGAAAAGCTTGATCGAAGCTGTAAATGTTCCTGAATGAGCCATATCCAAATAAATTTTTTTCTGCTAAATAATATATAATCATTTTTTATATGAAAGAGAAACCTAAGTTTGAAAAGGATGTGAAATCTTCACTCTTAAGCTCTGTAAATTTAGTTTGTTCATTTGACGTCCACATTATGCTGCTATGGCTAATCGGACGGTGCTACAGTGGGAGCTCTAAATTTTGCCTATCCAGGTTTAATTAGGATAGGGATTTTTAACGAGTACCTGGCATCATACAGGCTCGGAGCCCCCGTTTAACGTCCCTTCCGAAGGACGGCATAACTAAGGATGTTTTACTCCCTTTAAAAAATCCTAGGACCCCCGCGATCTTGGGCTTAGTAGTTTGTTACGCTAACCACTAGACCACAGGTCGCCTCTGTAAAGCAAATATTTCACGTCTGTAAATACGATCTAGAGAAATAAAATTAAAGAACTTTTATTATTAAGACCATTTGACCTAAGTTTGTAGTATTTTATTGTATTAAAAATTAATATTTAAATTATAAAGAACTTAATATTTTGTAAAATTACATAAAAGTTATCATGTGATTCTTTAGTGTATGTTACATATGTATGTACCTTTTGAAATTCTAAAATTAAAAAAAAAATTTTTACTAATATTGTTTTTTACAATGTAAAATTTTACAGTTCAAACTGAATACGAATGTAAACTACGAATTCACAAAGAACTCTACCAGAAAATGGAAAGAACCTTAGATACTAGGTGGCAGAGGAGGCTGGCACTCCTCGGAGATCTACAAAGAATGAAGAAACAAAGATTGACTAAGCAAATACTTCACTACTTTTGAAAAAATACCAACAACATGGACTAAAGAAATAAAGAAAGATTTCGAAACGTTAAAACATTACAGAGTCTCACATGCTACATTGAAGTGAATTTGGATGCAAAGTGGAAAATCTGGAAGGGTTTCACGATAAAGAATGGCCAGAGAAGACTGGAAGAAGCAGAATATTGGAGGCAGAGATAACTCAAAGAGACGAAAGGAAAATAAAGTTCTAATGTGACCCCTCCCCCCTCCCCCGAAATGGTCAATACGACAAAAAATATATATTTATATATATAATATAAGTCATTGTATCCAATAAACAATCTGGGCAACGAAGAGAAATAAAAATTATATTAACTAAAATACAATTGGGATAACCCAAAGTCTTAAGTCTCTTAAACACAGGACAATAACTACAGTTTACGTTTTGCCAATCCATGAATCATCAGAAATAAATTATTCGGCATCTTGATACAGATAATCCCTATTAATAATAATAGATTTTCCGAACCATTTCTATGATAAGTCTTCAATAGTAGTGGACTATAAGACTTATAAACTTCTTTTATGAGGCGTTGAAGCGTGTCATTCTCGTAGTTTTTGGTTTAAATTGGAGTTTTGGTTTAAGCAATAACTCTTTTTCAAGCTCATGCATGGCTTAAGCGCACTTAGGCATGAAGAAGGAAATATCAGAAAGAATGAAAAAGTACTTTTCAAAAGGAATAGCATGCAGCTTCCGTAAATAGACAAATGATCTAAAGTGTTCCTGGATGAACGATAATTAAACGAAACTTTTATTTCCCAGACTCAATATATATCTTGAATCAAAGTACGCTGTAATAATGGTAATATTGTATACTATGCGAATCGCTTTAAATAGTATTCGCTAGGGAATTATCTTTAAGAATCACTCCACTACAACAAATAAGGACAACAATGCAATATCCTTACTACAAGTGAAACAATAAGAATACTATTACATTTTACCTCGTCTAAATAACACTTCTTAAGACGATACATACACAGACGAACTAGACATACACTATTAGAATAAATATAATTCATTTATTACATTATAATAATTTATTATAACACTTTTAATTTATCAATTAAATTATTAATTAATTTATTTATTTTATTTTATTTTGTGTAGGTTTTTTCTTTCCTTTTTCCTACTGTTATAAATGTATACTGCTTTTTATTTATTATGTTAATCCAACTTTCAGAATAAATTGTTTTATTCAAAACCTGTATTAAGTAATATGTTACAAAATTGTAAATTGTTAAACTCATTGTAATAAATCTCTTTATTATTATAAACGAAACTTTAAAATACGATAATTATGGTTTTCTGATTTATACATTCTAAAAATATCTGATCTTACTTTCTGGAACAGTTGTATGTAATTTATTAATTGGTATTACGGTTACAGATTAGCTGCGTTTGTATGAGACTGTCTTTTTAGTATCGATTACATCAATCGTCTGATCAAAGGTATTGAATATCTTCATAAAGGATAAAAAGTCATTTGTTACCTCTTTAGTCTTCCAGATTACAATTTCAGCAATCAGTCGCTCCTCTTTCATGTAATATATCCTTCGTAAATCTCAATGTAATCCAAACAAAAAGAAAAAAGGTAAAAAAAAAAGGAGATCGTGTTTCCTCCTAATCTAAAGGATAAGAAGATTCTAAGATTGCAAGGATTTACATTTCAAATCGTCCTGGAAAAGCCCTAAATCAGAAACAGGACACCAGCCTGGAGGGTTTTTTTTCCGGAAAAAAAATTGTCCTTTCTTCAAAGGAGGGGAGATCTTTCCCCCCTTTGCCAGAGGCAATACGATGGGGTGATAAGAGTTATTGCGGGAAGGTGTTCCAGGCATCAAGGTGCATTCTTATCTCCAGAATCACTGCGATGTAATGTGCTCTGGAATCCAATCATTGAAATATACATGGCAATTTATACAAAATAAACTAATCATGATTACTATGTAGTATGTCATGTAAAAAGATGCCTTGAAAATATAAAAGTCGAACCAAGATCAAGTACTGGCAATAAAATAATTTTATAGCCCAGCACCAATCCAGACAAGATACACCGACGCAATCTATTGGTAATAAATCTACAGCGTTTTTATAAAGAAGATAACTGAAAATCACTTCAACATTATAAAATACCTGAAATGAAAACAAAGTGACTTTATTGTACACCTGTAGATTAGTTGCTGAAAACGAGACCATAAATTATTTTTTTTTTAAACCTGTACCACTACAAATCTGTTTTATTTTATTATGTTTATTATTATTATTATTTAATTTTCATTTGAACCTGCGCAATTGCGCATCCAGCAAATTTGATCCAGATGTTTTTCTCTTTGCTATTGCACAGGAACATCGAGTTTTGGAATGAAATATCAATTTTTCAGTAGGTCTCTTGGCCAATGTCTTTTTAATCTTTTTTTATTAAGTCCAGGCAACAGGGAGTAGGAAAGCGGAAGAACGAGTGGGTTTGGGTGATATTGTGTCGATGAGTGGAATGTTATGTATTTGTTATGAATATATGATTTTATAGTAGGAATGTTCATGTCATTGTGTATAGAGTGATTCGAAACATACCACGGTGCATTAAGAATTTTTCTGAGAATTTTGGATTGTGTTATTTGAATCTTGTTTATGTGAACTTTTTTTGCTGAACCCCAAAGTTCTGCACCATATGTCCAAATAGGTTTTAGTTTATTTATTTATTTATTAATTTTATATTATTATTATTATTATTATTATTATTATATTATTTATTATTTTATTATGTAGTAATAAATTTCAATTATGTAATATTCGTTTATAACCATTTTAAATGAAAAAACTATATTATGTTCTTTTCAAACACTCCTAACGTTTATAAGAGAACAAACAGGAATTTATTAAATAATATTATTAGTCATTTAAAAAATAAACCAACTATATAGTATGACCTTCATTTATCAAATAAATAAATAAAAAACACAATAATTAGAGCAATCCTTGTTAAAATGAATGACTAATCCATAAAAGTAGCGGAGCAGAACGTAGAAGACCTTGGCATTGAAATGCTGTTTATTTGTAGCGCAAACAGAACCCAGCAGCTGGCCAGGGATTATCTCCTTTCCTATCTCATCTCTGTTCCTTCCTGTCGGAGCAAGAAATTGCCTGGGAGTCTTGCATCTTGATGTCGACACTTACAGCAATAGATTTTCCGAACCATTTCTATGATAATTCTCTAATAGGAGTGAACAGTAAGAGGTGAATAATTCTTTTCAATAAATAGTAATCGCAAAAATATAAATAAAAAAATACTAAATACAATTAAGAGTAATCAAGAACAACAAAAACTCAGGATAATAACGAACCACTAACCGTTTCTACAGTGCTGGAATGACATGTAGGAAATCATCTCGGGAGTTCTGCATCTTTGTCTAGACATTACATAAACCATTTTGATGATAATTTTCCAACAGGAGTATTTTCATTCACTGTTAACTAGTTTACTTTCAATTAAAGTAACATCAGAAATGACGAAATAATTGCTGGAAAAATATATTACCCAATCGTGAGAAAACCTGTATTTGGAATGTATACACACACACATAAATATATATATATATATATATATATATATATATATATATATATATATATATATATATATATATATGAGTGCTGAAAATCCATACTAGGCAGATAAATCGACCGTGTGGAATCAACAGACTCCTGGGATTATTCAGAATAATAATGTCTTTATCTATTTTGGAGCAAGTCCCTATATATAAGTTCTCTATATAATGCCTTAGAGTGTAAAATAATTACATTTAATTAATTATTACAAGTAATTTAGTAAGTAAGAAAGAATAAAAAAAATGAACAAAAAAAATACGAATTACCTCCAATAACAATATTTTAAAAACAGATTAGAAGAAGAGAAAGAAAAAAAATTAAATTAAGTTAACATTAATTATATAAGAGAAACAACTTATAGATATAACATATACATCAAATTTATGCCGACAAATAAAAAAAAATAATGAATCCCTTTATCACATTTAATCCCTTTATGTATTTTTTTAAATATATAAGTAGATGATATTAATACATATATAGATGGTTTAAATTCCACACTCATATATATATATATATATATATATATATACACACACATACATAATCACACACACAAATGTACATTAAAAAACATCATTCATCGAATGAAGAGAATTTTAACTCAAAACTGGTTCCCTACTATTTCGGATTTTTGGGGAATTGTAGGGATATTATGTGATGGAATATACGGGATTTGAAGGTTGGACAATTATTGGAACGACGAATGGAAGAAGGTATAGAGTTCCAAAGGGTGGAGGATCGGATAAGGAAAGGTCTTTCAAAAGCTGCTATAAAGAGGTTACTCAAAATTGGAGAAGAATGCTTGGAGAATGGAGCTTGGGCAAATCACCTGCACAACCCTTGTTCTAGAAATGGCACAGTCTCTACCATGTACTGAACCCAAAACACTTCATGGGTTGTAGTGATATAGTGATATTTTTATATATGTTAATAATTATTGACAAATTGTTAATATAACTATATTGAAGAATCGATATTATATCTGATTTCATAGTAAACATATACTCATATGGAGGTTAGTGAGAGTTGAGTTATGGGAACACCAGATATTTTTTTTTTATCTCGAGAAAAGTTGTATTTGAAAAATATTGCTCACATATCACATTGCTCTAAGAGAAATATAATCGAAGGGGTGGTTCTGTCGAAGGAAAGGGATATTTCAGGACCATTTAGCAATGCAATGGGGAGGAAGGATATAGGGAAGAGAAGAAAGCAGTGCTGCCACCGCAACCGCACTGCAAGCCGGACCGTTACCCACACCATCGGTTGGTATGCCTGCTAATACTTTATCCGGAATCGCTTTGTGGCACACTCATCACTAGCGTTTTGCGGTCTTTGTTTAGTTTTTACCTACGTCGTTAGTCGAGTACTAGTTTCTGTTTAATATGTTCATTAAGGATATGGGGATGGGATAATCCAGTCTTATTATCGTGGAGGGATATGGCTTATAAGTACAGTTATCATCAAGTAGAAAGTACAATAAAGAAGTTCAGAAGGATCATTTGCAAATGGAAAATTGAATATGGAGAATCATTAGACCTGAACGCACGAAGAAGAACCTGGATTGCAATTTCTAATCAAGATTGTATCCCTGCCCCACATCCAAAATTTAATCTCAATGGGTTTTATATCGTTTTAGGATTTTTATAGAAGCAGGTTGTCGACGACTAAACCCTCGTTTGGTTGGAGAGATGTAGTCACAATGACGGTCAGAGATTTTTTTTTTTTTAGATTAATTTATTGATATTTACTATTGTAATAATATTACAACAAGTAAATTTGCTAATATAAACAAATGACATGAAAAAAAACTAAAGAAACTACCCATCGGTAGCACTCCAATAAAGTTATATAGTAGAAGGTCTCGAGGCCATCTTCTTTTCAGACGTCTCAGAGGGTTATCAGGAATAGTATGGGAAAAAGTTGAGAGACTAGCGGATTCAAGTGTGTATGGAGCTTGTCATGGAAGGATAGGTATCTAGTTTGGGCCAAATCAGCAACATATGGGATATTAAGATTATGATGGTTGAGTTTGTTTGTGACATAATAAGGAGCATTGAGGATTTTACGAAGGATTTTGGATTGTAAGGATTGTATACGAGATGAATTGGATGGATACAAAATTAAATATGAATTATACATATTTATGTGGAAAGGCCGCAATTCAAAATATTAGTACAAATATTTTTGTTTTGAAGAGAAAATATTAAAAAATTAAATAAAATTATATCAGTACAAACGTTAGAAAAAGTTATGTTCTTCATAAGAAGTAGCTTAGTGTTTAGCGTGCTAATTGGCAGAAGGTTCCGGATTCAAATCCCACTTAGACAGATAAATTATTCAATATTAAATTATCTAACAGCCACTACAGAAGAATCAACAGACCACTGTTGCTCTCCCAATCTCTAGAAAGTGGATAACACTTCTTTCTAACCACCACTCTTTCTTTCTCTGTGGATCCCCAATTTCCGATTCATTCAAATGAAATTCAAGCAGAGCATTGTTTATAAATGCATTACTTGTGAGAATCGAACATTCCCTCTATTGAATCAAACCCGGCTTTAGACTGGGAGGAGCTAGCTGGCTTCCAGAATGGGCAGACATCGACACAGCTGATACCTGTGAAAGAGTCACAGGTTGTTCCCCGTAACTAAACCATTTTGTTTTTCTCGCGCGCTACGAGAAGCCACCCATTCAGCCGACACACACCCCCCGCCGATGTGGAAAACGCTTCGACCTTGCCACGGCAGATCAGAAATGCTTTTTTTCCCCTACCTCTCCCTCCCTTACTCTTCCTAAGTCAACGAACCCTGTTACATATCTCCACATTTTTCCTTTCCATCAAGGACATCATTTCTTCTGTTAATATGCATCCTCTGGTGTTGACACAACTCTTCATGCCTCTTCTCCACGCCTCGGGAGGATTCTTTATGTCGATCACTCTCTCCTTTGATACAATGTTCTATTTTTGTTTTGATGCTTTTTCTTGTTTTTTTGTCAAGTTTATATTTATCAAATGAAGAAAGCTGGTAACCATGCACTATTGCCCTCACTTGCCTATGAATAAAACGTATGAAAAAAAAACTACATATACAGGGTACATTTTAAGTGGATCAAACAATTTTAACTTTTAAAGGAAACAAAATTCAGAAAAACGATTCAGGTAAAAGTTTGTAGTTATTCAGGCCTAGTTTGAATAAATAAAAAAACATTTTTTTGATTTTTCACTTCAAGTTGTCAATATCTACCTTCAAAAATTTAGTTTCCTTTTGATCCCCATTTATTTTTATTTTTCTGAAATGTACAATACAAAACATGGAACAAATGTATGTAACATTTCTTTCTATCTTTCGTAGTTTAAGTAGAAAAAGCAGTCAAAGTTGACTACTGCAGTGAGGTTCAGATACTTCTTCTACTTGACCTATGAACATAGAAAAAAATGTTACATACATTTTTTCCATGTTTTGTATTGTACATTTCAGAAAATAAAAATGAATGAGAGTCAAGAGGAAACTACATTTTTTGAAGGTCGATATTGACCACTTAAAGTGAAAAACAAAAAATGTTTTTTTATTTCTTCGAACTAGGCCTGAATAACTACAACTTTTACCTGAATCGTTTTTCTGAATTTTGTTTCGTTTAAAAGTTAAAAACGTTTGATCCAATTGAAATGGGACACACTGTATATCCAATGTATATATAAAAACAAAATATATGTATAATAAAAAAATATAACAAGCGAAATATTTATTTTAATTAAAAATAAAATTGATCACCAAATTATCGATGTTGAAGTAGATGCATTTTTTTAATGATTTGTTTGTTTTTCCATTTAATGTCATTTGTTGCTGTTCTAACTAATCGGGTGATACTATTGCTGGAGTCCTAAGTTTTACCTATCCAGGTTTAATCAGGATTGGGATATTTAACTAGTACCTGAAATCGTACAGGCTCAGGATACCATTTTACGTACCTTACGAAGGACGGCATAGCCAAGGATTTTTTACTCCCTTTTAAAATATCCTAGGGCCACATGCCGGGCAAATACCAGCAATCGTTGACGTACTAAGTTCTTGTGCTAACCACCACATCACCAGGTGTATTAAATGGTTTCTGGGAGTATGGTTTCAATATGAATAGTATTATTACTTTCATTATTCATTACAGTATTATGACAATATGTTATATAAATATTCGTACTTGGGTTTGCGGACGATTTGTTACTGTTATGTGAAGACGCAGAAAGTATAAAACTAAATACAGATACATTAACGAATGCTGGTGAAAAAAATTCGGACAAGACTAAATTTATGGTTAGTAGCAGAAAATGGGGAAATTTTTGTGATAATGTTGTAGTATGAACCAAATTTGAACATGTAGAGAATTTTAAGTACTTAAGGTCTTTGGTAACAAGAAAAATTGAAATTTAAGAGGACATAATGGCGCGATTAATGGCAATAAATTCTTGCTATTATTCGGTCTCGACAATCCATGAATGAAATCAATGAAACCATTCATAAGCTAATTCCTTTTTCATGAATGAACTTACATTAATACAAGCTTAGCATCTTCGCAGTATCCGCCGTGTCTTTGACCTTGGAATGACCTTGGGATCCATCTGCCTTCGCATGACAATGATTCACCAGCCTTAACAAGTTCCCAGAACTCTGCGCCTCACTAATATCTAATCTCGCTAAACCTCAAGAAGGTAGTAATTAAACCTCAAGATATGCTTTGAGGAGATGGAAGCCTCCGCTAATAGCGAGCGATTGAACCAATGCGCTGACTGAATCAATGCAATAATGTGCAATAATGATCGCATGCAAGGGGGACATAAATACTCCAGCCGAGACGGGCTTTCAGAGGTTCAATCGCCCGCCGCAAGATGTCGTCGTAAACTACAAGCTTACTATGATATGTTTATATCATTTCTCATAATCAACTATCTTGTTATGTTTTACAAAGTTATTACATTATGTATTGCAACTATCCTTTAAAATATTCCATTAAAAATGTTTATACATTATCATCCCTATTATTGCTTAACTGTATTTCTCCATCTCAATTAGGTTTATTGATATTGTAAGAGAAAAAAAAGAATTTAAGAACGAAATCATTTAAATTTTCTCTGACGAGTTTACGTTTCCAATCGAATTCAATATTGGAATTGGAAGTATCGAATTGGAGTTTCGTCGCATAGAATGGAGGACCATAGTAATATTGCCAAAAAAGAGATAAATTTAGGCTGAAAATTGATTACAAAGTAATAAATTGAAATAAAAAAGGGTAAGAAAAAGATCAGCTCACCTGAATATCTGTATCTTCTAGAATCTAAATTGTAAATGGTGAAAAATTGAATGTGTACATCTTGTGGTAGCCGACTGAGTGGTTTCTCTACCAGGATCTGGTGTGTGATGAAAAGTCGCAGGCTTTTAATAATAATATAGGAGAATAGGTAATGGTGTAGAAGGAAAAGAAAGGAATAAAAATACCTGAACAAATCTTCATACACACAAAATGTATTAATGTAGGCATGTGGCTACCACTAGAGACATAGTTGTAACTGAAGTTCTTATCTAAAACACCGCTCAAATTAGACTACGTCTTTTAAAAAGTTCCAACCGCCAATGTGCGGGAGAACAAGAAACTAAGGGCGCTAGCAGTTCAAATTAAAAGAGGTGGGGGTTTAACACTAGGAAAAATTGACTGTAAGTCTATGATATCTTACGACTCTAGGCATAATTAAAAATAAATTAAATTAATTTATAGTAAAAGAAAACGTGCCGAAATACGGCACAGATATATTAATTTTTCATATCCACCTAATCTCTACCATGTACTTAGGTCACCCATTCACGAGTTGTAGTGATACAGGGAAATAAAAAACAAGAATAAGGAAGGTAATACAGATAAATCTAATAAGAATGGCAAAATACAAATAAATAAATATCTATTTGTATTTTACCATTCCTATTAGATTTATCTGTATTGTCTTCCTTATTCTTGTTTTTTATTTTCCTGTACCACTAGAACTCGTGAACGGGTGACCCAAGTACATGGTAGAGACTGTAATGTTCCATGGACAACGGTTATGCAGAGAGGTGATTTGCCCTAGATCATGCTCAACCGCCAGATTTTTTCTTCTTATTTTGGGTACCAACTTTTTAGAGGCTGTGTGACCCCCAGGAGGGTCCCAGATCCTGTATGATCTATATCCGGCTGCTAACAGATTAAATAAAAGTCTTGCCAGCAGAGGGATTTGAGCCAGGATGTTTGCCATGGCAACTCAGTGCTCTACCACTGAGCCACTCCGCTCCCTTCCTTATTCTTGTTACCTTATGTTTATATATTTCTTCATTTTCAATCTTATTACCGAATGCCTCAATTTTTTATTACTTTATTAATTACTTATTTTATTATTTATTACTGTTTCGATTACATTCCTTGGCATTTAGTTATTAATACTCTACTTTTCCACCACCGTACGTAATTTTATTTGTATGTATTTTGCATATAAAGCCCTGAAGAAGCCCTGCAATGTGGGCCAAAACGTTGGCTCTTCAATAAACAGTTCTCCCAACTTAAGAGAAATAATTTTCCCTACACCCTGACCATATTCCTCATACAACCTTACTAATATGTAACATCAGGCTTCATCTAAATCTTCCTCGAACACCTTAAGGGGGCTCCGTTGAATGAAACATTAGCACATACGTACCCCCCCTCCTTTTATAAACTAATTCGCAGCATCGACTTGAAACAACTTTCGGTTTCGCCGGACATTGAAGAGGTCAGGATAAAGAAGCTGTTTGTATTCTTGGCGGTGGGTCTATTCTTGGGTTCTTCGCCTGGAATGTGGTGGTGTTCTTGGATTCCAGGTAATTGGATACCGGGAATGGCGAAGTGGGAATGGCTAGTTAATGAACTGTTATCCCTGACTAACAATCAGGTGGATTTTCTCAGGACGGATTACTACGACCGGATATTATTGAAAATATAGCGATAAATAAAAAAAATCTGTATCACTACAGGCCACGAAGGGAATAGTTGTAACCAAGACAACGGTTGGGCAGGGAGGTGACTTGCGCTAGACCACGCCAAAGTAGGTTGAGTTTATGTAATGTATATTTTACATCAGGAGGGTAGAAGAGGCGTAGATGGGATGATAGTTTTGGGCTAATGTTCACAGATGGTCATATCGGCACACAGAGTGGTTTCGAGCCCAAAAGCTGGCCAAAAATCAAATTTGTCAACTTTCACTCCCAGACCTAGGATTTTGGCCTAAAGCAGGTAGATAACATGCCCATACTTTGACGAACACGACCTGGATTGACCACTGAAGTCCGCTGTTCCACCAATCAGAACCTAGCGCTGTTTATGCACGTCTTAGTTCACGAAATTTCACAAAAAAAAACTTATTTTCGCATTGTATTTCTTATGTTGTTGTTGTTAGTTCATTTAACGTCACTTTATGCAGCTATGGCTAATTGGACGATGCTACAGTGGGAGCTCTAAATTTTGCCTATACACGTTTAATTAGGATAGGGATTTTTAACGAGTACCTGACATCGTACAGGCTCGGGAATCCCGTTTAACGTCCCTTCCGAAGGACGGCGTAACTAAGGATTTTTTACTGCCTTAAAAAAATCCTAGGGCCACCTGTCGGGCTACGAACCCGCGATCTTGGGCTGTAGTTTGCTATGCTAATCACTAGACCACAAGTGAACTTGTATTTCATATGTTAAAAGTCATTTACCAAAAAAATGGATACTGATGTCATCAATCAAGGTATGTACAATATTTTGTGTATCAATTTATTTGTATCCTAAACTTTATTTAGGCATATCTAGTAGCATAACTACGTATATCTATCTAAAAATATTTTACTTTTTTCATGTCTTTTCGTAAACATTTGTATTTTTTAATGTATGCAACCCCCCGCAATAGCATCAGATCTACATGTTATAATACCTTAGTATGTCTACTATAATTTAAGCAGTCAAAAAGAGTCACGAGTATTCACATCACAGAAATAAATACCCTTTAAAACAAACCCGTCATTGCGGGTAAACAAATAACATTTGTTTATACTGTTCTAGATATTGATCATTCCGTCTTGTTCCGACTAGAAAACAGCTGCACGTGATAGTTAGAGGAAGCTCACAACACCGGTTTGACTGAAAACTTGGAGATTTAGTAGACACAATAGTGGTTATAACAAACTGTCCCCCGAGAAAATAGAAAACCTTCAAAAAACTATTAAGGTGTTTAAAGTTGTTTATAAACAAAGTTCATTTTCTTGATAAGAACAAAGACTGGCTTAACGAAGAAATTGTTCTACCTCCTAGCTCAATTAATTAATTAATATTAATCAATCCGTAAAATTGATTAACTTTCACTTTATCGTCTTCCGAAATACGTTTTTAGTAATTTGAAATCCTTTAGACAAGAAAAAAGTGCCAATATATTTTTGGCCAGGTTTTAGGTCAAAATACCTGTGCAGCATACAGACTTTGGGTAAAAAAAAAAAAATCAGCTGGTATATATTAGTTATCATTTTTGATGGCCTTGTTATAGATCAACATCTATCAATAGAGAGGTCATCAATAATGATTACTAACCAGCTGATTTTATTTTTACTTAGTTAATATTTATATAATTTAACAGTCATATTGTCCTACAAATTGCGTGGTACGTTATCCTTAAATTTTGTAGAATCATCAAATCGACATATTTTATCCTTGCTACCTCTGTTAGCTACCACAATTGAGAATTTTCGCAAAGGAAATTGTTGGGTGTCTCATCAAAACGAAGCTATTCACGAAGATTCAGCTTGATAGTAATCAAGTGCAAAAATGTACCAGGGATCCTGGACTATTAATGAGATAAATATAAAATTAATTAATGCTCTGATTAATGTAGCGACGTTATTTATATGATATTAATTACTAAAATATTTAATGGGATGAGTGCGAAATAAAAAATTGAACGATATGTGTAATATTCAGAGCCATCTTCACTCCAAGCATTTTAATGCTATGCTTCATCTTCACACTGTTCAATTTTAAATCACCAACAATAACCAGTGTTAAAATCAGAAAAATGGAATCCGAATTCTTAAAATCTGAAGCGCTTTGTTAAATCAAGGTCACCTGTGGTCTAGTGGTTAGCGTAACAAACTACTAAGCCCAAGATCGCGGGTTCGTAGCCCGGCAGGTGGCCCTAGGATTTTTTTAAGGGAGGAAAAAATCCATAGTTACGCCGTCCTTCGGAAGGGACGTTAAACGGAGGTCCCGAGCCTGTACGATGTCAGGTACTCGTTAAAAATCCTTATCCTAATTAAACCTGGATAGGCAAAATTTAGAGCTCCCACTGTAGCATCGTCCGATTAGCCATAGCAGCATAAAGTGACGTTAAATGAACTAACTCCCTGACTATCCCGGACTGTAAAATATTTGAAATTTTGAACATATCAGAAAAAAAAATCTGAAGTGCTATAACCCAGAAGGGTCTAGAAGTTATTACATAATAGAGACTGTGCTGTTTCTAAGGCAACCGGTGTGGAGGCGATTTGTCCGAGATCCCGCTCAACCAACAGTTTTTCAAAACATAACCAAATTAAAGAGAATGATTGAACCCCAAGAGTGTCTTTAGACCCATCAGGCCTCTACTCACTGAGCTAATTCGGTCCCTATTATGATAATTAATTATGTTAATTTTAGTTTGGAATGCTAACAAAATCATAATTATTGGCCAAATATTTCATAGCCAGTCCACATATTTTCATTTTCAAATTAACTTTGTGTACTTTGAAAAAGCAAAGATATGCAGTTTTTATACATCCTTGTCGAAAAAACTCTTTTTAAAAAAACAGGATAGTAGCTAAGAATAAACTAAGACTAGCGGTCCTCCATTGATCCAGCTAAGGATGAAGCGGTGGTTGTTTGTGTACTCTTGGACAGTGTCCTTTGAAAACATGGCTCTCAAAACATCTTTCTTTTCCTTCATCCATGCGTGTCATCCGCCGCGTATTACCCTAAGTGCCTTTAGGCCTGCTATTTTTATTCAGAATTAACTGTTTTACAGATTTCCTCTTAGAAATTATAATTTTGAAAAATAATGACATTGACAGTTTTCCGTTAATTTAATGAGCATCTTGTTGAATAAGTAAATAAGAATAAATGGATGAGATCAATGGTTGAGCAGGTTTCTTGGGCATTCCCTTTTTAATTACCTCATAGATGAATGAAAAGACAAGAAACTGTTCGACGTTTTGGCCTACTTCAACATTTTCTGGACAAACGTTCAAAGCTCCCAATTAATTACAAAAGACTCATTTACATGACAGTTATCAGACCTATTTGGACATACGGAGTCGAGCTTTGGGGCTCTACGAAACCATCCAATTCATCTCGTATCCAATCATTACAATCCAAAATCCTTCGTAAAATCCTCAATGTTCCTTATTATGTCACTAACAGACTCATCCATCATGATCTTAATATGTTAGGCCGAAACTTTGTCACACTAAAATAAGCTGAAGAAGAAAATAGTTGACTAGATGATATAATGGAGAATGGAGATAGTTGGGGGGTGCAATCAAAAAAACACCAAATAAGTCAAGACTTATTTTTATTTGTGCCGACGTTTCGACCTACTTTGTCGGTCATCTTCAGGGCTATGAGAAATATAAATAAAAAAAAAACTATAAAAAACATTGCAGTACCAATAATATAATAGCATATAAAGTGAAGAAAAGTAAAAATATTGACAGATATATAATTAAGGATAAAGAATATAAAATTACAGAATAAATGTACAGAAGGGTGATAATGTAAGCATAATACATGTTACGATACTGTTACAATAATACATGTTTTTTTTACTGCACCCTCCAACTATCTCCATTAAAATAAGTGTTTTTTTTGTGTTATCATTGATTGTACCTCCTGACTAATTTTAATGATAATTTTAGAATATTTTATCTTCTAATTAAGAATATCCACTTCATGGACGTTGGTTGAACCCTTTGAGTATCTGCAGGTCCCTCAGGGTCGATTTATGGTTGCTAATAATTTAAATAGTAAATCTTCCACAGTATTCTTCAGTTCAGCAACTCCCTTATTAGAAACCCAACTCCACTCAAATTCATTTTATCTTTATTTTTTCTGTTAAATAATCATTATTATACACATGAAATTTAATTTTCATAAATTCATAAATCCTTTTTCATCATTTGAAAATACCTTCCCCCATTCAATAAAACCCAAAAATATGGACAAAAATGAAATCTTTGATTTTATGCTTTGACAAAAACTAAAAATGGACCCACGATTCCTAATTATGACTGTTACACAGGAAAGACATAATCAATGGCAGGTAGAAAACGTTCAGTTCAGTCGACTAGTAAATTGGAAGACGCCCGCAAAGTGTCTAGTTTTGATTTAGCAACCGGAGGCGCGGCTCGACTCAAAGCCTGTGCGAGGAACAAGTCGGGCAGTAAATCACCAAAACGTTCCCACGCCATGTGTTCTGATCCTCGACTGTCTACCTGCTTAGTCGTCCCAGGAGCTTTGGTCTTTGTGGTTTGCTGTTTTGTATTATTCCAAAACAAATCTCAAAGAAAATAAAGGTAAATTTTATCTTCGAAAAAAAACAGCTTCCAGTCAATTTATTTTATTCTTTCATAAACAAGACGTTTCGGCAACTTAAATGCCATTTTCAATATTAAAATACATCAACATTCTAAACATAACTTTAAAAAAAGTTATAAGTCAAAAATTCTGCAAAAAAAACAAAACAACAATTATAAATACGTTATACAATCCAAAAACAAAAGACGTCAAAAACAGTTATCAAAACCAAGCATAGATACCTCAATAAAGAAATATTTAAAAAAAGTTTTTTTTTCCTAATTTTCCTGGGGATTCACTATCCTCCCATGGTCAATTGTCCACTACTGGCTTCAACTTTGATATGTAAGGTAATGTGAGTTATTATGATTATATTATTTGTACCTTACTGCTATTTAAAAATCTTTATGTATTAAATTATTTTTATTTCTTTTTATATATTTTTTTATATATTTTTTTTTAAACAACAACAGAATTTAAAATACATAATTATTAAATTAATTTATTATAGATTTAAATAGTTTAATCACAATATGAAAATTTACAAATATTATATGGAAACAGTCAAAAGATATATGAAATATATTGGTAGGTTATTGGGTCAGGTTATAAGTATTCATTACTGGCCTTGCTTTCAAGTTAAAAATCCTATTATATATTATTGCTTTTTTAATTTGAAAACGACGGATCAATACAGTTTGCTTATTTCTCCAGCCTCTTTTCTGTCATTTATGTAAAGTGCCTCTAAATATCTTCTCTTTACTGTGTTTTTCTCTCTATGCAAAATCTTTGGTTTATTAAAATTAAAGGTGTGTAATTCCTTTTTACAATGAGTTGATAGTGCTGTATTAGTTTTATAGGTGGGTTTTAGACTATTTTTGTGATGGTAAATTCTGTTTTTTAGGTGAGTACTAGTGTGGCCTATAAAATTGACTGGAAGCTGTTTTTTTTTCGAAGATAAAATTTACATAGAAATAAAGTCCAGTATATTAGATAAGAATTAAAAAGAAAATAAAGGATAAAATAAAAAATACTAAGATGGTCAATTATACGAATCACATTCCAGATGTCATAAGAAATGCGTTAAATGTCTAAAAGTAACAAATAATATGAAAGAAGACAAATAACAAAAATGTAGCACATCTGCAAAATTTGTTCATAATACGAGATAAGTTGGGTTTGGGAGAACTTCCTAGCCCAGCTTGTTTAGTTATTTACTATATCGAACATGAGGTCTGGAGTTATTTGCCAGGATTTAAGTTCCTTTCGAGGGATCATCACAGGATATTTATATATATGTTTTTGCGGTATTAAGTTACATGTTATATTACATTATGTTAATAATGTAACCTCTGGTTAGACAGGAGTATTGACTTATTTATAAATTAATTATTTATTTATGAATTACACAGGCCAACGATGAAAAAACGTTTGTACTGGAAATACGTTTTTAGGGTGTTCAATCCAAATGTAATATTAAAAAAGCTGTATCACCAACAATCTCTTCACATTTTTTAAAAGTTAAATTTATTAAATTAAGCGATTTTTAAATAATTGAACAGCTTTAATATTTAAAATAAATAACTAGGTCTATTGGTGTGGATGAAGTTGGTAGCACTGTTGAACCACATTTGCTGACCAAAAAAGGTTGATTCTTTTTTTCTGTTAACAGCTGATGTTTTGTTTACTGTCAACCTAACCTCACTTCACGTTTCATGTACATGTGCTCAGTACAATGTCTAATCGCAGTTGTAAAAGCTCTGCTGACAGTTTTTGTTAGATTTGTGGTGAGTTTGTGATTATAAAACACCAAAGAAACATTACAGGCTTTTTCAAAAAGGTTTATCTATAATACTTTGGAACTAAACTTGGTGATCAGGAAGCATGGGTATCATTCAAGTTACAAAGTTCTTGGTAAATGAAAAAGACCCAAAGTATGTTTCTATGGTAGCTAACATGTTACAGAAGTTTAAAAAGTTAGGATGTTTGATAAGCCTGAAAGTTCACTTATTGAACAGCCACCTTGATTACTTCCGGACAGTTTGGGAAATGTTAGTTAGGAGCAAGGTGAGCGTTTTCACCAGGACGTTAAAGTGATGGAAAAACGCTACCAGGGCCGCTGGAACACCGACATGAGGGGGGACTACTGTTGCTCACTTCACCGAGAAGTTCAACAAGCGACTCATCGTAGAAAAAAGCTACACAAGAAACTTTAGTTGACAAGTTGAAGCACATTCTATCACTGTTTTAATTAGCCACTGTAAATACAAACCATGCTTATCATGCAACTAACAGGAGTTTAGATAGGGGTTTATACTATATAATATAATACAAGGCATATTGCTTGAAAACTATGGGTGATACAAAAAAACTGAGGCCAGATTTAGATTCAGTACATAGAAATCTATAAACATCAACTATTAAAGTTAAAAATATAAGGAAGAAATAGTTGGGGGTGCAGTCAATAAAAACACCTAAATAAGTGTAACTTATTTATTGCGTGCCGACGTTTCGGCCTACAATGTAGGCCATCTTCAGGGCTAAGAGAGAGAAACAAACAGAAATATATAAAAACGTTGCAGTAACAAGAATATAGTGACAAGTAATGTAGTCTACCTCCTCATTTTTCTTTCCCTTTATATTATGTTTACATTTTATCCTTTCTGTACATTTATTTTCTCATATATATATATATATATATATATATATATATATATATATATATATATTTTCTCTTATTTTATATTAGTATTCTTTAATTATTATATCTGTCACTATTTGAATTTCTGTTCATCATCTACAATTTTATTTTTATCTATCACTATTTTAAGCTTATTATATTCTGTAACCACTCTTATATTCATTATCTTTATTTATCATATCTATTCACTATTTCATCATATCTAGTCACTATTTTAATTTCCACACTTGTACCACTTTACTACATTACTTGTCACTATATTCTTGTTACTGCAACGTTTTTATATATTTCTGTTTGTTTCTCTCTCTTAGCCCTGAAGATGGCCTACATTGTAGGCCGAAACGTCGGCACACAATAAATAAGTTACACTTATTTAGGTGTTTTTATTGACTGCACCCCCAACTATTTCTTCCTTATATTAGAAGATACAGTCGACCAATTCTTCTCTAACATAAAGTTAAAAATGTTTTCAAAACCATTTTTTTTTTGTTGGTCTGTGTTACGTATTTATGTGTCATCAGAAGAAAATTTCTCAAACCAGAGGCGAATGATCCGTTTGTTATAGCTCCATTCCCCGAACTTAGAGGTAATTTAGTCCGTTCCAGTGCTTCACGCCCAGTTCTTATATGATGTATAGATCTGTGAGTTTTCGAGAAAATTATCCGTTATCATAATCTCCATTAGAATGTGTTTTCTGTAGGCTCTGTTAGCAATTATCTGGTCCTGTATGATTACTGTAAGCCCTTCAGTCTCTCCAAACAGTTGCCCTTTCTTTGACCATTCGCCTCGTAGTGATACACATTAATATTGGAATGTAAAAAGAGACCTTACATAAATGTTAAGACCGTGGAAAATTTCCAACGAAAATCCCTTAGTCTCCAAACTAAAACAGAAATAGAAAATATCTGTCCAATATTTCGCCCATTCAGGCATCATCAGGGTAGAAAGAGAATAACAGCAAAACAAAACATGAATAATGCACCCAAGAAACATCCCACCACCTCGAAGGCTCAAATGCAACTAATGAATCATAAGGAAGGCTACTCGACCCCAGCTGGATAAGGTTAGATAAAAACAGCTGATAGATACTTCAGAAATTCAAAATTCAATATACACTCACCATATTTCAAACAGCACAACAGGAAAAAATAAATAATAGCAAACAACACAAAAACTTAAGAAAAAAGACCATATGAAAAAATAGAAGTAAGAAAAAATGCAAGAAAAAAAATAATAACATTGTCAAGAAACCAGTGGACTTATGGCTATTCCACAACATATATTAATATTGAAATGTAAAAATAGACCTTACATAAATGTTAAGACCCTGGAAAAATTCTAACGAAAAGCCCTTAGTCTCCAAACTAATACAGAACTAGAAAATTTCTGTCCAATATTTCGCCTATTCAGGCATCATCAGGGTAGAAAGAGAATAACAGCAAAACAAAACATGAATAATGCACCCAAGAAACATCCCACCACCTCGAAGGCTCAAATGCAACTAATGAATCATAAGGAAGGCTACTCGACCCCAGCTGGATAAGGTTAGATAAAAACAGCTGATAAATACTGGAGAATTTGAAAATTCAATATACACTCACCATATTTCAAACAGCACAACAGGAAAAAATAAATAATAGCAAACAACACAAAAACTTAAGAAAAAAGACCATATGAAAAAACAGAAGTAAGAAAAAATGCAAGAAAAAAAATAATAACATTGTCAAGAAACCAGTGGACTTATGGCTATTCCACAACATATATTAATATTGAAATGTAAAAATAGACCTTACATAAATGTTAAGACCCTGGAAAAATTCCAACGAAAAGCCCTTAGTCTCCAAACTAATACAGAAATAGAAATTATCTGTCCAATATTTCTCCCATTCAGGCATCATCAGGGTAGAAAGAGAATAACAGCAAAACAAAACATGAATAATGCACCCAAGAAACATCCCACCACCTCCAAGGCTCAAATGCAACTAATGAATCATAAGGAAGGCTACTCGACTCCGGCTGGTTAAGGTTAAATGAAACAGCTGATAGATACTTCAGAAATTCAAAATTCAATATACACTCACCATATTTCAAACAGCACAACAGGAAAAAATAAATAATAGCAAACAACACAAAAACTTAAGAAAAAAGACCATATGAAAAAACAGAAGTAAGAAAAAATGCAAGAAAAAAAATAATAACATTGTCAAGAAACCAGTGGACTTATGGCTATTCCACAACATATATTAATATTGAAATGTAAAACTAGACCTTACATAAATGTTAAGACCCTGGAAAAATTCAGGCATCCACAGGGTAGAAAGTGAATAACAGCAAAACAAAACATGAATAATGCACCCAAGAAACATCCCACCTGTACTCATTAATATTGTTACGGAGTATAAGGTCTTTCATTTTAAGGGCAGTGGAATCATCATTGTCTCATCATGCCGATTATTGATAATGTACTTGTAATAAAGTACTCCGTGGATTTTAATTGTTTTCTGCATGAATATTCCATTTAAATTAGCCTACGGCCACCTTCTTTTCTAGGTAAGTCTAAAGTCTGGCGACAGATGCATTTGAGTGATGAATTTCACTATCTGTCATCATTCTGCGTACCATGCGATCCATCTTGTAATTAAGATTTTAACCAGTCAAAACTATATTTTTTCCATGCAACTGACTTAATTTATTATTATTGTTATTATTTAATTAATTAATTAAATGACGGTTTAGATCTTATTGGAATAGTTTTCTTATTAATTGAGATGGAACGAGTTCTAAGTATTTTTTTGTCCAAGATATGGAGACCAAGTCCTCCGGCATCTACTGAGGTCCTAAGACCCTTTTTATTCCCGTTGGATTTTATCTCCAGAAGGGAAGAGGATTAAAACGGGGATATTTGACAAGTAAAAGAGGATTAAGGAAGAGTCCCGATCGCTAGGGTCGTATTTCACAGAAGTATTTCTTACGGTCACAATTGAATACAGAAGGTCATATTAATAGTGTGTGTAAAAAAAAAATGACCGTTTTATCAAATTCCAGAGTTCAAAAGTCTGTAAATATTTTAATGCTATTTATTATTTACCAACACTAAATAATCCCTTTAGAGCATTATCTAAGCTAACACTGGACTTCTTAAAAAAAAGCCTCAGTTTAGTTATTTATTTCAAAGAAGAAACATGACAGTGTCCTACGAAATTCTCGTAATTTTAAGGCATTACTGGAAAAAAAATTCACAGCCACTGAAGCAACTCGTGAAATTATTAAATATGGAGGGTAAGGTGTCCTTGACCAGCACACTCCTCGGCGTAGGTTTGAAAAATTTAGCAGTGGAGATACGACGTTGGAAAGGAAGAAGTGTTCCGGGCGACCATTAATGGATATTGATGAGGCACTGAAGGAAGCTGTTGAGTCAAATCCGTCCACAAATACTCGCGCCAGGGAGTGTGATGTGTCGAATCATCGATCAAAGAAATAATAATACAAATATTTGGTTAAAAAAACGGTCATTTTTTTTTTTATACACCCCATTATTTCACTAAAAAAAAGACTGTATAATTCCAACGCGTGAAGGGTCAGGGGTTCATTACATGATAGAGACTGTACAGTTTTTTTTGGATCACGCTCTACCGCCATATTTCCCCCCTTATTTTGGGTACCCACTTATGGAAGCTGGGTGTCCAAAGTCCCAGATGCTTAACAGATTAAATAATAGTTGCGAGATTTGAACTCAGGACTTTCGGCTTGGCAACTTAGCGCTCTACAACGGATCCAATTCGCTCCTATTTATTCATTGAACTTGATAAAAATTATACAAAATGTTACAGTGGTTTCTTCTGGTTTCGACAGTGCAACTAAATTTCACTCCAACGTTTCACTAGACATGCTGTTGGCTTCCTCAGGGCTTGGATTGAATTCCCTGCATGTCTGGTAAAACGTTGGCGAGAAATTTAGTTAAACGGTCGAAACCAAACCACTGTATCCTTTTATATAAATAGGGGTCGTGGAACCTTAAAAGAGTATTTATAATAATTGTTTGAAGAAACATAAAATTTACTTTATTCCACTAAAATAGAGCCAAAAACTCAAAAAGAAACACTATTATTTATTATAATGCAATTGGGAAAAACCACAATGCAAAGCCTTGTGTTTCAAAAAATACACCTAATTGCAATCTGCATGGCCTCGAACAACTTCCTTCTAGAGCCATCACTCTCTTTGTAAATAACTTTAACATTCTCAAAATCAAATTGATGCTTACAAGTTTTGGTATGCTGGGCCAATGCTGTGTTAGGTTCCTTGCTACCAATATTTTTACAATCATATTTCACAAAAGAATGTATCAGCATCAATATGATTGTAAAAATATTGGTAGCAAGGAACCTAACACAGCATTGGCCTAGCATACCAAAACTTGTAAGCATCAATTTGATTTTGAGAATGTTAAAGTTATTTACAAAGAGAGTGATGGCTCTAGAAGGAAGTTGTTCGAGGCCATGCAGATTGCACAAAAGATTGACACTTCGGTAAATTATAAAACAGATTGCAGAAATTTGAACCAATATTATTCGGAAACGTTGAATGTTTTAAAAGAAAAATTTGGCTAACTTAGCTAATATGTATAAATTTTTATAGGCTTATATTACTTGATATGTTTTGTGGATCAGCTGATTCTATAACCTTCCCAGCTGGTTGCGTATTACTTTCGTTCAGTTGTATGTTGAACGTCTTTGTGGTGGGTTGCTGTCTCATGTTTGGAGCCTGTTTGGGCTGTTGATCGTTGGGATGTATTGCACCTTTTTCTTCGAGATGCGATTCACATAACCCCTTTTTGATTTTGGTGTCTTGATAATGCCTGAATAGACGAAACGTCGACTGGTAAGTAGGTGTATTTTTTGAAACATAAGGCTTTGCATTGTGGTTTTTCCCAATTGCATTATAATTTACTTTATTCCTTTAATTTATGAAGTGAACCATTTTCCAGTCAGTTTTTATTTTTTATTTTTTACACATACGTTTCGACTTTTCTTCATTTTCAATTCCTCAAATCCTTACTGGGATTTTCATAATAGGTCTGTAATTTAACAATATAAAAATAATCAACAACAATAACAATAAAACCATAATTACACCAATTGTCCTAAAAAAAGTGATATATTTAAGTATAGATACCTCTTATGAATGTCTATAATTTAAATCTACTTGGAGATACATTTTTCTCCATGGTCATTTCTACCCTGCATTATACTTTGGACTGTACTTATTCATATATACCTTGATACTATTTGAAATTAAAATGTAAATTTATAAGAGTTTAACACTACGAATATTTAATTTATTTTATTTATAATATATATTAATTGGTTTTAATATTTCATATCTGAATCTTATTATATGAGAGTATTAGAAACAATGTATATAAGGTTATATGTGACAGGTTATACTAGAGTTATCTATAAGTGTAGGCCATTCTTTATTTATTTCTTTTTTAATTTCAATAATTTAAATTTTTCAGTTTTTTTTTAAGACAATTGGTATAATTATAGTTTTATTGTTATTGTTTTTGATTATTTTTATATTGTTAAATTACAGACCTATCATGAAAATTCCAGTAAGGATTTGAGAAATTGAAAATGACTAAAAAGTCGAAACGTATTTGTAAAAAAGAAAAAAGAAAAACTGACTGGAAAATAGTTTACTTCGTAAATTAAATATTATATAATATAGTCAAGTAGAATCCATATTATAATAAATAAACAAGGAATTTATTTATTAATTTTAAACGATTTATCTTACTCTGGCGTTATGTTAATATAGATCAGTATGCAGTGGTGATTGAATAGAACTGAAATGAATGGATAAGGCCTGACAAAACATTTCAGGATAGGCATAGATGCTTTTTTGGTGGATTCAAAATCAGATAATAATAATAATAAGGCTTCGCTAACCCGAAGGCTCGATCAATCTCTGCTTAACGCAATCCTCCCACCTACATCTCGGTCTACCTCTAGACGCTTTATAGTAGGTACAGCACTTATTAACTCTTTAGGAGTTAGTTCGCTACTAAGGCCAGCAACTTCCCAACAATCTTCGTGACGCCATCACTTCAATAATATTAACCGGATGTTTTCTTCGCATTCCGCGTTGAGTAATATCCTAAATTCTCCAGTGGTGTCATATTTTTTTGTACCAAATATTCTACGCAACATATTATTTTCCAATACATTAAGACACTGCTCATCCATCAGCGTTAGCGGCCACGTTTCACATCCGTAAAGAAAAGTTGGTTGGATGATAGGTTTATAAAAATTAAATTTATTTGATTTATATATTACCTAATAAGGCAATATTATAATATAACTAATATTAAAATAAAATTTTAAAAAATCCTTTTGAACAGAGTTGAGATTTAGAGCTCTACTCGTATTCCAGAATCTGTTCAATCCATTTTAAATTTTACTTGACTCATCTACATGAGCATCATACGACCTATTGGGACTTACGGAGTAGAGCTTTGGGACTGTACTAAGCCATCGAATTCCTCCAACTTTTCTCGTATCCAATCCCTACAATCGAAAATACTTCGTAAAATCCTCAATGCTCCTTATTTTTTTAAGAATAAAGTCATCCACAACGACCTTAATGTCCCATTGCTCCTTTCATAGCAAACTTCATTCCCACTCAAACCCTCTAGTTTCAAACCTAGCTTCCTCTTCAATTCCCGATGATCCTCTGAGGCGTCTGAAAAGAAGATGGCAACGTGACCTTCTTATTTGAACTTTGATTTGAGTACTACCAGTGGGTAGTTTCTCTACTTGTCATTATCATGTCATTATGTATCACTTATCCTATTTACTTGTTGTATAATTGTAATACAGTTGTAAATATCAATAAATAAATTTTTAAAAAAAATTGTTTACTTATATACATTCTTCCGTAATTTTACACTATTAATCTAAAATGAAGCTAAAAACATTAGATTTTTTTTTTTTAAATGGCTTTTGGTCATACATTTTTAAACCCTAACACTTTATATTTATTCATTTCATTTTATTCATTTTATAGGCGTTCCAACAAGGGTTGCCTCAACTGGTCAGAGCAGAGTTCCATGTCTCCTGCTCCATCCAATCATCCTCCTGGAGTCCTCCAGAACTTGGTTTGGCCAACATTCAAACACCATTCTCTTCACATGACCGTACCATCTTAGGCTTCGTGAAGCGATCCTTTCATTAGTAGAAATATAGATGTACTTTATATTTATGATTTATTTATTTTTTAAATTTAAAATCAGAAGACCCTTATAGTGACTGTACTGTATCTTGGTCAACGGTTGCGCAGGGAGGTGATTTGTCCTAAATTACGCTCAACTCAGCGGAATTTGATCCAGAATTTTCGGCATGGCAACTCAGTGCTCTACCACTGAGCTCCCAATATTAATATAAAACTTATATTAATCGTTTCGGGTACTGGACTTAAATTATACTTTCCTTTTGTTTTGTAAATACAAAAACCCTTTTAGTCCAAGCAATTATTTATTTATTTTTTTTTTACATGTAAACGTTTCGACCCATGTGGTCATTCTCAATAAATGTTTCCCATCATCGTTCAGTGGGCGCATTTCAATCCGCAAAAGACATCTATAGATTATTCAAAAAAACGCAAAACATTACATTATAAAATTTAACATTATAAAATTTTTTTTAAAAGGTATATCCAGGAAAAAAAGGTATATCCATCTATGTACTATTGTGAGGATAACAATAATGTAGGAATTGTAATTTTTATGCAATGAATTTTGATGATGCCATGTATAATGATATGGCTGATATGAAATATTTAAGAAGATTAATGTTTTTCATATATTTAAAAAAAATTTTATAATGTTAAATTTTATAATGTAATGTTTTGCGTTTTTTTTAATATTCTATAGATGTCTTTTGCGGATTGAAACGTGCTGACTGAATGATGATGGGAAATATGTATTGAGAATGACCACATGGGTCAAAATGTTTACATGTAAAGAAAAAATAAATAAATAATTGCTTGGACTAAAAGGGTTTTTGTATTTATAAAACAAAAGGAAAGTATAAAACTTATATTAAAATAAAATTTAAATATAGTTGTGATTCGGACCTCTACTCGCATTCTAGAATCTGTTAAATCCATTTTAAATCGCACTTATATAAATTCTTCTATCATTTTACACATTTACTTTAAATGAAGGCAAAAAACTTGGATTAATTAAATTTTTGAATGGCTACTTCTCATAGATCTTTAAATCCTACCATTTTATATTATATATGATTGATTTATTTTTTAATAGAAATCACAAGACCTCTGAATAATTGTATGTCCGTTGAAAAAACTTATATTTTTTCTACAAATGTATTTTTCAATTGTGGCAGATAAATTATTTATTATGAGAGCAGCTACGGTTCCATGGGGCTTGCATGGAGGTTGAAAGAGATCTTGGACTAACCCCTTCCCTGCACAACCGTTGTCCTAAGTCTAGAAAAAGTACACTCTCTATCTTTTACTGAACCCAAGACTTCATGGGTTGTAATGCTACAGTTTTTTATTAGTATAAATTACTTCCTGTCTGTAAAAATTGATGGGTTGGTCAGAAACTTGAAGCCTCTTCACTTCAACCACTCTCCCTGCTTCACTATGGAGTTTCAGTGTTTAACTAAAGTGATTATTTATAATGATTTATAATTATAGCGACTGTTACAGCTGCACTGAAGGATTGAAACCTCAAATTCAAAATAAAATATTTATTAAGATACCCAGCCCAGCAGGATCTCAGTAGATACGTCTAGATTTACGACTAGTGAACAACATGAACTTAAATTACTTATCACGGAGTTATGTTCGATTGAAATGGTCAAAAGATTCAGGTATCTGGAGAGAGCCTATACAAAAGAATATAAAAAAAAAAAAGCGGCTGTTGGAGCTCGAATTCATAAATGAACTGGAAAGAATAATAATAAAAATCATAGATGCAGCACAGACTAATGACGAATGGAAACTGCGAAGTAATCGAAAAATTTACCAGAAAATGAAAAGAATCTCGGATACTATGCGGCAGAGGAGGCTGACACATTCCTCGGGCATCTATAAAGAATGAAAAACAAAGAAAACCACCACAAATTAGACTAAAAAACAGCAGGTATTTAAGAGCGAAGAGAAAATTTTGGAAGGGTCTCAGGATGAAGAAAGACCAGTGATGATTGGAAGATATTGGACAGATGATGGAGGGAAACCTGTCAGTGAACGCATGAGGGAATATTGGAGACAGAGAAAACCAAAGAAGAGGAAA
This sequence comes from Arma custos, assembly GCA_037127475.1. NCBI lineage: Eukaryota > Metazoa > Arthropoda > Insecta > Hemiptera > Pentatomidae > Arma > Arma custos. The sequence goes on from CM073762.1 coordinate 8,107,945, forward strand.
ATAATGAAATTAAACTTGAATGAAATTAAAAACTTGACGCGTGATCCTACTTTGTCAATACAATATTTAAAAAATAGTAATAAAGGCTTTGTGAACCCTAAGGCACAATGCCGCTATCCTTCGTATAACCACTGAAATCCAAAATGGATCTCTTATAACTGAATCCTCCCACTTTTAACTTCTTAGGATTAAAAAAAATTAATCCTTTTGAAAATTAATTATGAAAAATGTTATGAGGCAAGGAATTGCGCAGGGATAAATTATATATACCATATTTTTCACCCTGTTTGATGGCGGCAATGTATATTCATAAGTTCCCCTTCGGACACCCTTCTCGGTGCCTGCAGTTAATGAAAACACGAGCTAAGAACATTTCATTTTAGGGGACTATAATGGGCATCGTGCCAACGAAGGGAGAGGTTTAAGGATTTCCTTAGTGAATGGAATAATGTGTGTGTGTAAACAAAAATAATTTGGTTATATTACACTTTAGTACATTTTTTTTTAATATATTACTATTGCGTAAAGTGCTATTGCTTAATTTACTTAACATATTAGTATAATCACAATGACATAAAATTTTCTTGTTGATTAATTGTAAAACGCCAATTTCGGAAATGATACATAATGTTACGGGCTACTGGGTATTAAAATGAATTAAACAATTCCTTAAATTAATGATAATAATATTTATTAACAAAAGTGATAAAAAGGATACAAGTAAATTATTACAAAGGATACAATTAAACTATTAACAATTAAATTATTAAACTAATATAAATTTATAATCAAAATATTCTAAATACTCATTATAAACTAGGCCTATTTAATTATTACAATAATATAAGATGTTAATAATTCTAGATAGCTTAACTAGTTACAATGGTTTCTATGAGTATTACAAAATTACACTACAATTTATAACTAATAGTTAACACTTACAGTTCACTAGTCCACCGACCGTATGATTCTCCAAGTATGACAAACTGACACACAGTAACAAACAGCAACAGTTTATTACACTCGCGAGACTGTCACAGTTCACTGATACACTTATTACACTGGCCGGTTCAACACTGACTTGTTTATCACATTGACACTTACTTATTACACTGACACGCACTTATTACGAGATCATCACAGTGCCTCCTTTTCTACTCTCAGACTAAGACTGACTCGCTCGAGGCGAGGGAAATATTTAAATAGGCAAGGCCGAACATTCTAGAACACGGAAGGAGCGAGACAATACTGGAATCTTCTTAATCCTTTTCCGACAAAAGGAAGAAGGTCCTAATCCTATTTTAACTTCTCCCGCCGACGGATATAAGCCGCTAATCCTTTGCTTCCTGTGACCGTAACAATAATAAAAAAAAATTACATACTATTCCACATTTAAAGGATTGTAAGCCTATACCTGTAAGTCCATTTTTTTCCAAAATGAGTTTCTTGTACTTAAGTAAGCGGAATAGAGTTATTTTCGTAGTGAATAAGGGGCTAAGTAAGGCATTGGCTTGAACAAGGTATTATTGTTTATATTGAAAATCCATTTCAAGCCAGAAACTACAAGAATGATAAGATTCTGATTATCTGAAAGCAGTTAACTCTCTCTGGACAAAATCAGACTCAACCACTTATTCGCCGGGGCTGGAGATATATAGTGTATACTATTGCTTCCAGGTTATCATCAATTTAATATGTTATATCTATATATATAGACCTGTTTAAAATGTAATATAAAAATAATTCATTTTGTTTTAAATGAAAAGAAAACTGTACCCGTGCATAGCCTATGATGGATCTTGGATTCAGTATATGTTAGAGACCGTACTGTTTTAGGACAACGTTTGCGCAGGGAGGTGATTTGTCTGGGATCATGCTCAACCGTCAGTTTTCCCCAACCACCCCAAGGGTACCGATTTTATAGAGGGTAAGCCTTTGAAAGATTTTAAATCTCGCATAGTCCACTAGTGGCTGTTAATATATTTAATCATTTATCTTCCACAGCCGACTGCCCCGTAACAGTGCTCTAACCCACTGTAGGATCAGTGAAGGATCGGTGAAAAGAACGGGTCTGACTCGGATACGACCCCAGGTAGCTCAGTGGCTTAGAGTACTGCTACGGAGAACCAATTACTACAAATTTGCTATAATTACAAGCATTATATTATACTATTTACTAAGAGAGTGATGGCTCTAGAAGGAAGTTGTTCGAGGCCATGCAGATTGCACAAAAGATTGACATATGTTTTGTGGATCAGCTGATTCTATAACCTTCCCAGCTGGTTGCGTATTACTTTCGTTCAGTTGTATGTTGAACGTCCTTGTGGTGGGGTGCTGTCTCATGTTTGGAACATGTTTGGGCTGTTGATCGTTGGGATGTATTGCACCTTTTTCTTCGAGATGTGATTCACATAACCCCCTTTTTGTTTTTGGTGTCTTGATAATGCCTGAATAGGCGAAACGTCGACTGGTAAGTGGGTGTATTTTTGAAACATAAGGCTATAAACACAATAAACATTGTGTGTAAAGGAGATAGTTGGGGGGTGCAGTCAATAAGTACACAGAATAAGTGATGAACTTATATTATGTGCCGACGTTTCGACCTACAGTGTAGGTCATCTTCAGGGCTAACAGAGAAACAAACAGAACAAAAAAATATAAAAAATGTACAGTAACAATAATATGGTGACAAGTAATGTAGAAAAATAAAATAGTGGCAGATATGAAGATAGAAAAAGAGCCAGATTATAATAAAATAAAGATATATAGACAGATTTAAAAAATTAATGATAATGAAAAAATTAAAATAGTGAAAGTAATGAATTAAAAAAGTGACAGATATAATAAAATTAAGATAAAGCCAAATATAACAAAATTATTGAAATAGTGACAGATGTAATTATTGAAATAGTGACAGATAATGTGATAATGTGTGTGTGTAATAAATAGTGAAAATAATGAATTAAAATAGTGACAGATATAATAAAATTAAGATAAAGCCAAATATAACAAAATTATTGAAATAGTGACAGATAATGTTTCAGATAATGTGATAATGTGTGTGTGTAATAAATAGTGAAAATAATGAATTAAAATAGTGACAGATATAATAAAATTAAGATAAAGCCAAATATAACAAAATTATTGAAATAGTGACAGATGTAATTATTGAAATAGTGACAGATAATGTGTCAGATAATGTGATAATGTGTGTGTGTAATAAATAGTGAAAATAATGAATTAAAATAGTGACAGATATAATAAAATTAAGATAAAGCCAAATATAACAAAATTATTGAAATAGTGACAGATATAATTATAGAAATAGTGACAGATATAATGAAATTAAGATAAAGACAGATATGACAAATTATTGATAATGAGAAGCAAATGAAAATAATTACAGATATAATAAAATAAGACAGATTTAATAAAATAAAGAAAATGAGCAGAGATGATAAATAAAGCATATAAAATAAAAAATAGAAAATAAATGTACAGAATGGATAGTACAGTACAAAATACTAATATAAAGGAAAATCAAAAGTCAACAGTTTCATCAACTATTTTCATCAAGTCAACTATTTTCATCTCATACATGAATAAACATTGTGGTTTTTCCCAATTGCATTATAATTAATTATAATGTTTTATAACTAATATTATTAATATTACATATAACCCGGTAGAGAAGACCATCAGGTTACATTTATCCGAGTAATGACCTGAGCAATTTAGTGGCTTTGACCTTCAGATGACCTTACCACCAAGCCGCAACCTCCCTATAGTTATGGGTATCTATACCATCATAGTCTCGACAAAGATAAATGGTTAACAATTTTATCATTTCCTGTATTCATAAGAACTCATCACTGATGATCTTACTCGACCTGAGACGTAAAACAATAAATCCGGGAATAGTATATCCCTTCTTTTCACTGATCCCATTTCCCCGTGTTCTCGCAATTTGCGATGTATACAAGGGAAAGAATGTTTATTGAACATTACTTTAATTAGGATCTTGTTGACTTACGTCATTGTATATTATAATAATTTATTTTATTTTACTCATTATTAATTTTTAAATATTTTTATCTGAAAAGAAAAGATATTTCCAGGGCCGGGACTCGAACCCGGGACAATGTTCTTTGAGGCCAGGATGGTTAAAAAATTCAACAAAAAGGATATTTCCTCTGCAATAATAATATCATATCCTTCGTTATTCCTGAATATCGCCCGAGCTTCCTCAACTGAATCATAATCTTCCTTTTCATCATTTTTTTCTTTTTCTGACTCGCGAAAATCGTTCCTCATCAGAGGAATCATCCATTTTTCGTTTTATTATCGACATCTCTGATAGAATTCGTGACTTCATTAATAATATTTGTTCTTCTTTCAGTTTTATGGCCTACCTTACCTCGGAGAAGATCGTTTTCATTTCTATATTGAAGTTTTGGTATATAATATATAATTTACACAATAAAATAATTGAATTAGGTCAGTGAGATAATAAATAAAATAATAACAATTATTGAGAGAGTGGAAAAAAATCAAACGAAAAGCCCTCAAAAGTCTATAAACTAAAACAGAAATTTGAATTATCTGTCCAATATTTCGCCTATTCAGGCATCCTCAGGATAGAAAGAGAATAACAGAAAAACAAAACATGAATAATGCACCCAAGAAACATCCCACCACCTCCAAGGCTCAAATGCAACTAATGAATCATAAGGAAAGTTACTCGACCCCGGCTGGATAAGGTTAGATAAAAACAGCTGATAAATACTTCAGAATTTGAAAATTCAACATACACTCATCAAACTTCAAAAAGCACAACAGGAAAAAATAAATAATAGTAAATAACACCAAAGCATAAAACAAAAAAAAAAGGAACATTATCAAGAAACCAAAAAGATTCCACAAAATATATTAATATTGAAAAGTAAAAAGAGATCTTACATAAATGTTAAGAACGTGGAAAAAATGTATGTGTAAGGTCTCTTTTTACTTTCAATATTAAATAATAATCGTAATAATGAAAACTTGACAATGAACACTTGACTTACGGAACGACTTACCTATACAGTATACTGAAACATATTTGGACATATGGAGCAGAACTTTGGGGTTCAACAAAACAAGTCCACGTACACAAAATACAAACAACACAGTCCAAAATTCTCAGAAAAATTTTGAAAAAAATAAAATCATATATTCATAACAAATACATAACATTCCACTCATCGACACAATATCACCCAAACCCACTAGTTCTTCCGCTTCCCTGCTCCCTGTTACCTGGACTTGATAATAAAATATTAAAATTGGCCAAGAGACTTTCTCAGCTATTGATTTTTTTATTCCAAAAGAAAATCAAAGAGATAAGCACTTGAATCAAATTTGCTGGATGCACAAGACGTCATCGAGGGAGGGGGCTGGACCCTGCAGCCTAAACCCCCTCAATCCAATTCTCCATTCCTATCCCTTCACCCTTCTAAGTCCTTTTCCTACCTTTTCGAAGCCCAAAAATGGTCCCTCCCCATTGTAAAAGCCAAGGCAAAGGCACAGCCACAAAATAAATGTTCCCGCATACAGCGGAAAGAGCACAATTACCTTATAATAGTCTAGGGTTAAAGAAGGCAACAGTTACAAGTTTTATATTCTCATATTGTATTTTTTTGTATTGTAATATAAATAAATTAGGAGGGTAAGAAATAAAATTTACAATTATGTTTTAAAATTATAATATTAAACATTTATTTAATAAAATTATTATCCTTATAAAATTACACTTTAAGTGCTTAAATGCCTCGTTAAATTGGCTCAATCTTAGTTTTGCAGTCCGTGAGAGAATTTTCAATATTAAGTTTCAATAAATATTAAGAAAATATTTTTATTTTATTATTTCTGAAATATTTCTCGATTAGAATCTGGGAATCGTTTTCATCCTTTTACTTAGTTTCCTCCGGACTATGACTGGACCAAAATAGGGCAATAAAATAAGAGAAAAAAAGCTGATCGCACGATCGCCGTTCGGCTCTGACTCACCGTTCGCCAATGAACACCAGCGAGTCGGCCGAGGAAGGAAAGGCAGCAAAAGGAACAAAAAGTAAAAATATATAAGAGGCGACTCATGTGCTTGATAAAAATAGTGGTGGGGGAATATTGTGACGTCATTAAGAACGATGACGTCATTAAGGACGTCCTGAGGTCGGATTTTTTTCCTGGGTCAGAGTGGTCACTGATCCCTCCAAGGACCTTCTCGTCACTTCTTCAGCTTCCTCTTTCCTCCTAGTCTTCTGCGCCCCTATTCTCTCTCATTATTCCTCCATCATCTCATGATACTCCAAATATAATTTATAAATATTTATCTTATAATATTAAAAACCTAACCTGATTCTATTCGGAAAAATGTCTAAAAAAAATCTATGGAAGGTTAAAAATAATTGTATGGAAATATCAAAACAACAGCAAAGCATCGAATGGAAAACCGTCTGTTATTACTCTAAAACCGTACTTTGGCATCAAATATGTGTTTCATTTTGTTGTTTTTATATACTTTTAATTTTATTTAAAAATGACTTCCCCTTCATAATGATGCATGAATAATAAAATGTCTTCTACTAAACTCCCTCTTCATTAGTAGGTTTATAACAAAATATCCAGGTTATAAGAGCTAATAAGGAAACACATAAAACAGGAAAAGTTTTTCTCGTACATCGTGGTGCATATAACATTGAATCCGGAAGGCCAACCAACTGTCGACCTGAATATCTCTAATGACAGAAGAATCATGGTCTTCAGAGATTAGTTCTTGTGATAAGAAAAAAAAATTACAAACCTTGCATTTAACGGTCATTGCAAGGATGGTACGGTCATCTTAGTGATTCCACTAGGGCTCATCAAAGCTGCATCTAAATGCCCAACAGTTGTGCAGTCCAATTGCAGTAAACTGTTATTACAGTAGTCAAGATGGCCAAGATTGTCTGGTAGTTAAGTGTATATTAGGGTTAATTCTGTTGTAGGAGTCATAGTAAAATGTAATCACATCGTTAAATAATAATAATGCTATTATATTATTACGAATTTTGTTCACAATAAAATTATTATTAGCAACTACAGTTCTACAGAACCAGTGAATAAGTGTTTTTTTTAAATTTATTTATTGATATTTACAACTGTATTACAATAATACAACAAGTAAATAGGATAATTGATACATGATAATGACAAGTAGAGAAACTACCCACTGGTAGTACTCAAATCAAAGTTCAACTAAGAGGTCACAAGGCCATCTTCTTTTCAGTCGCCTCGGAGGATTATCGGGAATAGAAGAGGAAGCTAGGTTTGAAACTAGAGGGTTTGAGTGGTAATGAAGTTTGTTATGAAAGTATAGATACCGGGTTCGGGCCAAATCAGCAACAAAAGGGACATTAAGGTCGTAATGGATGACTTTATTCTTAACAAAATAAGGAGCATTGAGGATTTTACGAAGGATTTTGGATTGTAAGGATTGGTTACGAGAGGAATTCGATGGGTTAGTGGAGCCCCAAAGTTCTACTCCGTCAAATAGGTCGTATGATGGTCATGTAGATGAGTCTTTTGTAGTTAATTGGGAGCTTAGAGCGTTTTTCTAGTAAGTGTTGAAGTAACCTGAAACGTCGTGCAGTTTCTTGTCTTTTCAGTCTTGTATGAGAATTCCAGGTTAATCGTTTGTCAAGGTGCAACCCTAAGTATCGGATCTGTTCTACTTGGATCTGAAGGGCAGGAAGTCATTGGTTTACGACGTAAGGTAAAAGTGATTTGATGCAATTTTTGAGAATTTATTTTAATCCTCCAGTTTTGACACCGTTCTTCAATTTCAGTGATATGGGATTGGAGGCTTTGGGATGCAATAACTGGATTGGTGTTGACTGATACTACACATTTATCATCAGCATACGTGCTAAGGATAGTATTAAGATCAGTTGGGATGTCAGCTGTATAAACTGTGTAAAGTATTGGGCCAAGGATACTTACTACCTTGAGAAAGCTTGAAATGTACTTGTAATATAAACAATAACTCCTTTTCAAGCCAATGCCTTACTTAGCCCCTTATTCACTACGAAAATAACTCGATTCCGCTTACTTAAGTATAAGAAACTCATTTTGGAGAAAATTGGACTTAACCACTAGACTTAACCTATCCTGTGGATATTAAATATAATGTGAGATGCTTATTTGTATCATAAAAATACTATTTCTATCATATAAAATGGTTTATGTATTTTCATTGTTGGTATTTGAATCATAAAAATATCAAAGAAAAACTTTGATATCATATTGTTTTAAGTAAAATTTATGTAAAATCCATTATTTCCTATGTAAAGTAAGGTTATGTTTGAGAGATCGTGAGAGAATGACTCAGTGGTAGAGCACTGAGTTGCCATGCCGGAAATCCTGGTTCAAATCCCGCTGCAGGCAAGACTTTTATTTAGTCTGTTTGCCGGAGATGGATCATATAGGATCTAGGACCTTCCTGGGGCTCTATAAAATATTATTAAAATAGGTTACCCGGTTGAGCGTGACCTAGGACAAGTCACCTCCTTGAAGAACCGTTGTCCATGAAACAGTACAGTCTCTACCATGTACTGAAACCCAGACCCGTTCACGGGTTGTAGTGGTATAGGCTTTTATAAAGGCTTGGATTAAACCTCATTCATAAAAATGTATTTAATAATCAGTATAACAATTTAAAAAAAAAAAGTACCATTACAACACATGAAGGTTCTTGGGTACAGTACATAGTAGAGACTGTACTATTTCTGTACTGAGACTGGACAACGGTTGTGCAAGGAGGTTATTTGTCCTAGATCACACTCAATCGCCAGAATTTCCTTCTTTTTTGGGGGTACCCACTTCATAGAGGCTGGGTGAGCCCCAGGAGGTTCTGCAAATCTCACTGGACCATATGTTAACAGGGTAAATATTTTATCAGCCACAGGAAGACTGAGCAACCCCGCTCCCCAGTAGTAATTAAAATCAGGTACACAAGATTTACTAATAATAATTTCTCTATTTTCAATTCGTTCTATAAATAATTTAATCATAAGTTCAGGAGTTCATATTCCACCGTGCAAGCGTCCTTCGCAGTTGGTAGAATTGAAATAGTCGGCTATTGGTCACACTGTTTCCGTGACGAATTTAACATTATAAATTCATTTAGAACCATTTTCCAGTCCCGGAGGCTTCGAGTAACGACTCAATCTGTCAGTCAGTAGAGCGAGGTCGGAGCCCCAATATTGGCGTTCTTGAAGCGCTTCGACGCGCTCTGTAAAAAAGGAACGAACGATTCTTTGTCTCGACGAAGCGAACAACTTGTAGTTTTTCATTGAAGGATGTCAAAGGTCATCTTAGGCAGCTGTTCTGTGAACTCTAAAGTCGAAGATGTTTATTTATTGAGCGTTGAGAAGGCATGACATTGAAACTACAAATAAGCCAATAAAACTATATATAAACATGGGAATGGCATGGCTGAGAGTGTATTAGAGCGTAAAGCTGCTGTGATGAGGGTTCTGGGTTCAAATCCAGGTATGGTAAATATATTATCTAATCTTTTAACGGCCATGGATGGATCCTGTGAGATCTTCAGGTTCATCTGGGGCTCACTCAGCCTATATAGTGGAGTACTCTGGAAAAACTTGATTATTGAGTGCTCTCGGCCAAATCACCTCCCCGTAAAATTTGTGCTTTGGAATCAGTACCATCAATACCCAGTACAGAACCCAATCATTGGTTGCAGTGGTACGGTTTTCTTTTCTTTTTTAATGTTTACTAGACAAACGCTCTAAGCTCCAAATTAATTACAAGAGACTCATATACATGACAATCATTAGACCCATCTGAACATACGGAATAAAGTTTAGGATCTCCACTAAACCATCGAATTCCTCTTGTATCCAATCCTTGGAACTTTATACTTTATGTATGACTGTGTCCAGGATAGTATACAGATTCCACATAGTATAAATTATTTAGGTATCAGATCCGTAGGCTGTCGCTTCGAGTTGAGTTACAAGTTTTAACTGTGTATTCTTTTCCTTTTTATTAATTTCCATAAATCCAGATTATCACAAACTTCAGTATGGGAAACGTGACGTATTTATGGGAGATGTGTCTATTTGTCCAAACAGTTCATAGTTTTCGATACTTAGGGTTGCATCTCGACAAACGATTAACCTGGAATCTTCATACAAGACTGAAAAGACAAGAAACTGCTCGACGTTGTAAGCTACTTCAACACTTACTAGACAAACTCTCTAAGCTCCCAATTAACTACAAAAGACTCATCTACATGACCATCATACGAACTATTTGGACTTACGGAGTAGAGTTTCGGGCTCCACTAAGCCATCGAATTCCTCTCATACGCAATCATTACAATTCTAAATACTTCGTAAAATCCTCAATGGTCCTTACTTTGTTTCGAACAAAGTAATCCATAATGACCTTAATGTCCCATTTGTTGCTGATTTGGCCCGAATCCGATATCAATGTTTTCATGACAAACTTCATTCCCACTCAAATCCACTAGTTTCAAACGTAGAAACCTCTTCAATTCCTGATAATCCTCCGAGACGTCTGAAAAGAAGATGGCCTCGTGACTTTCTAAGTTGAACATTTTATTTCAGTACTTCCACTAGGTAGTTTCTCTACTTGCCTTTATCTCAGGACATTATTTATCTTTCCTTATATTTATTTGACAGTTGTAAATTTCAATAAATACATTTTTTTTTTAAATAATAATACTGTACCACTTATCTTCTAAATTCCACTTACAAGTGATTTTTTATAATGATCAAGCAGTTGTTTACTGTAATTAAACAAAAAACAACTAGTAATGCTGAGGAGGGGGAAACAACTGAAATATGAACAATAAATCCAAATTGTAGCTTCCAGCTGGCCAATTAGCTTTGCAATCAGCAGTGCTCGTATTTACTACCTCTGTAAGAAGAAAAATCATTTAAAAATGAAAATAAAAAACATATAAATTAAAACATTATTTCAAATTTCAGAGTTAATTGTAACTAGGCAAAAAATTATAATTTACATTCGGTTTGACTACTTCATATACTTAACCTTCTGTTTATTATTAGATTATGTACTAATATTGATATATTGCTTTATTTCTTTTTTATTTATAATTTTAAAAAAATTATTTATTAATTAATTCAGTAAAATCGCAACGGAGCGAGCTAGCTCAGAGTGTAGCGTTCTGAGTTTGTATGCTGAAGGTTTGTTTGTTCATTTAACGTCACTTTATGCTGATGTAGCTAATCGGATGCTACATTGGAAGCACTAAATTTTGCCTATCCAGGTTTAATTAGGATAGGGATTTTTAACGAGTACCTGACATCGTACAGGCACGGGACCCCCGTTTCACGTCCCTTCCGAAGGACGACGTAACTAAGGATTTTTTACACCCTTAAAAAAATCCTAGGGCCACCTGCCGAACTACGAACCCGCAATCTTGGGCTTAGTAGTTTGTTACGCTAACCACTAGACCACAGGTGACCGTGTATGCTGAAGGTTAACAGTCGCGGATGGATACTTTATTATTTACAAACCCCCCTGTGGCTCACCCAGCCTCTGGGATTTATTTGAAGGAAAAATCTGTTGGTTCAGTACAAGATCATGGACAAATCACGTCCCTGCATAACTCTCTAACTTGCTCTAAAAACAATTAAGTTTCGACCCCGTAGTGAACCCAAGACCCTTGATGGGTTGTATTGGTATCGGTTTTTATATTTGATTATAATATCCTTTGAGGGAGGATTAAATTTTGTCTATCCAGGTATAATTAGGATAGAGATCTTCAATTCTGACACCGCACAGGCTCGGGACCGTTTTACGTCCCCTCCGAAAGATGACAAATCTGCTGAACTGTTAACCCACGGTCTTGGACATAAAAGATTGTTATGCTGATCACTACACCACAGGAACTAATGTTTCGACTCACATTTCATGTCTTCATCAGAGGTTATTAGTTACAAGTATGGGCGATATTATAATAAATACAATCATAATTATTTTGAGATGGAGAACGAAGATAGTTGGGGGGGGGGGGAAGGTGCAGTCAAAAAACACCAAATAAGTACTAGACTTATATTTAGTTAGTGCCAACGTTTCGACCTACAATGTAGGCCATCTTCAGGGCGACTGGGAGAAGCGGCTGGGTGAACCGGCTAACCAATAATCATTGTACAACAACTATCTCCGTTCTCCATTTTATCATCCAGTCAACTAATTCCTCTCATAATTATTTATAACTATATTATATCAACATTATATTATTAATTAGACTTATAGATATATTAATTATAATTTTTACACTTATATTAATAAATAATTCTATAGAAAATATATTTATCTAGGCTCACCAACTTAACATCCCAACTCTCTGCAGCCTTATTCCTCGTTAAATGTACCATTCTCTCGACTTCAAATCTCCCATACTTGTGATTATTGAGCTTTGATGAAGACTTACAAAGTTGGTCGAAACGTTGATTTTTAATATAAGTTTCATACTATTTCGGAACTTATTTTGTCAACCATCTTCTCTTCCAAGTATCCAATAAATAATTATGAACAATCCAGAGCTAAACTTATAATAGGGTGTATAAAAAAAAAATGGCCGTTTTATCAAATTCCTGAGTTCAAAAGTCTGTAAATATTTTAATGCTATTTATTATTTACCAACACTTAATAATCCCTTTAGAGCATTCTCTAAGGTTGTTTACTAACACTGAACTTATTAAAAAAAAAAAAAACCTGAGTTTAGTTATTTATTTTAAAGAAGAAACATGACAGTGTCCTACGAAATTCTCGTAATTTTAAGACATTATTGGAAAAAAAATTCGTGAAGTTATTAAATATCCTTGAGGTGTCCTTGACCAGTGCACTGCGCGGCGTTGGTTTGAAAAATTTAGCAGTGGAGATACGACGTTGGAAAGGAAGAAGGGCTCCGGGCGACCATTAATGGATATTGATGAGGTTCTGAAGGAAGCTGTTGAGTCGAATCCGTCCACAAGTACTCACGAACTTGCCAGGGAGTGTGCTGTGTCGAAAGATATTGTTAGTCGCCATCTAAATATATCAAAGAAATAATTATACAAATATTTAGATTAAAAAAACGGTAATTTTTTTGTATACACTCTATTATATATTTTCTTTAATATAATTGTTTCCGCCTTTTGACTACCGCCAGATGTCCTAGTGAGATGTAAGAAGAAAGCAAGACAAAATAAGGCCGTATAACCCTAGTTGTTCGAAAGCGTCCATAGTTGAGCGTAGCGGTCATGAGTTACGATGACAGTACGAGATCATCTCGGTGTACATTTTGTATATGACTTAAGGTCATTGTGTCGCAGACGTGTTAGTTACAACCTAGTCAGCGAAATTTAAAAATCGAATTTCAAGCATTTAATTTCACTATAGTAATTCTTCACATTATAGTATTGGAATCAAAAAGAAGCTATGCCTACATGTTTCGCTCCTTCAAAAGAACGAAATGACTCAAAAATTGAAATTTTTGCAATTATATATACGATGTAATTTTTATAATTTCTGTAATAGTAACAGGAAGTAAGCGATAATGTTTTTGTATACATTTTTTTTTCCTTTCAAAGTAACCCTTTGAAAGAACCGTTTATTTATTGGCACATTCCATACTTGAGTATACTTTTAAATTCATTGTTACAATAATTAACTACAATTTGATAATACTAACACATATACAAAAGATATTATTATATACATGCTGTTACAACTTAACAAAAATAACTAAGTTAAAATTACAATAATTACATAATGATTACCTATGTTTTACATTGTATGATTATTCTTAAATGGATGTCAACTTTTCAAAATCGATACTATAAATAAATTTAGTGAGTTCGGGTCGAAATATATTGTATAGGTCATGTTCAAACTGGCCAAACTTTCCCTCTCAATATTGTGGAGATAATTTTGATCTTTGTCCTTCATACATTTGGCAGTCATTTATTGTGTGTTTAAATGTCTGTTCTTCCTTGTCTATTGAGCAAGTACTATCGTTGGTTATGTGAAATCTGTGTATGATTTGGTATGTCCATGTTCAGTTGAAACCTTAGTTAGTTTGTAGTTAGTGGATTTTATTCATTTGTTGTTATTGTTTGTTAGTTTTGGAATAAACCTATGCAAACTAGGAGATTTATTTGAAACAGTCCACCGTTCATTCCACCTCATAATTGATTCTTCCCTAATTTTGAATTTTATGAACGAAATTGGTGTTTTTTTAAAAGAAGGAGACATATCACTTTGTGCTGCCTCTTTTGCTAATTTATCCGCTATCTCATTGCCCTCGATACCAGAGTGACCCTTTACCCATATTATTTTTACAGAGAAATTTAGAAGCCTAAGTGTGCACAAGTTCTTTCTGATATTTTCGGTAAGCTCGTCATGTACGTCTGTGTTGAGAACTGATTGTATCAAGATATTGTTATCTGTGTGTATGACTATGTCTGTATGTATGTTGTTTGGAAGGTCAAGAAGGAATTCTGTCGCTTTTACGACTGCGTACTTCTCAGGTTGGTTGTTGGAACTCGTTGAGCCTAGTTTGTACTGGGCACTTATCATCTTCCCATTCATATAATATTATCATTTTAGTTATCATATATATTGTAAATTGATAATGTAAAGAAGTAATTAAAAGACATATATATATCATTATTTCATATATACTATAATAGTTACATTAATCTATTTTACTTTATTCTTATCATTTTTGTCATTCCATACCTTTTATTAGATAATCCACTTTATCTTTTTGTTTTATTTTTTTTTACATCCCTTATAAAATGATTGTTAAGTTATTTCCTATAAAGCTCCTATTAGTTATTCCGTATAACATTTCTTATAACTATAACAAAATTTAAAATGTGTTTGCAATGTTTATTTACTATAATCCTGTTCTATATTTCAAGTTTTCATTTGTTACTTTGTTGGATTTAAACATTACTTCTTTATTAATATATTGTATCTCTTTGTTATTATATAATTCAACCCTCTCTGGCTCTTATTTATACTACTTAGTACATATAATATTACTCAATCAATATATTACATATACTACTCTTTACCATATACTGTTTTAATTTATTTGTATCATTTATTTAGGGTAAGAGAAATAAAACCGTTTTCCAGTTGTTGTTTATTCTTAATTTTTACTCTATTAGAGACGTTTCGACATTATGGTGTCATTCTCAATTTTTTCTTCTCCTGCATCTTTTAACTTAAATAAATAAATTAACAATAATTACATTACTATAAATAATTTAACATAAATGTCCAAAGATAACACACTATAAGTATAGGTACCTGGAAAGTCATACTTTTAAAAATTCTTGGGAGATCATTAGTCCTCCATTGTCAGTAAATAATATTGCATTAAAAGGCCAAATTTTGATGTTTGAACTATTAGATCCTTTTTCAGTTCTATGAATCATTTGACTTTAGTATAAAATAACAATGGATGATCCATATATTTCATAATTAATAAATTAATTTGATAAAATATTTTTTAAAATTTTATATATAAAAAATAAAAATAATAATAAATAAATGTTTATAAAAAAAATAACAATAATAATAATTTTTTACTTTGTATTATTTTGTTGATGTGCTGTTAGAACATATTTTGTTATTTTATACTAAAGTCAAATGATTCATAGAACTGAAAAAGGATCTAATAGTTCAAAGATCAAAATTTGGTCTTTTAATACAATATTATTTATTGACCATGGAGGACTAATGATCTCCCAAGAATTTTTAAAAGTATGACTTTCCAGGTACCTATACTTATAGTGTGTTATCTCTGGACATTTATGTTAAATTATTTATAGTAATGTAATTATTGTTAATTTATTTATTTAAGTTAAAAGATGCAGGAGAAGAAAAGATTGAGAATGACACCATAGTGTCGAAACGTCTCTAATAGAGTAAAAATTAAGAATAAACAATAACTGAAAAACCGTTTTATTTCTCTTACCCTAAATAAATGAAGAATTAAATCCAGTTTAAAAAAAAGGAAAAAAAATAAAAATTTATTTTTATCTTGTATATCTAGCCCTGAAGAAGACCAGCAATGTGGGTCGAAACGTCGGCTTCCAAATAAACAGTTCTTCTTATATAAGAGAATTTTTTTTTACCAATACCCGCACTAATTTCATCCTCATATTTTAATAATCTCGCTAGGGTGATACAAGATAAGTACAAAACTGGTCGGTCCGCCGTTTGGCCGTCTGCAGCTACTCTCCTTGTTTATTATAACACTTTTTTTTCATCAATGAACCAATACCTTCAACTAAATCAAACATGCTTAATTTCCCCGGACTCTCAATTAATTATTGAGAACCTGTACACGAGAGATGTGCTCAGTCATCGATTATAAGATAAACAGAAGTCCAGTCCCCCAGTTCTCACCCAATTAGCGGACATATTATCGAGAATAAAGCAGATAGCATCTATGAGTCCTTTACATTCTAAGTCCCCGATGGAGTACCGTTATATGCAAAACCAGGTGGTTACTTTGTATCGATGACCAGTAAGTGACTTTTGACATCTTTAGAATTCAAGCCGTTCTAAAAAATAAAACACCTGTCAATTCTTATGCAGTTTTTTAATTCGAAATACAATCCTAAAAATATGATTTGCCAATTTTTAAAATATTTATAACTAGCGACCCACACTGACAATTACACGGGGGTCTTCTCTCTAATTAACTTCTAATTAACTTCAAATAAAATATTCAAAAAATTATATCAGATAACAACAAAATAAATTATTTAAAAAAATATATATTTCTTTACATTTATTTTCATGGGCGTAAAATTTTTGCGATAACCCATAAGCTAGTTATTTAAATCATATGGTGTAAAATATTCCAATAATGCGCATGAAATGCTTAAGTTAACTAAAGTATATAAGTTGATAAGGATTAATACTGAACTCGTATAAATAGCTTTTCAAATACCGCAGCTGTCTTTAAAAGATAGATATATGCTATCCCGGAATTGTTTGTAGATCTATAAAAGAGGAATATACCGCCATGCATTGTTTCGTTATATCTCAAAGGCATTAGGCAACATCTTAGATGAAACCTCCCATGCGGCTATACTTATTCCAAAATTACCGACAATAACGTTATATTACAACCCATTTGTACAAAACCTCTACAAATTATATACCTAAACCTTCCTGATGAATCACTCTGTCTATTGAAAAAAACCGCATGAAAATCTTTGCAGTAATTATTGAGTTTACAGCGAACAAACGCGGCTAAGGACTTTGTTTTAAAATATGTCGATTAAACTGATCGAGAAAGACAAAAGATGAAACAAAATTATTTTCATTTTCATTAAAAGCCATTATTTTCATTTTCTTTTCATTATCAATATCTTTGTTATATCTGTCTTTATCTTAATTTTATTATATTCTATCACATTTTCTATAATTATATCTGTCACCATTTTAATAATTTTGTTATATTTGTCTTTATCTTAATTTTATTATATCTGCCACTAGTTTAATGCCTTTTCATTATCATTAATTTTTAAATCTGTCTATATCTTTATTTTATTATAATCTGGCTCTTTTTTAATATTCTTTATCTTCTATTTTCATATCTGCCACTTTGTATTTTTCTACATTATTTGTCACTATTATTGTTACTGTACAACTTTTATGTTTTTACATTTTTTGTTCTGTTTGTTTCTCTGTTAGCCCTGAAGATGACCTACACTGTAGGTCGAAACGTCGGCACATAATATAAGTACTTCACTTATTCGGTGTTCTTATTGACTGCACCCCCCAACTATCTCTTTTACGAAACAAAAAAATATTTCCTGGACCCGTTGCTGGGCAACGCCTATAAACTATTATGTCGCTAAAAACTTTTTATATAACAGAAATTATTAATTATTTATTTATTAGAATATTATTTATTGATTCTCAAACCTACGAAAAAGATTTTGTTTTTGTAATAAAATCCCTATCCTCCATTTTTTACAGCCTCAGAATTATTTGAGGATCTTTTTAAAATAATTTGAAGCTTCCTTAGTTTCATAACGATTCCTAGGATGAAATTAATATAACGAGAATACAGATTGAATCCTGCAGGACTATATCCTTTGAGCAGGACCTCTTCAGATGAAGAGATATTATTGGTCGGAAGTGGAGATAGCTGAAGCAGAAAATTAACAACTGCCCTGGGGGGATTTCGATTTGAGTTGTGTCACCAGCAGATGTACGTATTCCCCCTTCTCTCTGTATATTGGTCTCGATTCGATTCTCGTTCTCGGATTGTGTATTAGTCTGGGAATATATATCCCAGTCGCATCTTCTTATCACATTCTTCTTTATGCTGCTATGGCTAAATTTTGCCTATCCAGGTTTAATTAGGATAGGGATTTTTAACGAGTACCTGACATCGTACAGGCTCGGGACCCCCGTTTAACGACCCTTCCGAAGGACGGCGTAACTAAGGATTTTTTACTCCCTTAAAAAATCCTAGGGCCACCTGCCGGACTACGAACCCGCGATCTTGGGCTTAGTAGTTTGTTACGCTAACCACTAGACCACAGGTGACAGTTGAATTATATATTATTTATAAATATTATTAGTACTTATCTGAACCTTTGAAGGAAACATAAAAATCTCGCTAATATCTGATGCTGTGGTACCATCACATAACTTTCCCTAATCAACTTGGATAATAAATTAAAAATGGTATATTTTTCACTAATTGCGCATCATCCTTCCCAAACTAAGTCAGTAGTAGTTAGTCAGCGATGATGTTCCCTATCATACCGACAGACAGTCTCGCTTCTACATTAACACTTGAAACTAATGTTATTGCTTTAGATTAGGATCGAGGTATGTTGAGGTTAATGCTGAGGTCTAAGCCAACACGAAGCGTGGTTAATACAGTTAGCATTATACATCCATAGCCCGCCATATCCATTATATTCGGTGGCAGATGCGACCCACATGCCGGCACTACGATGGGGGGGCTAATAGTGAGATTATTACTGCCTGCCTTCTCAATTGTCGGGGAATTTCCGATGGATGAGGATTAATCATCCACATTGCAGATGGATGTGGAGTCCACAGATAAACCCAAGCCAGGAGGATGAAGAATACTGCATAATAGGTTTTGGGGAAATCCTTCTAGTCTGAATGGTGTAATCATTTAACCAATAATTTGACCAATCCATCATTTAGTATTATACATGAATATATCTATATATATTTTTTTAGAAATTAATAATCTCTGTTATATAAAAAAGTGATGCAATGGCTAATCGGACGATGCTACATTGGGAACTCTAAATTTTACCTATCCAGGTTTAATTAGGATAGGGATTTCTAAGGAGTACAGGCTCACTGACAACGAACAGGCTCAGGACACCCGTTTAACGTTCCTTCCGAAGGACGGCATAACTAAGGATTTTTCACTCCTTTATGCTTCTTGGTTTAGTCTTTATTTCTTTTGGTTTAGCCGCACTCGGTCAGTGGAATTATAAGATTGTGCCTAATTAAAAAATTAGACAAGCTGCATCTTATTCCAATATTTCGGTTTTAGGAACATTATTTAAATACAAAGAATGTAGTTAAGTGTTAGCAGCCAGACAGGTGGCATTAAGGATTTTCTAAAGGCCGTAATAAAATCCTTAATTGTGCCGCCTTTCTGAGGGGGCGTAAAATGGTGAGTTGTCAGGTACTCGTTAAACATTCATATCCTAATTATATCCTCTCCCAACGCTACGCCTTTTCTTAATATTTTATTTATTATATCCTTTTCTCTTTAGTCTTTCTCCATTTCTCACACTACATATTTTCCTATTCCCCCCCCGATCATTTTGGCATCCATCATATGTTGGTAATCAAAGAGTTCATATTTATAAGCACTATTTTTAATTTTTTACTTTTCAAATTTATTAATCCAATCAACTATTTTTCAAGTAGTTATTATCACAATAGTTACTGTACAATAGTAATACAATAATACACAATAGTTATTGTACATACCATACTTATATTTTCATATTGTTTACATTTCTAACTGTCATTCTACGAGATAACTATTCATTTCTAAGAAATGTTAATCTTCTCATTTTGTATCTTTGGTTTACCTCCTCATTTTTATTTCCCTTTATATTATAATTACTTTTCTATCCTTTCTGTACATTTATTTTCTGTATTTTATTTTATATTCGTTATATTTAATTATTATATCTGTCACTATTTTAATTTCTGTTCATTATCTTTAATTTTATTAAATCTGTCAATATCTTAATTTTATTATATTCTGTCACTATTTTAATATTCGTTATCTTTAATTTTCATATCTGTCACTATTTTAATTTTCTACATTACATGTCACTATATTCTTGTTACTGTAACGTTTTTATATATTTTTTGTTCAGTTTGTTTCTCTCTCATAGCCTTTAAGATGACCTACACTGTAGGTCGAAACGTTGGCACTTATTAAATATAAGTCTAGTACTTATTTGGTGTTTTTTTTTTACTGCACCCCAACTATCTCCGTTCTCCATTTTATCATCCCGTCAACTATTTTCCTCTCATATCCTAATTATAACTGGATAGGTATATTTTCTATAGCAGCATCCGATTAATCATAGCCACATATAGTTACGTTAAATGATAAAAATAATTTGGTTTAAAACAATCTTTTTGACAAAGGCACCTATGCTATGGATGAAAAACAAATCATTATTGAACACTTTGAGCCGGTTTCTTCCCTGAAATTTACCAGAGATTTAGACTGTAGTAACACTTATAAATTCTAATCCAATTTAAAAAAGAGAAAAGTTGGTATATTTTTCCATATATTTTTTTTAAGAAAAAGAAATTCTATCAGTACAACGGTTTGATTTTATAGTAAAAAAACAAACACAAAAAAACAATTAATCAAATGCCGGTTGCTGATATATGAACGCCTTTAGCCATAGGCACTGAGCTATTATTCAAAGCTATCGGGGTTTCTATTAGAGTAATGAGACAATATTCATCACCTCAGGTAACAGGATACTAATAGTCACCTGTCCGAGCCGACACACCTGTAATGTGTTATCTTCTTGTTTAGTTCTTGTCCAGCTAACAATGAAGGAATCCGTTTATAAACACATCTGTTATGTTTTTTAGATGTTTTTGTGTATTATAAAAAGCTGTGAACAATCAGAGGTTCAGTACATGGTGGGGACTGTACTGTTTCATGGAGGCAACGGTTGGGCAGGGAGGTGGTTTGTCCTAGATATTTTAGTTTATAGAGGCTGAGTGAGCCCCAGGAGGGTCAAAGATCCCATGAGGTCCATCTCAGGCTGCTAACAGACTAAATAAGTCTTGCCCGCCGCGGGATTCGAACCAGGATTTTCGGCCTGGACTAAGATATTCCGCTCCCTTTTGTGTATTATAGTATACATTTTCAATTTTATCAATATTTTTTAGCAACTAAAGTAGTAATAATAAATTGCAACGTGAGGTAAAGAAGAACGTACATAGTTATAGCAATAGTCAACTTCCTTAGTGAATAACTGCTTTCAAAAATAATTTTTCTTCACATTTAGACCATAGTGGATCTCTGATAAAGCCTTAAGTTGCCATGCAAGAGACCCGGGTTCAAATCCGATTGTGGCAGATATTAATTAATTATTCTTTTTCTATTTTATAAAAAAAAAGGGGGGAGCGGACTGGCTCAGTGGTAGAGCACTGACTGACATGCCGGAAATCCTGGTTCAAATCCCGCTGCAGGCCATGATTTTTATTGAGTCTGTTTGCATCGTGAGATGGATCATAAATGATCTAGGACCCTCCTAGGGCGCACCCAGCCTCTATAAAATATTATAAAAATAGGGTACCCAAAAAAGAGGGGGGGAAACTGGCGGTTCAGCGTGACCCAGGACAAGTCACCTCCTTGCAGAACTGTTGTCCTTGAAACAGTACAGTCTCTACCATGTTCTGAACCCCAGACCCTTCATGGGTTGTAGTGGTCAGGTTTTTTTTTTTATAAAAAGCATATAAAATACACCGGCTTATTATATTTTGTCTCAAGTGCATGGCGTAAGGATAATATTTGATGGGTATTTAATCAGTATCGTGTAATATCAGATTGATAACCTCCAGTAGCATCCTGTTAGGAGTGAAATTCAAAGTTATTACAGTCCGTCTTGCGCACCTTTTTTTATAAATCGGCATAACTATAGATTCCATGCTTCAGACAATTGAAATGTTTCATTAAGCCCCTAATAAAAATTAAATTTTTCACTTTCCTTAGCAATGGATTTTATTTTTTTTACTTTTTATTATACAAAGACTAAATCATTAAATACCACCAACATTTTATTTTATTTTATTATTAGTATTATTATTATTATTTACTTCACTTTATTAATGTGTACATTTTATTATTAGTATTATTATTATTATTTATTTTACTTTATTATTATAATTACCGCATTAATTTCTTTCTGTTACCGCCTGTATATATTTATTTATTTTATCTTGTTTATATTATTGTTTTGTTATGGAATGACTGTAAGCTACACAGCACTATTACTTATTGCCCATAAGTGACAGATTGTAATATTTCAATAAAAAAAAAAGAAAAAAAAAATACCACCAACAAATATGCAATTCAATAATAGAGAAATCAAATAATATCTACCACAAGTGGCGTTTTTTTTTTTGTGTATTATTACATTCCAAAGGGTTTCTTTGGAATCTTTTCGCCACTTAGTACCTCTTAACTCTTCTCTAAAGATTCTTCCGAGTTTTACAAAAGTACAGGAGGGGGGGGAAGGAAATACCAAAGAAAAGAGGAATAGGAGAGCCTGGAAGTAGAAATTGGACGCAATGCAACGGACAATTACTTTCCTTTTCTTTCCTAGAAGCCATCAACTGGATATTGCTTCAATCCACAAACTGGCAGTTAGTCAAGTATTTTGCTCGCTCTTTGTTCTGGAGGCTACAGGTAATCGATATATTTTAAAACATTGATATATCGATATTTCAACAAATATATAATAGGATCGAATACTTCTGTCTTAAAAAGACAACAATCATATAAAAATACTCCATTTATCTCTATAGTATAAAGAAGTTTCAAGTGATCCTGCACCCTCAGATTCTTCACCTCATGCCAACTTTCAGACAACACACTCATACAAGAAATAGGAAATTATACAAAAACAACAACACCAAAATACAGACACAAACGAACAAAACACATACTATTATAAATAATATGCATTTTGTATTATGTTATACATAAATTTTGTCTTTAGTAAATCCTATGTACTCTCTTTTCTGTTGGTTTTTTAAATTTTACCAACAACAAAAACATATTAATCAGTAACCGTTGTAATGTGAACTCATTTTCATTGTAAGGGATTATCCCACCAATGTTTTAAAATTTGTACATATTTTAAAATAAAATAAAACAAAATATTAAAAAAAAAAAAAAAAAAAAAAAAAAGTGATCCTGCATAAAATCGTGCTAATCATCATTTTATTTTATTTACAACTAATTCAATTTTTATGAACCATTTTTATCATACAGTATATGTTACAATTAATTAAAATCAGAACTTAACGACTCCACATCCATATCTTAAAATATATAAAGTATAGAAGAAAAAGACCATTTAAAACACTTTTGTAGAAGAACAGAATATCATAGTTCAAGATTTGAACAGTTACACAATTGAAACAAAGTTAAAAAATAATAAAATAAAATGCAATAAACGATAAAAATATTATCATAATAATCTATTTTTAAATAATTTTATAGAGTTTACATAAAATTCTTCAGCAGCATGTACTTTCTCAAGCTGGAAATTCATCTCATATGATTTCTGAATAGTAAGTTTTTTGGTAGTTTTGTCGACACCAAGTTTAGCATCTAGTAATACTTTTTAATTTCCTATTAATCACTTTAAGGTATTCAGTCCTAAAAAGGACGAGTCCACTTGTGAATATAAAAGTTCATATCAACGCGGAATTGCATCTGTTCCAACACTCAAACCCAAATCGGCTAGATCCGCCAACGGCAATCCTCCCAAAGACTCCTCGGTCTACATCCTGGACGTTATTAAGTGCTTCATAATTTTTTCGTTACAAAGCCCAACGACTTTTAAAGCCCATCTCAACCGCGTTGTGTGTAATCTCCTTAATTCCCCCAAAGTGCCATAGAAATTTTTGTTTCATAGAATATTCTACGCAATACCTTATTTTCGAACCCCTTAGAACGTTGTTCTATCTTCAATGTTAAGGCCACGTTCCATATCCATACAGAACCGTTGGCAGACTATTTTTTATAAATTCTTTAATTCCATCCAGTTGATTCAGTTGAATATAGTTTCAGGAATGTTGAGAAGGATTTGTAAAGTTGTTGAAGTTATTAAAGAATTAATAATAATAATTTTCCGAGGAAGAGACCAAAACGTTGGTGGAAAGATTGCGTTAAGGGCGATCTTGTGGGTTAGAGTTTCAGTAGTAAACCGTGGATAAAGTTATGCAAGCAGCATTTAGTGGAGTCGGCATCGAGCCTTTGGGTTGGCAAAGCTTATCTGATGCCGCTGAATCTTATAAATGTAGAAAAAATATATATATATCTTTTTTAGAATAATTTATTGATATTTACAACTGTAATTATATTACATTAAGTAAATCTGCTGTATGAACAAAGGAATGAAAAAAAAAATTGTGGAGAAACTACCCATCGATAGCACGAGGCCATCTTCCTTTCTGACGCCTCGGAGGGTTATCAGGAATAGTATGGGAAGCAAGTTGAGAGACTAGCGGATTCGAGTTTGTTTGGAGCTTGTCATGGAAGGATAGGTATCTAGTTCGGGCCAAATCAGCAACATATAGGACATTAAGATCATGATGGATGAGTTTGTTTATGACATAATTTTGCATTGAGGATTTTACGAAGGATTTTGGATTGTAAGGATTGGATACGAGATGAATTGGATGGTTTAGTAGAGTCCCAAAGCTCAACTCCGGAATGTCCAAATAGGTCTGATAACTGTCATGTAAATGAGTCTTATGTAATTAATTGGGAGCTTAGAACGTTTGTCTAGTAAATGTTGAAGTAGGCGAAAACGTCGAGCAGTTTCTTGTCTTTACAGTCTTGTATGAGGATAGAAAAAAATATAGAAATTTTTTTTGGGGGCATTTTGATAGTTTTTAGGATAATCGTTTCACTAATTCATAATAATGTGAAAAAAATATAATTGGAACATAAACTTGGCCGTTTTTGGAATTCTATTCCTCATAAGTGCCAAGTCCAACTGTGAATAAAATCCGTTACTAATGAATGGGAGATAATGAATAACGATAAAATGAAATAAACGGTATCACTAAAATCCAACCGTTAGAAAACAGACCTTCCATATCATAATGAGATATTAATATGGTTAACGGGTTGATGTAACAAGGGCATTAAGAATGCTCTAAGCATTAACAGCGTTTTAAGTCCGGACATAGCCTCCAGTTTTAGAAGTTTACGATTTAAGTTATTCGCTAACTGTAAACTATAATTATTAGCAATGATTGGTAGAGCAATCGTAAACTGTATATAGATCTCCCATTAACACAATCATATCCAATTGTAACTTTATCTCAGAGAGCCGGGTAGCTCAACAGGCTGCTAAGTTAATAACCTTAAGGTCCTAAGTTCGAAATCAGCCCTCAGATAAATTCTGGTATCAGTTCCGTAGGATGTCGCTTCGAGCTAAGTTACAATGTTTTAATTGTTTATTCGTTATCTTTTTAAAACTCTAAAAAAAATTCGAATTATCAAGAGCATTAGTATGGAATGTTATGTGTGAAATTATTAGAATGGAAAAAATAATGTAATTATGATAAATGTGTATATTCCCGTAATCACATCATCAAGAAATAAACGTTTAAATTAACATTTTAAAGGAGAAGTAATATATATGTTTGTTGAAACTACGAAATTTAAAAAAATAATTATTTATTGATATTTACAACTCTATAACAATAATACAACAAGTAAATAGGCTAAGTGATACATAACATGAGATAATGACAAGTAGAGAAACTACCCACTGGTAGTACTAAAATCACAAGTTGAACTAAGGTCACGTGGCCATCTTCTTTTCACACACTTGGGAGGATTATCGGGAATTGAAGATGTTTGAAACTAGAGAGTTTGACTGGGAATGAAGTTTGTTATGAAAGGATAGACACCGGGTTCGGGCCAAATCAGCAACAAATGGGACATTAAGGTCGTTATGGATGACTTTATTCTTAACAAAATAAGGAGCATTGAGGATTTTACGAAGGATTTTGGATTGTAGGGATTGGATACGAGAGGAATTCGATGGCTTAGTGGAGCCCCAAAGCTCTACTCCGTAAGTCCAAATAGGTCGTATGATAGTCATGTAGATGAGTCTTTTGTAGTTAATTGGGAGCTTAGAGCGTTTGTATAGTTAGTTTTGAAGTAGCCTGAAACGTCGAGCGGTTTCTTGTCTTTTCAGTCTTGTTTGAGGATTTCAGGCTAATCGTTTGTCGAGATGCGACCCTAAGTATCGGAAACATTGAAATGATTACAAAAATATACACATATCCCATAAATACGTTACGTTTCCCATACTGAGATAAGCTGGATTTTTGGGAAGTGTTAAAAAGGAACAGAATAGACAGTTAAAACTTGTAACTCAACTCGAAGCGACAGCCTACGGATCTGATACCTAAATAATTTATACTATGAGGAATCTATATACTATCCTGGGACACAGCCGTACATAAAGTAAGCACTTATAATTTGAGAAAAAACCTAACTGTTGAGCATTATATGGGCTAAATAATCTCTTTGTTAAACCATTGGCGTGGAAACAATATACTTAATAGTAAGAATATAGTTGTTGTTGCTTTAAAATATTTCTTATCTTCTATCTTAAGTAATCCTTATCTCAAAACCCTTCATGGTGTGATACAGTTTTTTTTATTTTATCCAAATAGTCAGAAATAACAAAGAAATATTGAGTGAAGATAGTGGAATGTTTAACGGTGGTTCCAGAGATTCCGAGATGGAGGCTTAAGTCATGAAGACCGTGGAAGAAGTTCCTCCTGACCCAATAAAGTGGTTACTCAGAAAAAAAAGAACAGTACCACTACAACCCATGAGTTTACAAGGGTTATGAGTTTAGTACATGGTAGAGACTGCACTGTTTCTTGGACAACAGTTCTACAGGGAAGTCCTATATCACGCTCAGCCGCCGACGGATTAAATGAAAGTCTGCCAGTAATTGGATTTGAACACAGGATCTTCGGCAATTAAGAGCCCTACTCCTGAGCCACTCCACTTGTACCCTTATTAAGGTATCCTTGATTGACGATAATCTTATTCAGAACACCTCTTTTTATAACCATTGGCAACAGTAGTCTCTACCATGTAGGACCTTCCATGGGTTGTTATTTTGTTTTGTTTTTTAACTAGGAATCCTTATTACAGTTTCTTCTTAATTAGTTTTTATCAGTACCCTGTGATAATTAAGATCTCAGCTGTATTTCATCGAGAGGTTTCTTTACTAAGCACTAGCACCGCTGGAAGAGCTCTCTGGTGATTGCTATGATTGACTCCCGACGTCGACCCGACAGACTTCGTGGAAGCCATTAAAGGACCTAGAAGAGGAAGTAGCTCATTTGCTCTTCACCCTAACCTCCCCTAACCAGGACCAACCCTCACAGATGGTCTCTTTGTCTCGCCCTTCCGCCGCTAGGGAGGGCAAAAAGTCTAGGGCGATCTATATGGCTCTGGCTGGGGACAATGCCTTCTTTATAGATCACTCATCTGTTTGTTATTTATTCAAGATGGTTTCCAGCTGATTGGTAATTACCATACTTGATTAAAATAAAATAAAAGATATCATATTACAACCATTATTTTTTATCAGCTTCTTCCGGAGAATAGACCTACCCGGACGTAAGTCTAGAAATATAAATTTGTAATGTTCATGACTTTTATAACGATACATGCAGTTCCGAGCAACACAGCTTTCTGCATTGATGGATGAAAGCCACCATATAACAATCAGAAACACCTGTTACAAATCTCGGTACGAATCCATAGAATGAGTGTGTGTGTGTAGTATTACATAGCTACTATTATACTCTATATTTATAGTGTATAGTTACTTCCACTTTATCTATTTATATATATAAACCTCTACCACTTCAACCCATGAAGGGTCTTGGATTCAGTACATGGTAGATACTGTATTGCTCCTATGATAACAGTTATATTGAGAGGTGTTTTGTCCGAGATCACGCTCAATAGCCGGGGATTCCTCCATTCAAAGCAGAAGAGATCCTTGATTAAGGATTCACTGCTAAAATCTTTATTTACTTCCCCAGGATTTTAACGTTTTAAGGACCTCACTGATCCTCGAGACGGCAGAGTGTTATTTAATTTTTACGAGATTGATAGAGATAACGAGGTGGGCTTAGCATCCGGTTGTTAGCAAAGGGGCTAATCCCCAGGAATAAATATGGTGTAGGTCATAACCTCGACCAGAGAGATATTTCTGTCGTCTTTCCGCCTAGCATTCCAGGATTATATACTACACTCTGTCATGATATATAATATAATATAATTTTTTATTTGTGTATTTTTATTTTTATTAAACTTAAAATCGCAAACTATATTCTTCACGTAAAGACTCGAGTCTAAAACTACGGAAAAAATAAACTAATGTGTTTTATCACACAGCATTAGAATTAGGCATTTTCCGCCATATCAATATTTTCATACTTAGATGAAAAAGTAGAATAATAGTTAAAATTAAAATATTTTCTAACTAGCTTATGCCCGCGGCTTCGCTCGCATGGAATTTGGTTTGTCACATAAAGATTCATGAAAGATCATTTAAAATAAATAATATAATTATTTCTTTTAAATATAAGTTATTCGTACATTTAAAATTTCAGATGTCTAACTACAAAACTGACGGATTCTATACAACCTTTGAACCTCTATTATATTAAAGGGGAAACCCTTGGGGTGGAATTAACCAAATTTCTTTCTTAAACTATACAAAGAAACTATCTACAAATTTCAAGATGCTAAGTTCCTGATTTGCCTTTAATTATGTACTATAACGGAGGGGGCACATGCCCCCGTGCCCTCACATAAATCAGTCCTTACTGTAGCCTATGATGTATAACCTATTTTACTCAATAATTTTCATTAAAGAGACACAAACATACAAACTTTAACATTTATAATATCTGTACCTCAGAGGTAAACTATCGTAACTGACATTTTTCAAACTTTACAGGAGAGCAGTTTTAATGTTAAATTATCCTTTTTATTGTTGCTCACGGTTTTCAATGATACTTAGAGGTCATCAAGATCAAGATCAGTTTCACTCATGTTCCTTCTGTTATTTTAACTACTATTATCATGTGATTTACCTTTAATTATGTCCTATAATCGATTCTTCACAATGCCTAAAAAACAGTCGGGGGGGTGGGGCACGTGTCCCCGTGCGCCTCCCCCTAAATCTGCGCTTGCTATAGCCTATGTGTTATTCTGATGTATAACCTATATTACTGTAAAGTTTCATCCAAATCCATTCAGTAGTTTTTTCGTGAAAGAGAGACAAACATACAAACTTTATCATTTATAATATTAGTAAGACTATTTCATGTACACACTGAATAACTTTTTCTAGTTACTAAATCATTAATAATCAGAAGAGTATTGACTGTAGAAAAGAAACTTTATGCTGGGATAAAGTCCCTTAAGAAGAGCAATACTTAATAAACAAAATAAGACATGTCTTTTTCTATGTATATAAGTAACTTTTTTTAAGGATTAAAATAAACAATTTCATTATTTTTTTATTAAATCATATAAAATTAAAAGGCAATACAATAAACATTTATTACACCGTATACATACACATAACTTTCGAAATACAACTAATATATCTACAGCACCGGTGAATAAGTGGTTAGATGTAATTTTCTCCAAAATGAGTTTCTTGTACTTAAGTAAGCGGAATCGAGTTATTTTCGTAGTGAATAAGGGGATTAATAAGGCATTAGCTTGAAAAAGAGTTATTGCTTATATTACAACTCCATTTCAAGCCAAAAACTACGAGAATGATACGATTCCGGTTATCTGAAAGCAGTTAACTCTCTCTAGACAAAATCCGACTTAACCACTTAATCACCGGAACTGTATATATGAGGACTGAGCAACACATGTTCACATACAATATATGTATATATATACATACTATAACTTAATGCTTTTAAGAATGAGAAACGTAGGTTGTACACGACCCAAATATCCAAATGTCCACCCACGCAGCCTAATTTAAACACTAAAGCTCAGCTCTCTGTCCTAAAAATTTATAAAAAATGACTACACAACATAAGCTCAAAGAAAGCGACAAACTTTCTACGATATCAGACAAAGGTAATATTTTAAAAAATATGAGAAAAATAACTGAAGCAAGAAACGAAACTATTTTATAAGAATTAAATTTTTTTTTTAATATTCATTTTTCAATTAATAATAATTATATAAAAATACAAACGGTTGACGAACACATACGAACGTACTACAAACGCTTTCAAGAAAAACTATGCAGACACCCAAACCCATTGGTACAACAAATGGCCACTACTCTCATGCCTGAGAAGACTAGGAGGAGACTAAAAAGAACGTGGATGAGGGATCTATTACATTAGGAAATTAAAGCAAGCCAATGGAGAGGTAGGTGTTGGCTACTGTTCTTCGTCATGTTATTTTGTACTATTTTCCAGTCAGCCAATCTGCTGATTGTCAATTACTTGCATTTGAAAGGTGTGGATGGAAATATAAAGAGAAAAAAAAAATTATAATATAGCAAATTCTAAGCCTAAAACGGTTAATAAATTACTACAACTCAAAAGCAAAGAAAAACCTATGTTGATTTCAAAAAGACACATGACTCAGTAGACAGAAAAACACTGCTAGAAGTGTTGGAGAGTGGATGGAAAGACAAGAAGACTGATAGAACTGACACTGACGGACACGGAATCAAGGGTCAAGTTTCAGGGATCCATCAGTAAACCCTTCCAAATAAGAACAGGACTCAGACAAGGGGATAGCCTCTCTCCGATACTGTTTAGAAGAAGATATGATTACACAGTATAAGTATGTTCTGTTGCGAAGAAGTTAATTCATAAATTGATTTATCCATATCCAGTCGAGGATTTAGAAATTATAATTGTATATATATACAATTATAACTGTATAAATTTAAATTCTTTACTAAATTATAATTGTTGCTTGTTGGAAGACTCTGGGTTCGAATCTCGCTCGCTTTTATTTCATCTGTTAGCGCCCGGAGATGGATTCTGTAAGATCTAGGACCCTCCTGGGCTCACTCATGCTCTATAAAATCCCCCCAAAATAAAGGGGGAAACCTGGTGGTTGAGCGTGATCTAGGACAACAGTTGTCCAAAAAACAGTACAGTCTCTACCACGTACTGAACCCAAGACTTCATGAGTTTTAGTGTTACTGGTTTTTTTTTTTGCTAAATTATTTTTTAACAATTATTTAAGCATATCTCTTATATACTTAATTTTCTGGTTTAATCTTTATAGCTATGAAGAAATACTTTTTCTTAACCTACAGATAAAATAATATATTTTTCTGATGACTTTTAGTCAGAATGTATTATTTCGTTTTCTACGTGTTTGTAGTATCATTTTATTCGATTCTGTAGTTTTTTTTGCCGCTGTTTAACAAATTTTGAAGATCTTATCAGTGGACTCAGACCGGAAATATCTTGAGAATTTTAATTTACAAGACAAAAAAATTCTATTTCCTTGCATAAGGATATGATACCGTTAGAGAATAGCGGTCTTGTTCCACGTCAATATTTTTCGGATGTCTGCTAATTCTTAACCACGGAGGATTAAGGACGGTCCGGAAATAAAGGAAGAAAAAGAGGTCGAACCAGGATAACTCCAGATCAGGTTTTTAATCGAGAAGAAGCCTCGGATATGGTCAGATTTATGGCAGAACATGATTAACAACGCTACGCATTAGCGCACTCTTATGTACTATGATGTAAGTTTAGATAAGGGCGCATGCTCCTAAAATGTGTTTCGAGTTACGACTTGTTAAAGGTGGCCAGCCTTTTCTTTAAATTTCCATGCTGCCTAATTTTTTGAGAAAAAAATGTCCGAAGGTCACATGCTGAAAGTTCTGGGTTCAAATCCCGCTGCTGGCAGACTTTTATTTAATCTGTTAGCGGCCGGAGATGGATCCTATAGGATCTAGGATCCTTCTGGGGCTCGATCACCCTTTATAATCAGGGACAAATCACCTTCCTGCACAACCGCTGTCGAAGAAACTGTACAGTCTCTACCATGTATTGAACACCAGACCCTATGGTGGTATAGTTTTTTTTTTATATACTATAAATTAAGCGCTCACCATATTAATCAAATGATAGATTTTTTTTTTAAATCGAGATGGACCTGTAAAGTTTAAGACCCTATAAAAGTCTGAGAGGTAGCCCGAAGCGTGGGTGGGATGATTGTGTTAATTTAGTTTCGGTTGGTAATAAGTCGGCAGCGATAAGTGGGTATGACTGGCATTGAACCTTCGAGTTAAAAATTAAAAATTTAAAAATTATAAAAAAGGTTACAGCTTTGTAATAAAAAAAATGCTCGTAGGTGGTCACTTTCGATAACACTACCCTAGGAATGTGAAATGGGTTCGACGTACTGAGGAAGGAACAAGTGTAATTAAGAAATAATAAAAATGGAATTTATAGCCCAAACCTGTTCCCAATAATTGTCTATTTTATGACCATTTTTACCGTTAATTACTACCCATAACATTATCCGTAATAAAACAGAATAGTCAAATCAGCTATATAGACGCAACGTTTTATAACTACGCTAAGAGAAATTCGCAACACATGGAAATATTTAATATCTTTCCTATTACTAAATTATAACAATCCTGTAATAAGGAATGAACTTCATCTATTATTTTTTTAATTACTTTCAATTCTTCTAGAATAAATTTTTTTAATACTTTTATTGTACATATTATATTATTTTCGGAGTCTGAATTATCTTTTTATATTAATAATTTTGTTACATCAGGACTGATATTAAATGAGAAGTATGTACATAAAACAGACATGTCTGCAGCCCTGGTGATTAAGTGGTTAAGTGGAATTTTGTCCAGAGAGAAAAATCTTCTTCAAATTCCTCCAATATTTAACAAATACCTCCAAAGTCACCTTTAACTAAACAAACAATACATAACAATACAGTTAGGAAAGATTGCGATAATAGTAGGAGATTAGTTAAGAAAAGTGATACCTGAACGCTGGTGTCAACGGACGTTAAAACAGACAAGTACCCTCTATTCCTCTTCCCAAAGTATAAAAAAATGAGAAAATTTGATTAAACTACTTATTCCCTGCAGTTCTAGACATAAAATCTTAGTTATAATAGTTATATTATAGTGTTTTTAGAAACCACCGTATCCTCGAATCGTAACCAAAATATAGTTCTATATTTACTAAGTGTACCGCATGATCGAAATTAGCAGGGTACCATACTTTAAATATCTAGGAGTAGTAATTTCTGAAAAATATCCAAAACAAGAAATAATGCAAAAAGCTCGAAGAGGCCTGGGGTTGGTACAAAACCTTTACAGTATAAAGTGTATTTAGTTTATCTCTAAATACAAAAATTAAACATTTTAATACAGTAATTAAACCAACAATGTAATATGTCAGTGAAACCTCGGCAATTAACTGAAAAGATACGGAAAACCAAAGCCATCAGGTGTTGGATCCAAAATAATAAGAAGGACTAGGAATTAGCCAAAATTACTAATGGAGACATAGACACAAGACACAATTTTAAACCAGAGACAATAGCGCCGAGAACTGGAACAAAATGGAGCGAAGAATGAGAAGCTGAATTCTCGCAGAGAATGAAAACCTGGCGGGCAAATAAGTGAAACGTGAAAACTTGCGAGATTCGTCTTTTATTTCGCAATTATAAACTATTGTTACGGTCACGGACAGGAAGACCGAAGCAAGGGATTAGCGGCTTAAATCCGTCGGCGGGAGAAGTTAAAATAGGATTAATGCCTTCTCAGCATAGTAGATCCGGCTCTGCTTTGTCGGAAAAGGATTAAGAAGATTCTAGAACACGGGAGGATGGAGACTGTTCTAGAATGTTCGGCCTTGCCTATTTAAATACCTCCCTCGTCTCGAGCGAGTCAGTCTTAGTCTGAGAGTAGACCAGGAGGCACTGTGATGATCTCGTAATAAGTGCGTGTTAATGTTGAACCGGCCAGTGTAATAAGTGTATCAGTGAACTGTGACAGTCTTGCGAGTGTAATAAACTGTTACTGTGTGTCAGTTTGTCATACTTGGAGAATCTTACGGTCGGTGGACTAGTGAACTGTAAGTGTTAATTATTAGTTATAAATTGTAGTGTAGTTTTATAATATTCATACAAATTTATGTAAATATTTAAGTCATTTAGAATTAGTAATATCTTATATTATTGTAATAATTAAATAGGAGTTAGGCCTAGATAATAAATATTTAGAGTATTGTTATTGTGAATTTATATTAGTTTAATAATTTAATTGTTAATAGTTTATTTGTATCCTTTTTATCATTTTGTTAATAAATATTAGTATCTTTAATTAAATGAATTGTTTAATTCATTTTAATACCCAGTAGCCCGTAACACTATATTTTTTAAGTTTTTCCAATACTCCAAACGTACTTCATAACCACAATGACTAAAGTTCCTAAAATAATTGACTCCCTCATTAGCGAAACCCTCAAGGTACCCGCCGAACGGACGATCCCTCCGGAATCCCGAATGAGCTGATGGAGGACCAGACTATAAATATTTCGCGAACAGCTGTTAACGCAAAGGCCTAACTATTTACCAGGACCTAAAGATTAAGGACCTTTTAGCGAGATCTTCCCAGGACTCTCCTGCGAAAGGATCGACTATTTCGCTGAGGATATAATGGCCGGTAATTTGACACTATATTGCTTTATAGGCGCCGATTTGAGGCGGCCTAGCAACGGTTAACGAGTTTGTCCAGGCTAGGCGAAAAGTATCTCTAGCCCAAAATAAAAAAAACTATATCACTACCCGTGAAGGATCTTGGGTTGATTACGTGGTAGAGATTTTACTGTATCCAGGACAAAGGTTTGTCAGAGATTACGGTCAACCGCCAGATTTTTCCCCTTACTTTGGGTACACACTCTATAGAGGTTGAATGAGCCCCGGCAGGGTTAATCACCGAATATCTCCAAAATAGTATTTAGTAACAAATCAATCTATGATTAATCCATTACGAATTAGATTCTGTAATCTCTACTCTGTAAGGTAGAAGAGATAACAGAATAATTAGAAGAAGAAAAAGACCATCGTTATAAAACACATCTCATATCAGTTTTCTATATCTTAATTTAACTTATCCTCATACAAGACTGAAAAGACAAGAAACTGCTCGACGTTTTCGCCTACTTCAACGCTTACTGGACAAACGTTCAAACCTCCCAATTAATTACAAAAGACTCAAATACATGACAGTTACCAGACCTATTTGGACATACGGAGTTGCGCTTTGGGGCTCAACTAAACCATCCAATTCATCTCGTATCCAATCCTTACAATCCAAAATCCTTCGTAAAATCCTCAATTTCATTATGTCACAAACTCATCTATCATGATCTCAATATCCCATATGTTGCTGGTTTGGCCCAAACTTGATACCTATCCTTCCATGAAAAACACACATAAAAAAACACTCCGCTAGTATCTCAACTTACTTTCCATAATATTTCTGATAACCCTCCGAGGCGTCTGAAAAGAAGATGGCCTCGAGACCTTCTACTATAGAACTTTATTGCAGTGCTATCAATGGGTAGTTTCTCCACAAGTGTTTTTTTTTTCGTGTCCTTTGTTCATACAGCAGATTTACTTGATGTAATATAATTACAGTTGTAAATATCAATAAATGATTCTAAAAAAGAAAATTACTTTATCTACATCGTATATCACACTTTTTATTTCTATATTCAGAGTGCTTTCCAACCCCTTAACCAGAGCACTATTCAGTTCTATTTCATACCGTTTTTCAAATTTACTCCTTGAATTTATAGTTTTGAAAACATTTTCAAAATGAGGTAAATGTACATGTGCCATCTTCGTAAGACCTCATTTTTCACTTTATTTTTACTCTTGTATGTAAATATTTGTATCTATTTCTTGATTTAATGAAGTAGTTTTCTCTTTCAGTTCTTTATATATAAATTACGTTTCTCTAATAAAACAAAATTTTTATTGACAAACATATTTACAAATCTTAAGTAATTACAATATATGTTAACAACACATTCACTCACCTGAACAAACAATATAGACAACTTATAAAGCCCTTATTTCTTTAAATATTTCAGGAGCTAATTTCAGTTTACTGAACACAATGGCGGATTTGAGGGAGAGGCCATGGGAGTTATGCCCCCCTCCTACAGTTCTCATTAGTTTAAATTAACCTGAATTTTAGTTGGTTTTCAACAAGAAAAAAACACGTTTTACACACCAAAATTATTCATTGCATCAAATGTTTTCTCAATGGGTGCATCCAAAATCGGCGATTCCGAACCCTTTTATGTTTTCCATTCACATATAGATAGCTACCGCTTTGATCAAGCAGCTTATTTTATCCATGTTATTGTTTTCTGGCATCAGTTGTCTTAAATTAAAAATTGATATTTTATGTATCTTCATTCATATATGGATCGTATACATTGATAAGAAATTCACATTGACCCATGCCTCCTCCCTGAAAATTCTCCTTGATCCGCCAGTGACTGAATTTATTTACAAACACAAAAAAAACACAAATTTATTTAAACAAAATATAACCGTACATAACTGTAGCCTCCCATATGTATTTAATTATAACAGCTGTGATATCAAGTAGGCTTCGTTGGTATCGCATCGGTAGTGACGTAGCTGGTTTGTTTGTTTGTTCATTTAACGTCACTTTACGCTGCTATGGCTAATCGGACGATGCTACAGTGGTAGCTCTAAATTTTGCCTATCCAGGTTTAATTAGGATAGGGATTTTTAACGAGTACCTGACATCGTACAGGCTCGGGACCTCCGTTAAACGTCCCTTCCGAAGGACGACGTAACTAAGGATTTTTTACTCCCTTAAAAAAAATCCTAGGGCCACCTGCCGGGCTACGAACCCGCGATCTTGGTCTTAGTAGCTTGTTACGCTAACCACTAGACCACAGATGACCTTTTAGTGGCGTAAGTTCTTTTCATAAGTATA
Organism: Arma custos; assembly: GCA_037127475.1. Classification (NCBI taxonomy): domain Eukaryota; kingdom Metazoa; phylum Arthropoda; class Insecta; order Hemiptera; family Pentatomidae; genus Arma; species Arma custos. Next base: position 8,145,426 of record CM073762.1, read on the forward strand.
TCTTTTGACATTATTGAAAACTACGTTGTATAGTTTCGCATACAACAAATACGAAATATAATATCTCTACATGTTACTAAAAAAAAATTAATGAATAAATAAATGAAGTTAAATACATGAAGGCGTGTAATATCGATATTTCGAACTTCTATTGTGGTGTGTTTAAAAACTCTGGCCAATACAATTTATTTAAAAACAAAACATATCCATAACTGTATACACGAGTTAGATAGCTAAATACCAACGTATTTGTATTATGAAATATTTTTCTTTAACTGATTTTACTGACTGATTATACTATACAGTCTTATCTGTAAAACAAGAAACGACATTTAGAGCAAATATTTCACACATTATTTACAAAACTATTTTCATGAACCTGTTCAATAAAAACTAAGAATAACCTCCTCGAAATTTATATGTCAGCTGTTACTATGGTAACCATATCAGTAAAGACGTTATGGTATATCAGTACGTAAGTATGAATACAATACGTATTCAATAGACGTTTGGTCTAAGACTTTAACACACACACACACACACACACACACACACACACATAATATACACATATATAAACATTCATACATATATATATAAATATATATATATATATATATATATATATATATATATATATATATATTTATATATATATATATATATATGTATATATGTATATATATACTAGTAATTATACAGGCATTCCCAAGTTATACAACAGACTTCGTGATATCGCAAGTGCTATTAGCTGAAGGTTGGCAAGGTCTCGAATGACCCTATTGAGTCATTAACATGTAACTGGATTCGGGCTTTAACCGGTTACAGGATCTCGATAACGTGATACTATGCCCAAGGAAATTAGCTAAAATGACTCTAAACTGTTGTGGAAGACAGGTTTTTAGGGATTCAGCGCGGCACTGCCTCCTAGATCGGCGGTGGGAATGGCAAGCTCCTACAGTCTCTTCGGGACGATTAATATTGATGAGGCGGGGGTCTGGGGTCGCCAGTTCCTTCGTGTCTCTAGGTCACTCTGGCTATTAATAAAACCTATTTATTGGAATTATCTAAATACGTATTTATTTTATGCCTATAATATTTGAATTTTTTATAATGCAATTGGGAAAAACCACAATGCAAAGCCTTATGTTTCAAAAAATACACCTACTTACCAGTCGACGTTTCGCCTATTCAGGCATTATCAAGACACCAAAATCAAAAAGGGGTTATGTGAATCGCATCTCGAAGAAAAAAGTGCAATACATCCCAACGATCAACAGCCCAAACAGGCTCCAAACATGAGACAACACCCTACCACCAAGACGTTCAACATACAACTTACAACAATAGAGTTGTATGTTGAACGTCTTGGTGGTAGGGTGTTGTCTCATGTTTGGAGCCTGTTTGGGCTGTTGATCGTTGGGATGTATTGCACTTTTTTCTTCGAGATGCGATTCACATAACCCCTTTTTGATTTTGGTGTCTTGATAATGCCTGAATAGGCGAAACGTCGACTGGTAAGTAGGTGTATTTTTTGAAACATAAGGCTTTGCATTGTGGTTTTTCCCAATTGCATTATAATAAATAATAGTGTTTCTTTTTGAGTTTTTGGCTCTATTTTAGTGGTTTATAATATTTGAAGTTTGAAGAATTAATAATATTATCTACCGCAGTTCATTTACAATATGAAAAAAAAAAGGTACCACTACAAACCATTAAGATTGTTGGGATCAGTACACGTTAGAGACTGTCCTGTTTCTTGGACAAAGATGTGATCTGGCCGAAATAACACTCAACGACCAGCTTTTTTTCTCCACAACTGAGTACCCACTTCATATAAGCCCTCGAAGTCAATCCAAGAGGTTCCACTTAGGTTGTAACATATTAAATAACTTAAATAATAATCTGCTACAGCCTGATCCTAACCGTTAACACACGCTGAAATACCTCGCTCCCATATGAGGTGTAAATATCGCATAATTTATGTTAACGCTGAGCAATTTATTATGTAAATGTTTAATGAAATAATAAACAGATATTTATAATTTGTAATTGCTTGGTGTGTAATAAAAAAAAAAGAAGGGAAAACCGGGATGTGATATGGAAATCGAGATGATACGTGTCGGGTATCAATAGCTATTTTTTATTTATTTAATTTTTTTTTCCTCCAAACGAATATATTATTGCATTAAAAGCCAGATATTTTTTTGTTTTATATAATTCTGATAATAATAAAATTTATTAAAATAAAAAAAAACTGTGAGTAATTTTCAAAACATATGTTTTAATATTAAGTGTGATGTTCGAAAAAACAAAACATCAGTGTCAAGATAGTTGTTATGTGAGAAGGTTTTATCAACTATATTAAGCTAATACAACAAGTATGTAAATAGGATGAATGGTACATAGTGTCATTCATGAAGACAAGTAGAGAAACTACTCAGTGGTAGTACACAAATAAAAAGTTCAACTTAAAACGTCACGAAGCCATCTTCTTTTCAGATACCTCGGAGGATTATCAGGAATTGAAGAGGTTGCTAGGTTTGAAACTAGTGGGTTTGAGTGGGAATTAAGTTTGTCATGAAAAGCTTGATATCGGATTCTGGCCAAATCAGCAGCAAATGAGACATTAAGATCATTATGGATTATTTTGTTCGAAACAAAGTAAGGAGCATTGAGGATTTGGAATTGTAAGGATTGAATACGATAGGAATTCGATGGCTTAGTGGAGCCCCAAAGCTCAACTCCGTAATTCCTGACAGGTCTAATGATAGTCACGAAAGGAGTCTTTTGTAATTAATTGGGAGTTTAGAGCGTTTGTCTAGTAAGTGTTGAAGTAACCTGAAATGGCGAGCAGTTATTAATTTAGTTTACAAAATTTAACACAATGAACTTAAATACTAAAAATATTTCTTTCGTACTACAGTTGACATTTGGAGTCGTTGTAAGCTAACTAATGTGCTCGGAGATTCACATTCCAAAGAGGTTTCAGAAGATGAGAGAGATGAGTGAGCTAAGAGAAAATTACCTCGTCGAGAGAATACGAGCTCCTCGGGAAGGAGGACGTTCACCCGTAGCATTGAACATGTGGGTACATCCGAAGGCAATCAGTCTTCAAGGGGACATCAACTCCTTTGATCCTGGCTCTGGAAGTGGGAAGAGGATGGGGTATCAAAGGAGGTGTAGCAACACTCCTGAGGATATTGCTCAACTCGAGAGGCAACAAAAAAATACAAAGAATTTCTCAGCTATTACCTTCAGGAACCGTGGACGACTATAAAGCATATATTGCTGGGTAATGGTGCGCAGGATGAGAGAGATACTTATGTTGAGAAGTATCTCAAGAATACTGCAGCGTTATCAGTTAAGTTTGTAATTATTGGAGTCATTAATGCTACAATTTGACATAATTTATCTTGAGGAGGCAATCAAAATTATATAATTTAGTATATTTCAGACTAATTTATAAGTTATTACATTTAAATCAGCTTTAATAATATACAAAGCACTGTCACGTCGTATCACTGTTGGGGTAGTATTACCAGGACAGAAAACTATAAGCGTGTAAATGAGACTTGAAAACATTGTAATCGCAAACAAATCTTAGATTCAACTGCAGTAGTATCGCCTTATCAATTCACAATCCACAACCAACTAGCAGGCTTCGTGATACCTAGCTGCTTTGTATTCAACTGTGAAATTCGTCTGAGAATTTACTCTGATTTCCAAGCGGTTCATCTCAGATTTTAATTAATCTAATATATCTATATTAAACTATAAAAAAGTGTTAGGTGTTGAAATATTTTATCGAAAACATGGCTATTGGGTTGAAGATGAACTCCTTTCATAACAGTCAAAACAATTAATTTCCCTAACAACAATTGAACACAAAACTCTTCATAGTTTGTACAGGTACTAGTTTCAGAAGAATTTTGGGGTATTTTTCGTTTAACCTCCGCATTTCTAATTTATGTTATAAATAAAACGCATGTTATGAAAAAAATAACTACATTTAAAAATAGTTATTCTAAAGACTAAAATAAATAAGGTGATTGCATATGTGGGTCCTCACTGGCTATGAAACACAGACCCCCCATAGCCCTGAAGAAGACCTACAACTTAGGTCGAAACGTTGGTTATGAATAAAGTTTTTCTCAAATTACACGAGAAATTCACTCAGTGACCTCTACCCGGACCAATTTCTTCAACATATATTATCAAGGTCAACAATTATCATTCAATAAAAAAAATTAAAGTTATACAATAAATCTTTTCGTGTTGATTTATTACTTCTATACTCCGGAAATTTTTTTATTTTGGAACACTTGAAATGGAACGTGGCTTTTTGGAACGATTTCCGAAAGAATAGCAATAATGTTGCACAATTGCTCTTCTATAATCACAATAGGTTAAATTGTTATCCTGAATTGTTGATCTTTTCAGAAGCCATGCATTATGGCAGCCGAATCAATGCCAAAGAGAAAAAGTGTATACCACCACTTCCTTCCATTTAGGGAACGTCTCAATTATTCTACATTTTCGTCAAATCTATCGACACCACCCATGTAGGAAACAACACGAGGGCAATCAACTGTTATTTCAGATTTAATTTGATTCTAGTGAAATCTTCAGCATCCCCACCTCCCTGATTGTAGTTTGATGGAATCTTCATTTGCCTTCCACTTGGTTTGAACCTTTGTTCTTTTTGGAGTTTGAGTCGTCTTTCTTGTTTGTTTTCTTATATACACACATATTTCTTTTTTTTTGCTTTGATGAAGTAGGGACTTCTTTTGTCCATTCTGAGTCGTCTCTTCATGGTTTTTGAGACAAAATTTCTTCAGCATTGTCAGGAGTACGTTGATTTATGTCAATAGCCAATTTTCGTAGGAGCAGCCAGTTCCACTTCACTCCTGAGAATACTGCCTGGTAAGTGATTCAAATTCGTTTCCAACTCGTCTCCAATTTCTTCTTCCTCTGGTTGGATCATCAATATTTGCTCCTGATTCCAACAAATCAATCAGTTCACGAAAGGGAACCCTGGAAGAGAGGAATTTATTTTTACATTGTAAGAGGTTATTGTAAATAAAGAAAAACTTCATTTTTTATAATAGAAATTTTTAGGAACTGAGTAAGAATTTTTTAGTTACTAATGCACAAAAAAAAAGTATGAATATATTATCCAAGAAGTGTAGATTGAAATAAAATTTTATTTTATTCACAAAAAATATTCTATGTTAGAGAAGAGATGGTCGACTGTATCTTCTAATTTAAGGAAGAAATAGTTGGGGGTGCAGTCAATGATTGACATTGACTGCACCCCCAACTATTTCTTCCTTAAATTAAAAAATATTCTAGTCTTGCAAGTCGTCTGAGTGACCAATGCACCCTACAGGTGATGCTTACTTTTAGATTTGCTCTGCAGTTTTATTGTTGATAGCTTATTTCTGTGGCACCTGTGCATAGTGGGCTAAGTCGAATTTTGTGAATTTCTAACTATCTACTTAAAATCGTAATTTTTCTGAAATTATTTTAAGTTCAAGATTGGAGTATCAGCCCACGATTCACAAAGGAATATCCTTCATTGCAATGGACGGAAAATTTAGCGTGATAGGCACAAGGAAAGAGAAAAAAGTTACGATTCTAAGTAGATAGCTTGAAATTCACAAAATCCTACTTAGCCCACTATGCACAGGTGCCACAGATATATACTATTGCCATGATTTGTTCCAGAAAATACCACGTAACTACAAATGCAAAAATAGTTTGAGTACTTACGTTTTTCTAGGCATGGTGAGTGGAAACTGAAGAAAACTTGTCTATGCCAACAGAAACCAGAACACCACTGAGTTTGAAAGGTTATATTATCTTGACGGCAGCTGTTATCAGCTTCACATGTATCCTAACATTGGAGCTAGTTCCAGTGGCACACAAAAACATCTCTATAACCTCCAAAATAGCATTTGTTTATAGGACATGTCAAAAAAACATGCGCAGTACTGTTTTTCATCACAAGCACTGTGCTGCGCATGCCTCGACGCTGTACTGCGCATGCTCGAACAGTCCTGATAGGATGTTGGATTAAACCTAATAGTACCACATACAGCAAATGCATGGATTCCTAGATCGGAGGAAAGGAGCAGCGTATGCTCAAGATTCAGGGGGAAAGGTCCAGATAGCGAGTTTGCGTACAAATGCCTCGGAGGGCATGTTGGGCGTTGAGAAACGCAATGTGATGTATATACATTATAGAGGATATACGTTCGAGCCGGAAGCTCGAGTGGGCAGGGCACGACGGCCATTAGAATTGCAAATCCGCGACCACCCTCGCCACGGCTTCCTATATCCAGGTCCCAAGACCACGTCGGGGTGGCTTGACGGTCGTATCCATTGTCTTCGCTACTCCTTTTTCCGAGTAAGTCTATGGACTTACTCAGGGGTTCATCATCTGCGGGCATTGCAGCCCAATTACAACGTCTAGGAAGAAGAAGAGGAAAGTGATGAGTACCTGTGCTGAAGGTTCCAGGTTAAAATATAGTTATGATCTAAAAAAGTGTTGTCTAAATAAATGTTTTTAACTAGAAAAATCTACACATTTTCGTTGTGTAAAAGTAAAACAAATCAAGTAACATAGTTCACTTCTTGCTGCTGCCATACGACAAGTGAAACCGTTATACTAAGTAATCCTTTTCAATTAATTCAATAACATTACATACTAATCCTTTACTGACAAGAACAACAGTAAACTTCTGTCCGCCCCGTTTGTTAGTCAGATTCAATGTATGTTTCACAGCTGTGCTGATCCGTCTTTGATGAAATTTGATATGGATACTCTCAAGCTTGGGAAAGGACATAGGTTACTTTTTATCAACACGTCACACAGGCGAAGTTTATATAAAACTGTAACCTGATTGACCAGCACACCTAGCAGTCAACGCAAATCAGAAACCACAGAACTTAGCATCTTGAAAATTGTAGATAGGTTCTTTGTATAGTTTAAGAAAGCAATTTGGATAAATCCACCCCAAGGGTTTCCCCCTTAATATAATAGGGGTTCTAAGATGGTATGGAATCCGTCAGTTTTGAAGTTGAACATCCGAAATTTCGGATGTACAAGTAACTTATAGTTTTAAAGAAATTAAATTATTTATTTAAAATGTTCTGTCACGAAACTTTACGTGTCAGACCAAATTCAACGCGAGCGAAACCGTGGGCAAAAGCAACTTATTTAAAATGTTATGAGCAATGGCTATATTTAAACCTCTCCAAACCTAGAGACCCCAGCTCTTAAAAAGAGGGTACCCTTAATCGAAGAAAAAACCTGGAGGTTGTTCCCAAAGAAATCACCTTTTTCACATCAGTGCAGTCTTTACCACGTACTGAATCCAAGACCCTTCATGGTCTGTAGTGCTACAAGTTTTTTTTCCAACACCAACCAACGTCTCCGAATATTTCTTCTATCCTTCAATAATTTATTTTATTTGACAACAGATTGCGCAAAGAACACTTGACACTATTCCCTAAGGTCTTATGAAGGAGGAACGGCAAACATATTCTAGAGTATTGTAAATTTTTCAAGATGGCCATGTCAAGGAAAAACCAATACAAATTTCAATATTTCCAACATTTGTCAAACAGTACTACATAATATTGCCGCGTAAATATGCCTAAGGGTTTCGAAGAACCCACGTAAACATGAAATCTTAGCAAATCTCATCAATTTTCAAATGAATAGCTTTCGCGGGTGTCGTTAAGAGTTCAGCACTCGACATTGTTTACAGAAGGGTCCTCCCTGATTATTTCATTTCTTGCGGCGGGTACATTACAGCACCGCAGTAGAGCTATCGAGAGGAATTCGCGTTAATTATCAGCTTTAGATTCAACACTAAAATTCGTGATCACTTTAATTATTAAAAGCTATGTTATTACTGTTTTCGATTCAGTAAGTTGTAACTTTAATTGAGGGCTAAACTTCATCCGAATAGGATCCATAGAGAATTTGCATATTTATTCAGCAATTAGTAGATCAATGATTTAGTTATCATGTAGTTGTTGGTTTTAAAAACTTAATTGTCAACAAGGTAATATTTTATCCAATTTTACATTGTCCTAAACAGTCATAGAACCATGTTAGAGAAGAATTGGTCGACTGTATCTTATAATGTAAGGAAGAAATAGTTGGGGGTGCAGTCAATCAAAACACCTAAATAAGTGTAACTTATTTATTATGTGCCGACGTTTCGGCCTACAATGTAGGCCATCTTCAGGGCTAAGAGAGAGAAACAAACAGAAATATATAAAAACGTTGCAGTAACAAGAATATATAAAGTGGTACAAGAGTGGAAATTAAATTAGTGACTAGATATGATGAAATAGTGAATAGATATATGATAAATAAAGAATGAATATAAGACTGGTTACATAATGAACTCTATGCTATTATTATTTAGCCTCATATTTTTCATCCACTGTATTTCTTTACTTTTTTTCTATATGTTTATGTTATATTCACATCTTATTTTGCATTAATGCCACTTCTTTCTAACAGTATACAGTTATATATTAACTTCCCTTACGTATATTTTCTATTTTCTTTTCATACTTCATAGTTCATAGTTATAAATAACACTATTTTCAATGTTTAATTTTTGAAATTTATCAATCTTTTCTTTCTATATATATGCTTGTATTATTACATTTTACCTATGTAACCTCTAGATGTCTGGTATTATATCCATATCTAAAATTAAACTAGTTTTTTGCTAAATCCTTCATACTCAACCCCCCTTTTTCTATATTTTAATCTTCTCATTTTATATCTTTCCGTTTACCTCCTCATTTTTCTTTCCCTTTATATTATTGTTTACATTTTATCCTTTCTTGACATGTATTTTTTCTATTTTATATTTGTATTCTTTTATTATTATATCTGTCACTATTAGAATTTCTGTTCATCATCTACAATTTTATTTTTATCTATCACTATTTTAAGTTTATTATATTCTGTAACCACTCTTATATTCATTATCTTTATTTATCATATCTATTCACTATTTCATCATATCTAGTCACTATTTTAATTTCCACTCTTGTACCACTTTATATATTCTTGTTACTGCAACGTTTTTATATATTTCTGTTTGTTTCTCTCTCTTAGCCCTGAAGATGGCCTACATTGTAGGCCGAAACGTCGGCACATAATAAATAAGTTACACTTATTTAGGTGTTTTGATTGACTGCACCCCCAACTATTTCTTCCTTACATAAAGTCATAGAACCAATTGCTTATAAGTAATCTCAACGATAAATAAAGAGACCTCTAGATAGTTCACATATATGAATTTAGAGTCACTAATTACATGAAGATAGATGAGACATTCTCAGTACAAGCAAGTTGGCCCGCCAACATTAAGGTGGTGCCTCTTAATACCAGTTGAGGACTGTGAAATATTTCCCCTAGGACTCACCTCATTCGCCTTGACCTTGATCACTTTATTCTTATTGAGACTGTCTCATCGATCTACCTGTAATTATTCCTATAAACATAAAGTATTACAATAAACTAGAACCAAAAGCTCAAAAAGAAACACTACTATTTATTATAATGCAATTGGGAAAAAACCACAATGCAAAACCTTATTGTTTCAAATCCAGTATTACACCCACTTACCGGTCGACGTTTCGCCTATTCAGACATTATTAAGACACCAAAAACGAAAAAGGGGTTATGTGAATCACATCTGGAAGAAAAAGATGCAATACATCCCAACGATCAACAGCCCAAACAGGCTCCAAACATGAGACAGCACCCCACCACTAAGGCGTATTGGATTACCTTCTTTTCAGTTGGGCTGTTGATCGTTGGGATGTATTGCACCTTTTTCTTCGAGATGTGATTCACATAACCCCTTTTTTGTTTTTGGTGTCTTGATAATGCCTGAATAGGCGAAACGTCGACCGGTAAGTGGTTGTATTACTGGATTTGAAACATAAGGCTTTGCATTGTGTTTTTTTCCCAATTGCATTATCATAAAATATTACTTTACTGGTAGTTACTGAGTACTTGTGTATTAGCTGTCACAAGGACTGTTATCTGTCATTGTTTATAACCTTAACACTAAAAATTCTGATACTGATAACAACTACTTCCTTATCCAAATAAATATAAATTGAAATATACAAAATGTAATAATAAAATACTAACTTTAGATCCCTCTAGCCAAAATCCTCTTCTTATATAATGTTACCTCAAATTTTGGCAAAACATCTCAATTTCTAGCTTTGTCAATACCATTTGATGACCTGTTCTTACATAATTTTGTCTTCAGAATTCTTCCGGAATTCTGGAAGTATTTCATTACTTCTTCTTTTAAAAATGGCTATTCCTAAAGTGTTATTCGGTTTGGGTCTGTTTCGGAAAACGCATGCAGATTACTTATTCGGTAATTATGATTACTTACATGAAATAGCTCCATATGTTTGAGAAATTTTTCAACTAAGTGAACACATAAGGAGTGAAGAAGATGCCTTCAAGTTCTTATAGAATAAGAACATTATACCTACCACCAAATTATGTGAAAAAGGTCATCCGATGAAACCAAGATTAAATGAAAGAAGAACTTCCAAGTGGTACTGGACAACAGATATATCCTGATTGCTGGAAGGCCTATAGGGGAATAAAGCAAATGAAAGGCATGAGGTTAAGCATTACATTGTTAACCATTCAAAAAATTTTGTTGACTTAAACAGAGGTGTTCATACTCAGAGGGTGGAATCGCCCTGGGCTTCATTCAAACCAAGAAACAAAAATAATGTGGAAAGAATAGATATATGTTGGACTCATATTTATGAAAATTAATATGGAGGAGAAGGTACGAGAAAGAATATGTGTTTATTAAGATTTTAGAAAGCATTGCTGATTTTTATCAATAAATATAATTGCAATTATTTTGTTTTGAGGTTATTTATAAATATATGCTTGTTTTGTTATGAGTATTTCATTTAATAGCATATACAACAGATATTTAGAAAATAATCTGCATGCGTTTTCCGAAACAGACCCTTCAGTTTATTTGAAATATTCAATAACACAAGGAATTAGGAAAAATTTAAATTTAATAAACAATACAAAACTTTAAATAGACAATAAACAAAATTAACATAACAACACTAAAAAAAATTTAATAACGAACACACTAATAACTCAAATGAGATCATGGAGATCAGCTAATACACAAGTACCATATTATTTTGTTCTAACCTTCCACACATTGTAGGTCTATCATATTCCGCCAATGAATTCTTCATTTATAGTGGAAATCGCATGCTTAAGCCTTTTGCCAATAGTATTACTTTGAGACTGTTGTCTTAAGGACATTCGATTTATCCAAGTCCTGATTCAACTTAAGCTAAAAAATATTAAAGTAAAAATAAAAAAAAAAAAGAGAAAGAAAATATTAAACTTTTTGGGTCTGTTTCAGAAATTTAACATGTTACCTAATTATAAATGCAGTTATAACTTTAATTGATAACTGTTATAACCTAATAGAAATAAAAGAACATATGTTTGTATTTATGTATAATTTACAACACAACAAATAACCAAGACAATTTTAGATATACATTTTCAGTTTGGAGAACAAAAATCCACAATATTCTTCAGGATCTGCTCAAATAAATTCCTGTTTTCATAACTCCTTCTCCAAATATATTCACATAGAAATCTATCACCGTCCGGTGGGTACCGCATTCTCTCTTGTTCCTTCTCTTGAGAGATGACCCTAGAGATTTGATTCTTTGAGTATGAGCTCCTGAGGTTACTTCATTTCATGTCCCTTGGAACCGAGTCTTTTTCGATGTATAGCACCCTTATCTTGAGCATATTTTATGCTTGATTCTTGATTTTTAACAATTTTCGCCAATTCTAAGAACTTCATTTTAATGACTGAGTAAATCACATTTACTATAAGTAAACTACATGATTTTATGCTTCTTTACATTTTTATTTCTATTAGGTTATAACAGTTATTGATAAAAGTAACTGATACTAAATAACAGATATTTAAACAATAATCTGCATGCGTTTTCCGAAACAGACCCAACTTCCTGTTCAGAAGAGTATACCACATATTTTAATATTCTTAATCTATTATATTGTAATATTTATACTAAATGTCACCAATTCACATTTAGTGAATTAATATATTTTATTAATTAGAACAATAAAAATAATTTTGAAAACATTTAGTACTTTGTCAACCTCAAAAGCTTGTTGACGATGATGAAGTAATTTACTGTAGGTAGTTTGGCAAATTACTGATTTTAGTCACTAGTAATCTACTTTTTCATAACAAGTTGGTAGTAGTCGGTTATGATTAACTACTAATAACTAATTACAAGTTTCTTTTCAACCCAACTGCTTCAACTAAACTTTAGTTAACTATTTACTTCCTAGTAAACTATTTAATTCACTTGTGATTACCAGGTGCTCTTAGGATAAAGAAAAGAATACCGTAAAATCTTTCATTACAATATAATCAAACAATATACATTCCTGTACACAGTGTTCTAAAGATATTTCATATTTATAACAATAATTGTAACTATGAAACACTACTGACATTTCATCATTTATATTATGTACATTCGTTAAGTGCAAAAATAGTAACAACTCGAGCAGGAAACAGAGTTTTTCAATTATGTTAGAAATATAAATCTAAAAATCACAAAACAATTTTATACACCAGCAGATTAAATCGAAATCAATTTCACATTAAAAAAAAAATTAATGTAATCTAAGCTATTTTATTTTTTGTTTGAAAAAAAATCATTTTACATAACTAAATAATTGACCGATTTCTACCCATTATTAGAAATACACTATAAAGAAAAACTATAAATTTATATACTAATAATTAATATAAAATAACTAACAATTCATTGATTTTTCAACAATAAATCATAACTAATTTGTCACTAAAAATAGTTGAACTAGTAAAAACCTACTTAAATTAACTAAATCAGGCGCCATTTAAAGCTTTGCCATCTAACCGCAATTCCTGATAAATTCATATAGTTATAATTCTAAAGACATTTTTATTAATAGGAGTCCAATATCACATGTTGATTTAGTTTTGATTAAAAAAAAAAAAAAAAAGAAAGAATTCAGTAGGAAGGTACAAGTCACTGAGATCACAGAAAAATAAAAGAGATATTTCAATCGAGACATTTTCCCGGTACTATACAAGAGCAAAATTCTGTTAATAAATTAAAATAATGCTCTGGAGTAAAATAGAAATTGTTAAATACGGAACCAGCTCAAGAGAATATGACTAAAAGGCGTTTAATTTCGACTAAAATTACTTTAAAATAATGTTTTGAAAAACAAATAAAAATTAAAACTTTTTCCATGCTTTGAACAATCTCTACTTCACCGATTAGTGAAGTCAAACATGCAAATTTGGAAATTTACCATCTTAGCGATTATAAAAGCTAATCTATTAAAAATGAACACAGTTTCATTAACATAGCTAAGTTAAATTTTTTTTAGACTATAAATAAAATTAAAAGTACAACTTTGAACAATATATGTTTATATCTAAAAAATGAAATCGATTTTCAATTTATTTATACATATCTATATCTATACATATGTATATGTATATATTTAGATATAAGTATTCCTAGCATATCAGTTATGACCCAGTCAATATTTAACAATATATATATACACATATCTTAAATTAAGTACATAATTATTTCAATTGGTTAGGTTTTTAAAAAATGATTAGTATATTAAAAAAAAATTCTAATTCACCTTTAAAGTTTTAATTAGATTTAAATGAACAACAAATTTTCATCGAAAGGTTCACAGGAATGATGACTTGTTAAGAAAACAGGCATGGTAAAATTATATATATATAAAAAGAAATATTGGTTTCAAGTCCGTAAAAGTGAAGGTAAGATACGTTCGAGAATGACCATTTGCAGGGCCTGACTTGCCGGGTGATCAGAAGAGTCTGAAGAGCGGAACCAAGGTGAAGCTAGTGTACTCGACACAACCGACGAGCCGTCTGTCTTAACCAAAGCCAAATGCATTACACCAATCTGCAACCGAAAAAAAAAACCATTATCAGTCATTATGTATTAATGCATTAAGTGACCATACATCTTGTTTTGAACAGGACTGTCCTTTTTCCTGTTGCCCCTCAAAAAAACAGTTACAGATGTAAAATATAGTCCCATTTTCCAAAATTGGATGAAAAAAAAAATGTTGCGCCTCGCCGTATACGTAAAAGAGTCTTTTCTCTAATGATCATTTGCATGTTCCAGTTTTGAAGGTGATGTTGGTAACTTAGATCAATAAATAAAAAAGTGCCAGAATTTTATTCTTAATCCATTCATCACATATTTCTTCTGGTTTCGACTGTGTCGTCAAGTTCTTTGACGATGTTTCACAGGCCCTACATTACCTACTACGGAGAGCTTGGGCACATCCCCTTGGTCACTTCACCACCTTAACTAACCCAATAAGAAAACTCCTTGACGAGTTGGGCAAGTTTTCTCCTACTAAGATTGTACTACTACTTTTGTAAAAAGTTTATTCTTACAGTCGGATAATATTAATCGGCCAATAAGGGGGTTTAAGAGAAAAGAAAGAGGGGGGTCCAAGACTTCACTTTCAGAAGAGAGATACTCTCCAAGGAGGTCTAGAAGAAGAAGGTTGTAAGACACTTCTGGCATTGGAAACCAGAAGATGGAGAAGCACACGACAAGGGTGGAGAAGGCCAATGTGGGAGACGCCCCGCTATAGGGGACAAAGAATTAGAAAAATAACCCCTTTTTTAGAAAATAAAGTGTTAATTTAATGACCATACATATTTTATGACAATCCCCAATATTATCTGAAACATTTATTACATTTCTCATTATATGCATTAATACAATCAAAAATAATATCTATTAATTATATGTTTAATGAATGAACTGTGTATATAATTCCATATTCATCATAAATTCATTATTAGATTACTAATATTATTATTAAGGAATCGCTTTCATTGATATCAAAAAAGCCTACGATACGGTTCCATTGAAACTTCTCTGGATGACAATGGGAAATTTAGGCATTAGCGATGATCTTGTTGACGCAATTAAAAGCTTATATTGCGGAGCAGAAGCTAAGGTCAAAGTAGGAAACCGTTTGACAGATAGTCTCCCCATCACTAGACAAGACCTAAGACAAGGGTGTAGCTTATCACCCATCCTTTTTAACTTGTATCAGGAGGAAGCATTGAAAGAATGGAAAAGGAAATGTCGGGACATGGGTGTAAGAATCGGGGAGGAAACGTTATACAGTATACATTTTGCTGGTGGTGATAGCTTCTGAGGAAGAAGAGTCTTCATTATATGCTAAAAAAGCTAGAAGAGGAATACTCTAAATGGGGTCTAGAAACCGGGAAAGGAGAAGACAGAATACATGGCCTTCAACGCTTCTACATCTTCTCTCCCATTAGAAAATCGCTAGATCAGAGTGCTCTCTTTAAGTATTTGGGAGGGTACATATACAGATAGCAAGGAAACGCTTGAGACTGATATAAAGGAAAAGATCACCAAAGGAAAGAAGGTTATCAGCATGGTAAGTTCCGTACTGTGGAGCTCAACTGTTTCGCTAGAAACCAAAAAAGGATTTTTCGTTCCCTTTTTTGAAGGTGTACCCTTTATTTATGGTTCGGAAATGTAGGTCATTGGACCAAGAGATGCAAAAGGGCTGCAAGCTGCAGAAATGGATTTTTGGAGAAAATGTCGCATTTCCAGAATTGAGCGAGTGAAAAACTCTGCCATAAAAGATATAATAAAAGAGAAAACGCTAATGCACAAAATTGGTACCAAGCAGCTGCAGTGGTATGGCCATCTGAGAAGAATGGGCCCCGATAGGTGGCCAAAAATGATATTGCACTACATCCCAGGGGAGAGACGAAAAAGAGGCCGTCCAAAGAAAACTTGGCTGCAAGGAATCGAAGAGGTGATAGCAGCAAGAGGCTTGGCGAAGGGAGATCGGGAAGACCAAGAGCATGGGCGACAAAATGTTCTGGGTTTCAGCATAAGACCAAAGGTTGTAAAAGCCCGGAAAAAAAAATTAAGAAATTAAGTTGACTGATTAGTAAATTGGTTATCACACAACCAACCTCTGGAAAATAATCCAATTTATAATAAAGTTAGAACATTAAAATAAATAATAAATTCAGTAATTATCATAAATGATTATATATAAAATAAGATATAAGCAAAATCATTAGATTCAACAACAAAACACAATTGCGTACAATGATAACTAATAAATTTGTTAGTAAAAACTTACTTAAAACTTTGTTGAACTGAAGGTAATTCTCAGGTACTTAATTTTATAGTATGAATAAGTGTTTACATTGAATTAAATTGAGTTTTTATAACTGATGACTATAACCTTCAGGCAGTCTGCAACATTAAAAAAAATCAAAATATAAGTTAAACAAATATTTTAAGAAGATAAAATAAAATTTATAGTTATAGGGATCTACATTAAAAAAATAATTAAAATTTAAAAGACACATTAAGACGTATGTAGCACGGGATGCACAGTTCAATCGGAGTTTCCTGAAGAAAAATTCAGGACCTTTTGGAAGTAATATTTTTTAATAACGTTTAATATAACGGTTCCTTATTTTATAATTTGTAATTACAATAAATTTTTCAGTTATACATTTTTTTAACCATAGACTTTGTATTAATTACTCAACCTACTGGAAAGTGAGAACTGAGCTGCCGATAATAGAAAACAAAAAATCAAGATAATTTTCAAGAAATTATTTTTTTTTTAAGTTTCAACTATTTAAAGTGTCAACTGTTTAAAGTTTAAAATTTCAACAATAAGATAGCACATCACAATATACCAGCCTGCTACATTTGCTGATCCAAGCACACGGAGATTTTTTAGTTTAGTTTACTTTTTTAGTTTAGATTACTTTTATTATCAAACCTTTTCAGAGTTATCTCTCTTTTGGGGGGAGGAGGGATAAACTACAAATGCAAATTAATGCATTGTAACGAACATCGGTCAGGTGAGCAGTACAGTAGAACCTCGATTATCCATCAGGGTATAGGACCAAGATGGTGACGGATTTGGGAAATAGACGGATATGGGAGAGAGTCATATGTTTCATATATATATATATACACACACACACATATAAATTGAACAATATATTTCAATAATATATAATAAATTCAATAATTGAACAATAAGTTATGAGTCCATAACTTATTTACATACGAATAAGGTATACATATGTAGTAAAAATGTTTTTAAAAAATAATAATAATTACGTACATCGATGGCTAAAAGCATAATCATTGTATATCCAATTTTTCCCTCTTGAGAAATTAATATCAATTTAAAGGTGGAGTTTAGCTCTTTCCTCGTGCACAAACGTAGTTAAATGATTATATAGAAGGAACATACTTTGGGGACCCCCGCAGGTTTTATATCATTAACTGTCGTCAGAGGAATTTCATAGATTTTTGCTAAGATTGAAGCACTTTCACCTTTTCGTAAACGTTTTACAATTTCAAACTTAATAGCGAGATCTAAACTCTTCCTTTGTTTTTTTTTCCGATATTATTGTACGTACTTTTAAGAAAATGACAAGTGCCTGTAAGACAAGAATGAAGACTAAGGTAGTTCAACTCCGGAAGCTACATGAGGTAGAGATGAGAAGATAATTAATTTCTGAGAAATGTGTGCGAGGATGCCTAAGTTTTGAGTAAACAACAGATTCTAGAGAACGAAGTTGTCAAGACACAACGATTGATTCTTAGCTGACTTTAGCAACCAAACATTATATATACATTTTTTTTTCACAAACTGAGGTGACGGTTAACAGAGAGTGACGGATAATAGAGGTTTTACTGTATATGCAAGTATAGTGAATCATTAAAAGTAGATAAGAAAATAAACAAAAATTAATAAGATAAACATACCTCAGAATGATCATGGATATGCCAAAGTTATTTTCAGTAATCATTAACCGAGACCAGCCCATCGAATAAAATCTGGAAGTGATCGAACCGGCATGTCCCTACCCATCGCCTTCAGAACTAAATTTCTGTCTTCAGTCAGAAGAACAACATCACGGTAGAGTTTTCTCCTTCCACCTAGAAAAATATTTGTAATATTACAACTACAAATGATTACAACAAAAAATAAAAATATTAAAAGGTATCAATGGATTTACCTTCGTTTATTTCATCTTTATTGGACGTTTTGCAAAGATTGACACATGTGGTTAATATTTTGTCATCGTTTGTCATCTCCTAAAAAATATATATATTTATAAACAAGTTATTAAAGAAAAATATTAATAATATTTAGTTATTTTTCTTTCTTGTAGGCCTCTACGGATAAGAAATATGGACAAAAATGAAAAAGTAGGAAAGAAAGTTGTGAGTAATAGGATAATAGAGATTCTATAGTCAAAAGATGTGCTAGAGATGGAGTTTTGGAGACGTTCGATTTATAGAGTTCAATATGTCCCTAACAGTATGATAAGGCAACTGATAGAGCAGGAAAAAACATTTTCTACATAATAGAGACAAAACAACCGAAATAATATGGCCACTTTAAGATAATGTTTGAGGAAGAATGGCTTTAACAATCCTTGGCTATCACACGACAGAACCGAGGAAAATAGGGCAACCCAAGAAGAATAGATGGTTGAAGAATGTCGAGGATAGCATGGCAGCAAGAGGTCTTAGAGAAAAATACTGGCTTGACCGAGATCTTTGGCAAGAACTTTTGGGAACAATAAAAAACTAAGTTCTAAAAAATTTGTTTAAAAAAAACAACTTTTTTTTAACATAGATTTATAAATCTAACATAGACTATAGTATAGTTGGTATAGAATAATGCAGCTAAATACAACACATTTATTACATACAAATATCTATCTTTATAAAATTGGTTTTGGATGATTGTGATCACAAAAATATTTAATTAATTGGGAAGAAAGATTTGAATTATTATTATTATTGTTTTGTACTTTTATATAGAGAAAAAAATATAACAATTAAACAACAATGGGAGTTTGAGTGATTTAAATAATTATATAATAGGAACAAAGGCATACAATACACTTGCATACACTATTATACAATAAATGTGAGGCAGAAAGGGGGTACTCTTCTAGTGAAATATATAAATATAATTTTAAAATATGAAATATAGTTTAAAATTGGGAGTTATAAGAACTATAAATAGTTTAGGGAAGGAAGAGAAAATAATAATGTTTATTTCCGAAATCTTGATAAATACAATATCTTTGGCAAGTTTTTGAGGATAATAAGATGGTAAAAGAGAACATATATCAGTGTATATGTATGATATATATATCAGCTTTTAAGCTACAAAAGCTTACTGCATACAAGTGAAGAAAGATAGACTCCAAGGTACAAACTTAAAAACTTGATTGAGTGAGTGAGGACCGTGCAGGTTTTTAATGTAAACACTTTGTATTAAAATAATAAATATTAAACTTACGATCCCTGTATCTTCTTCATGGGTAAATGTCGTAGAAGAGAGTATCGTTCCACGAGTCGTGCAAGTTCTCAAGGCAGGATGTTTTTTCTGAAACAGAGCCATAGCTGCCTTTGCGGTTTCCCTTACGAGTGCAGAATGATGAACACTCTGACTTGGCTTGCAACCACGAGAGAGTCCTTCTAACTCGTTAACAACTGAAATTTAATAAATTTATACATATAATATATCAATTTATAACATCAAATCAATTAATATTGAATAGTACATACCGACAAGAGGAACCATGAGAACATAAGGATGTTGCGGATGAGGCAGTACTCTCAAAACTGTTTCCAATTCCGGCAAGCACTCGATGAAACAATTTGTGTCAGGTACCAAATTTTGAGGTCTAATTTCCATTTCTGTAAGCGCGTTTGTAATACGAGCCATCTGAAAAAGACATTTTAGAATAATAAAATTTAAAAGAAAATTCACACATATAAAATGAATTTCCGGATATTTTATATTTAGAGAATAATAGTACAAACAAAATATTAATGGTTCAAAATACGTAGAAAACTTGAAATTACTCCTACTTTGTCTGATTCCAATCCATAGTATAATACTTTATATATACAGGGTTGTGAAGGTCTTAAAAATGTGTGTCCATTGAAAATAAAATACAATATTTTTTAATGAAAATAAACCGAGTCCGAATGGAACAAAACAAGAAATACTATTATACAAAAATAAAATAAATGTCTTTTTGGATATGGTATCCGTGACGTCACTGTTGAATTGGATAGAGAAAGTAGTCTCACTCGAATCGGCAGCTCTGACCTTAAAGCTGGTCTGCCGTAGTGAATCGGAGGAATCCGTAAAGTTTAACACAAGACAGTTTATTTGACTCACCCAGTATTATTCAGTCATGAGGGTGCTCAAACTTTAGAGAATGTCGAGACACAGTCACTTACCACACCTGGCACTTATTTTAAACATTTGTTCAAATTATTATCATGAATTTATCAAAGAGAGTTATAATGATACCGGTGAAGCGATTGCTGTAGAGATACTATATTTAGTGATCATATGTTCATACATAAATATATATCTGAGTGGAAAATAGTTGACTCGATAATTCTAATGATGGATTGAATTGATCAGGGGGTGCAGGTAAATCTTACTAATATAAATGTGAAAGTTTGTATGTTTGTCTCTCTTTCACGCAAAAACTACTGAACGGATTTGGATGAAACTTTAAAGTAATAGAGTTTATACATCAAAATAACACATAGGCTATAGCAAGCGCGAATATAGGGAGGGCGCATGGGGACACATGCCCCCCCGACAGTTTTTTAGGGACTGTGGAGAATTTATTATAGTACATATTTAACGGCAAATCAGGAACTTAGTCTCTTGAAATTTGTAGATGGGTTCTTTGTATAGTTTAAGAAAGACATTTGGATAAATTCATCCCAAGGGTTTCCCCATTAAATATAATAGGGGTTCAAAGGTTGTATAGAATCCGTCAGTTTTGAAGTTAGACATCTGAAATTTTGGATGTGCGAGTAACTTATATTTTTTAAAAATAATTAAATTATTTCTTAAAAATGATCTATCACAAAACATTATGTGGCAGACCAAATTCCACGCGAGCGAAGCCGCGGGCATAAGCTAGTGATAACATAAAAATAAGTTCTGCTTATTTTTTTGTTATCATTAACTGCACCCCTGACCAATTCAATCCATCATAAATATATATTGATACACTAAATTGATAGATGATCTAGTTCGATGACAGATGATCAAAGTTGCTATAACTATTATGTCTTATTTTTAAAAAAATTAAAATAATATAAAATCATCTTCTTAATCTTTTCCTATTATATCATGATCAGTGTTGAAGATCCTGTTTTTAAATCCTGATTCATGTATCTCGTGGTTGAGATACATGACCAGCTGCTTCGGCCTGCTCCAATCCACGCCTCACCTCTCCAAAGTCTTCCTCACTTCGCCTTGCCATGTCTTCCCTGGAAATTCCTCTTGTCCTTCTTCCTTCTACTCTCCCCTCATAGACTAATTTGCTAATCCTTTCACCCTGTATCCTTGTATGCTTATCCAGTAACCTGTTTTACTCTATTACATTTTCAGCAGGTTTTACCCCCATGTTGTTCCAAATTATTGTATTTCTGATCTTATCCCTCCTTGTTTTTCCTTCTATTCTCCACAGGAACCTTGACTTTAAAGCTTGGAGGTAATAGTCTAGGATACATTGGGATAATTCAGTAGAGGAATTCTGAGCACCACTTTGTTTGCAGCACGTATATTTGTATTTGTCTCACCACGATGGTGTGTGAATACTGTGTAAAGTAATTGATTGAGCTTTAAGCTTTGACCTTCCATCTACCATCCCAAAAAAAAAAACCTTATACATGGAACACAGATATTGGAGC
The DNA here is from genome assembly GCA_037127475.1 of Arma custos. Taxonomy (NCBI): domain Eukaryota; kingdom Metazoa; phylum Arthropoda; class Insecta; order Hemiptera; family Pentatomidae; genus Arma; species Arma custos. The sequence goes on from CM073762.1 coordinate 8,167,428, forward strand.
CATTTTCCCAGTCTTCCACGTTAGTATCAAACTACCTTGAGATCAGTTACCGACTCTTGTAACTCATCTTCCAGGATTGAAACAAGTAGCTAAAAACTGCACAACTCCATTGAAATGTTTTATGCCATTTTTGCATATAAAACATTCCAAGAAATCACTGATTTTATTAATAAAAAATTTCAGGAGTATAGTGCCAAACTACTTAAGACCCCGTGACCTGATTGCTTGCTTGAGATCTTCACACCTCAATTGGCATTAAACCTAATAACCTATTACTTAAAATAATTTAATAATGGAATAGAATAATTAATTAAAACAGATAAAAAGTAAATAATCATTAGAAGAAAAATTATAGCAGCTTATACATACTTGTGATAGCCGATGGCTGGCTTTGGCTTCTTGTTGTAACTGGCGCCTTCTAGCGGCTAATCCCAAAATTTCACCTTCACTTTCTTCTGGCCCTGTTTCTTTTCCGGAATCCTCACTTTCACTCCATGTCTCGTGGTCTCCAATTAGAGCCTACAATTGTTGGGAAAAAAATAATAACTAGACATGATATAAAATATGAAAATGCATAAAATACAAATTTTGAAAAAACCATACAGGAAAAAATTCAATACCCTCTCAATTTTTCTTACCTTCTTTTCTAATATTTTACTACCAACAATAATAACATACAGACTTGTGATTTTTCACAAGTTAAAATATAAAAAATAATTTTACTTATTACTTATACTTATTAATTTTTATAAAAAAACTTGTTAACAATAAAATCCAGCTTAAGTATCATCTTACACTACATTGTTATAATTTATTTCTATCAACATCTATTTCATAAAATGGGTATGAAAGTGATTTTCTAATGTAACTGTAATCCAAATCGGATTACGGTATGCTAAGTTGTAATTTTAATTATGGGTTGCTGAGATGGTATACCCATGAAACTCTGAGCCTACACCAATAACACACATCTCGAATGCTTGCAGACGTTTACTTGTAGGATCTGTAAGGGTCCATGCATCTGATATAATTGAGAACATGTAGCATCTGAGTACTCTGATTGGAGTCTGTTTGTTCTCAAGATTATTGGATCAGGTTTTGCTGATGTGTAATTAAAATCAAACAGAAACTATTAATTGTGTATTATAATTCATTTATCAGCTTGAATATCTTTTTAGTGAATTTATATGCCATAGGATTATCAAAATGTGATGAAGGAAACGATATTGGTATCAATATCGATCTGCCTCGAAGGAAATGATATAAAATCATTTATTTAAGGAACTCTTGAGATAGCAAAATAACTCGATTAATTCTCACTATCCAAGTTTGTTCATTTAAATTTTATTTTTTGATCTTCCAACTAATTACATATATCTAAATCAATTTAAGAGCTTGAGATGATAATATAGCAAATAACAACTTTGCTTAACTTAATTTAATCAATATAATGTAGTACTAAGTTACCGTGAGTATCTTCTATCAGATAGTCTTATTATATTCTGTTCAACAAATTAGCAATAAATACAAAAAAAAATCTGCATAAAACATGATTTTCTTCTATAAGTATTAAACTATCAATTTTTAAATATTTTATTTGAAAAGAAAAGAAATGGCCAGAACTGGGACTCGGTCTCGGTCTCTCCCATATTATAATATTATATAGTATAATATTGAAAACATTATAACATCTAGCAATAAAATAAAAAATATAAATTACAGTAAAACCTTTATTATCTGTCACTCTATTTACCGTCACTCTCTGTTAACCGTCACCTCAGTTTGAGAAAAAAAAAGAAAATGTATTTATATTGTTTGGTTGCTAAAGTCATAAAAGCCGGCTAAGAATCAATCATTCTGTCTTGAAACTTCGTTTTCTAGAATCTGTTGTTTACTCAAAACCTAGGTTTCCTCACACACATTGTTCAGAAATTAATTATCTCCTCATCTCTACCTAATATAGCTTCCGCAGTTGAACTACCTTCAGTCTTCATTCTTGTCGTTTTTTTAAAAGTACGTATAATAATGTCGGAAAAAAAAAACAAAGGAAGAGTTTAGATCTCACTACTAAGTTTGAAATGTAAAACGTTTACGAAAAGGTGAAAGTGCTTCAATCCAAGCAAAAATCTATGATATTCCTCGGACCCGCGGGGGACCCCTAGAGTATGTCCCTTCTATATAATCATTTAATATTTATTAGGAAGCGGCATACTACGTTTGTGCACGAGGAAAGAGCTTAACTCCACCTTTAAATTGATATTAATTTCTCAAGAGGGATAAATTGGACATAAATGATTGTGCTTATAACCATCGATGTACGTAATTATTATCATTTAAAAAAAACATTTTTACTACATATGTATTCCTTATTAGTACATAAATAAGTTACGAGTACATAGATAATGTCGAATGTTTGAACTATGTTGTTCAATTTATGTTTATATATGAGACATATGACTCAGTCTATTTCCCAAATCCGTCACCATCTTGGTCCCATACCCTGACGGATAATCAAGGTTCTACTGCATATAAATTTTTAGTTTTATAAATTAAGCTTAATATAGACAGTTATTTCATAAGTGTCTATATTAAGCTTAATTCAAGTATTACTAAATTATTACTTATAACTGAATACTGCAAAATATATAAAAAATATTAGCTATGACAACTAAGTCTTGATAGATGATACCTTACCTATCATTTGGAGCCATTAATAAAGTACCCTTAGAGGTTTATAAACAAAATTTAAATTAAATATGTTATTGTATAATATACTTATCAATATTAATGTTATTTTAACTTTTTTTCTTGATCCTAATTTAAAAGTTTTGTAATATCTGCAGCAGCAGTTAGTGAGTTGTTAAGTCAAATTTTAGCTGACGGATTAAATAAGTCTGCAATCAGCGGGATTTGAATCCAGGACCTCCGATACAGTCACCCTCTACCACCGAGCCACTCCCTCAGGGTTTCTTACTAGTATCTACTATCTTCCATCATTATGGTATCTGATAATTTCTTTTGAAAAATTGTTTTGTAAAGTATTACGGAAACCAGTTCTTCTTTGTTTAATTATTTGATAAATAAAAAGCGTAACATCAACAGGAATATTAATGATCCTTATTTGAAAGATAAATCAATTGGTTTGGACCCTAAATCAAAGAAATAGGCAAAAGCGTTCAGATTTATATGTATCGCCCCTTTAAATAACAATGCCATAACTCAAAAAAAAAAAAAAAAAACTAATTTTTCAATAGAGGTATTTCAAAGTTCCGTGTAAGTTAAAAAGAAATAAAAATTTGGGTATTGGTAAAGAAAAGCATTCCTACTATAATATGGTATTGAAATTTTTTTTATTAACCATTAGAACATGTTTAAAAACTTTTTTTTTAAGATTAATTTATTGATATTAACAACTGTAATAATATTACATCAAGTAAATTTGCTGATATGAACAAATGACATGAAAACAAAAAACACTTGTGGAGAAACTACCCATCGGTAGCACTCCAATAAAGTTCTATAGTAGAAAGTCTCGAGGCCATCTTCTTTTCAGATGCCTCGGAGTGTTATTAGGAATAGTATGGGAAGCAAGATAAGAGACTAGCCGATTCAAGTGTGTATGGAGCTTGTCATGGAAGTATAGGTATCTAGTTTGGGCCAAATCAGCAACATATGGGATATTAAGATCATGATTGATGAGTTTGTTTGTGACATAATAAAGAGCATTGAGGATTTTGGATCGTAAGGATTGGATATGAAATGAATTGGATGGTTTAGTAGATCCCCAAAGCTCAACTCGTATGTCCAAATAGGTCTGATTACTGTCATGTAAATGAGTCTTTTGTAATTAATTGGAAGCTTAGAAAGTTTGTCCAGTAAATGTTGAAGTAGGCGAAAACGTCGATCAGTTTCTTGTCTTTTCAGTATTGTATGACTGTTTAAAAGCTTGAAACATTTTTTTATTTTAACTTATATCATTGTACCCACAAAACTTGATGTTCAAACACGACACATCTCAAAATATTATTTAATTTTAAAAGAAGTTAAAAATGGAATATGAGATATGTCCTTTATAAATTAAAAAGCAATAAATAAAAATACAATTGATGCTGAAGGCTTAACTCAAAAATGCCAATTTTTTAGTTATGTTGTTTTCTTTTGAAGGATCAATATTAAAATTGTATAATAGATTTTTTAAATTAAAAATTGACATTTCTTGCTAAATAGCTATGTGAAATTGATAAACAAAGCTTATGTTTTTTTGTTTTTTTTATCACTACAAAATTTATCATATATAAGTTTTATCAAACAAAACTATTAGCCTAATCAAGGAAAAACAAATTCTCGTAAGTAAACAATAAATTTATTCATAAAAAAGAATTTAAACTCAATGATGATTTTGAGTGACTTACTTGTTCTTGAGAACTTTCTGTGTCTACGACGGAAATGTATTCCGATTCTCCAGTCTCCGTCTTCTGCAGCTTGAGAACGGGAGGATCGATACCGCAAAGAAACATGGTTCCGAAGAAGATGATTTTGTGAATTCTTAAGCTTATTTGTGCCAAATCCTAAAATAATGAATAATATGGTTAGTTATAATGAATAGATAGTATCTTGAATAATATTAGATGACCTTACATCTATTTATTATATATACTACTGTGATCAAAAGGTAAGGTGAAATTGTCATTTAAAACTCCCGGGCATTAGGAAGGCAGGTAAATTTTTTTTTCCTAGGTTGGTAGGACTGTCAATAACATTTACCAAGCATCTGTTTGTCAAAAGGTTTGATTATCAACGAGTTACACGTGTTTTTTAAAACAACCAAAAGTGAATTTTTTTATTTCACAAAGTGAATTTCACATCCGCCTTAGTCAACTGATTTGGCACCATCAGACTTTCATCTCTTCCCCGAGCTGAAAATTTTCCTAGGTGGATGGAGATCTCCTACAACGGAAGAACTGACAGTCGAATTAGAGAAGTATTTTGCAGGCCTAGAGGAATCTCATTTTCGAGATGGCATCAAGGCATTGGAACATCGCTGGACCAAATGCATAAGTCTACAGGGAGACTTTATTGAAAAATAAAATCAGTTCTAACGAGGTAAGACACTTCTTTCTAGTACATTCCGAGAACTTTTCAAATCACCCTCATATAACACAGAATAATAAAAATAATTCATAAAAATTAAACTAATTGGGAAGGAAATAAAATATGCGTCACAATCACTAAAATCGTTTTTATATAGTAGAAAGATAGATAGATAAAAAACAATAAAATTAACTGATTATTATTATTTATTTATTATTATTATGGTAGCATAAGAGGAGTTTAAAGGCATGAATTCGTTAATCTCTCCACTCGCTCCTCAATACCACTGTGTTCTGTTATCCCTCAAAACATATAATCTTACTAATATTATAAATGTGAAAGTTTGTATGTTTGTCTCTCTTTCACGCAAAAACTACTGAACGGATTTGGATGAAACTTTACAGTAATATAGGTTATACATCAGAATAACACATGGGCTATAGCAAGCGCGGATTTAGGGGGGCGCACGGGGGTAGGCGCCCCTACCCCCGACAGTTTTATAGGAACTGTGGAGAATCCATTATAGTACATAATTAAAGGCAAATCAGGAATTTAGCATCTTGAAATTTGCAGATAGGTCCTTTGTATGATTTAAGAAAGAAGTTTGGATAATTCCATCCTTATTATAATAAGGGTTCAAAGGTTGTATGGAATCCGTCAGTTTTGAAGTTAGACATCTGAAATTTTGTACAAGTAACCTATAGTGAAAAATATTAAATTATTTAAATAATTAAATTATTTATTATTCTAAATTATTGTTAAAAAGCACTGTCAAGAAACTTTATGCGGTGGTCCAAATTCTATGCGAGCGAAGCCGCAGGCAAAAGCTAGTTTAATTATAATATTCTATCCAATTATTAAATGATTATTCAATTACCAAGTCAGTATCTTTATGCCTATAAATAGGTTCTTGTATGTTGGCCATCAATGGTGTGAATCCTGAGAGAGTGGCATCCTCGTTCAAATAAACAAGTTCATGATCTGAAAAAGAAACAAAAACAGAATAATATTAGTAAAATAATAATAATAATGATATCACTCCGGATGGCATTGAAGGATGTTCACTTAGGAAGGAAATTCCCAACGCTCCGGGATTTCAAGACCAAGAAAAAAAAAAAGGAACAATTTGGATGCAGGAAAGCAAAAGTACAGGGAACAAATGAAGCAGATATGGAAGAATCTCAGTGCCAAATGATGAGCATCAACCAAGATCATGATAATAAGAACTGTTAGAGAAGAATTGGTCAACTGTATTTTCTAATTTAAGGAAGAAATAGTTGGGGGAGCAGTCAATCAAAACACCAAAATAAGCATAACTTATTTATTATGTGCCGACGTTTCGGCCTACAATGTAGGCCATCTTCAGGGCGAATATAACACACTGCAGCTTGGGGAGCTCAGACACAAGTCAAGCTGTAACATGTTTTATTCGCCCTGAAGATGGCCTACATTGTAGGCCGAAACGTCGGCACATAATAAATAAATTATGCTTATTTTGGTGTTTTGATTGACTGCTCCCCCAACTATTTCTTCCTTAAATTAGATACTGTTATAATGAACAATAATAAAGTTTCATTGTTATAATAACAATGAATAAAGAACTGTTATATATGATGTTTAGAATGCTTAGTAGCATTTAGAATACACCTGTTGCCAAGCAGGTATCTCTGTTTACTCAAAAAGTCCCATAAGGTCTTTCTCCGAAGTCCGAGAAGAGAAAAATGACAGTTGTAAGCCAAGTGAAGATGTCGAGAACCTCATGAAGCAATGAACAGAAGTATATATGACAGCAGAGGTTCAAGATGTAAGTACCCATAAATAGCCAAAGGGCTACCTTTTTGTAAGTAGATATACTAATTTGTAACCATCATAACTTTATATCTCCTATAAAAGGATTTTTATTTACTAAACAACTCCGTCAGTCAACCATGTCAGTCAACCTTTGGAGAAGAGAGGGATATGTTTTCTAAATTCATTGATAATACAGTATTACTAAACCTCAGTAACGATCTCAGGGTGGCATTCCATTTAATTATTTAAAAATTATTCAGATCAAAAGATCTTAACTTTCGCTGAGATCATTGTTCCGGCAGTGAAGTCAACGTATCAGAATAGGTCCTAAGGATTGGAAGAAAAACTCTGCACCAACTGAAGCAAATTTGCAGGGATCATGGAGGCTTATGATCTCTCCACACTAGATATGGCATAAGGAGGAAGATAAAGAATAGAAAAATGATTTAATTCTGGGATGAGGTCCCTTAAGAATAACAGATGTGTACATAATTAAATGAATATATACGTGGCCTTAAGTACTTGAAAATAAATATAATCCAAAAGGTATGTTCTAGGGAAGAAAAAAAAATCATCTAAAATAACAAGAATTAAGCTGAGGGAAAAAAATAAATTAAAACATCACATATAAAAATAATATTGTTATAACCGTGGAAAAATTCCAACGAAAAGCCTTAAGTCTCCAAACTAAAACAGAAATAGAAATTATCTGCCCCTGAGGGACAGATAATTTCTATTTCTGTTTTAGTTTGGAGACTTAAGGCTTTTCGTTGGAATTTTTCCACGGTCTTAACATTTATGTAAGGTCTCTTTTTAGTTTTCAATATTAATATTGTTATAATTGAAGAAAATTTATCCAGCCGCCTCTTCTATTTGCCCTGAAGATGACCTACAAAGTAGGTAGAAATGTCGGCACAAACAAAAAATAAGTCTTCACTTATTTGGTGTTTATTTATGACTGCAACCCCCAACTATTTCCATCCTCCGAAGAAAATTTATAATAATTCGTCTATCACTAGTAATCGATATGAGGTATTAATTGTAACAGATTGGAGAGCATCTGTTTAAGAGTTTAGAAGATGTAGGAAAAGCTTGGATTTGAATATGTATACGGAAGAAGTATGACAGTTATCAGGAAAGAAGAAGATAGAGAATATAAAAGCTAGACTAACAGTAGATGATAAAAAATTATTGTTGTAGATGAAATTTAAATAAGACAGACGAACCTGGTCGTTTTTGAGTAGTAAGAAGATGACCTTTGTAATCAATTTTCTCCAATAAATTTACGACAGTTGCTAGCCTTGTCCAGCAATCTTCTGATGGCCTGTCACCGAAAAAAGAAATTAGGATTTTCTTTATTAATAACTAATTATCTTGAGTATTGTTTCAGAACCTGACTGATCCGTTATATTTTTTAAATGAAGTAACTAAAAAGTAAACAAACTGTAAATATGGAATACTTACCCAACTTTGTAATCCTGACAGGAAGGAGGAGGGTTCCAAACTTCGACGTGAGTCATCAACCAATCGCACCATACCTACAACAAACACATTAAATAACAAATTAAAAATTTTAAATTACAGTAATTGTCCTCTACATTCACATGAAATCGCAATGATGGCATAAAGCCAATAATCATAATAAGAGATCAAGCAGAGTTTAAATCTTATTTATATAGATATATAAGTTCTTGAGATTCAGTCGTATACTCATTTAACTTTTAGTATCTTTTAGTAACATTTTGAGCCTATATTGTTATTATGAGCATGCAAAATTGATGACAAAATGTTTACTACTACATCACTCAATCAAAATACCTGTAATAACATTATCATGTATCCTGAAAATATTGTTTAATTCTATTGATACACTCTACGTTTTAAGCATTGTTCCAATTTTCCAAAATAGTATTTACAGTATTTATCTTCACACAAGATTTCATACACAACATTTGATATTATTTTTTATCCGAATCTTTGGTTTTTCTATATAAAAACCTTTGGTCTTGAAACTGTGGTCGTGTTTTTGAAAGTAATGGCGGAGTCAATGTTACTTATGTTACTAGTTAGCGTTTTTGATAATAATACTGAAAGATTTTCTTCAATATTAGCAATAACTGAAATGTTTACTTTAATTGAAGCTTAAAAAATATTTAGGCAAATAAAATTTATAATCGAGAAAGTACAGCTTCAATGGTTTGGCCATGTAATGAGGATGGATGACTGCCGGACAGCAAAAAAAGCAATGGAGGTTAAACCAACAGGAAAATGACACAGGGAAAGGCCTAGGGGCGACCTAGAGGAATAACCTCATAAATATCCTTAAAGAAAAAGGGATTGGATGGGCGGAAGCCAGGAGAGCAGCCCTTGACAGAGGCAGGTGGCGCTCCTTATGCAAAATCTCTACACAGCAAGGTAGAAGAGATGTATGAATAAGAAAGGAAGAAAGAAAAAATTCATTAAATATATCATTTATAAATTTGGTACAATGTTACTGATTTGGCCCAAACTAGATACCTATCCTTCCATGACAAGCTCCATACACACTTGAATCCGCTAGTCTCTCAACTTGCTTCCCATACTATTCCTGATAACCCTCCGAGGCGTCTGAAAAGAAGATGGCCTCGAGACCATCTACTATAGAACTTTTTGGAGTACTACCGATGGGTAGTTTCTCCACAAGTGCTTTTCAAGTCGTATTGTACATATAGCAGATTTACTTATTGTAATATTATTATAGTTGTAAATATCAATAAATTAAATTTAAAAAAAAAAAAATTTGGTACTTAACACATTTATTTTAATGGGAATAATACGTTTAACTTACTTGAAGGATCATCAAAATTTTGGGCCAAAAATATATCTGAATTTATAAAAATATTTTTCACCAAAGTTTATGATTAAATTACAGATTATTTCTAAGTAATTTGAGCTGCTAAGCTAAAGATTCCAGATTCAAATCCTGTTGTGACAGATAAATTATTTAATCTGTTAATGGAGCTATGGATGGACTATCTATGGGATCTAGAAACCATCCTGGAACTCCCCCAGACTCCATAAAGTGGATAACTTTAATTGGGGGGAGGAATGGTGGTTGAGTGGAGTATTGGACAAATTACTTCCAAGCAAATCCATTGTATAAGAAACAGTAGTCACTACCATGTACTGAACTAAAGACCCATCATTTGTACTCGTACATTTTTTTTATTAATTTAAACAAACAAACAATAAAAAAATGCGTGTTTAAATTAATAAAATCACACGACTGGGGTTTACTCCTTAAGAATATTTGAATATTTGATTTATTAAATAGAATTTTTGAATTTTTCATTTGTATAAAATTAGGTTATCATTATAAACTGTGAAGTGAACAACAGATTGTAAGGTATGGAAAATAAATATTCAAGTGATGATAAAAATCGATCACAAAAACATGTGTATGCGGATAGCAGGTAGGTTATGTTATTCGTGTTATTAAACGATACAGATTGTTCTGTAAACAAACATCTATTCTTTTTATCTATTTATTTATGTACTACTGTGATAAAAAAGTAAGGTGAAATTGTCATTTAAAACTCCCGGGCATTAGGAAGGCAGGTAAATTTTTTTTAATAACTGTCAACAAAGAACATTATTTAAGCATTATGCGTCATTTGCGTGAAGCGGTTGATCTGAAACAACCGGAATTATGGGCGAACAACTCTTGGTTCCTTCAAACGATAATGCAACCGGTTTACACTGCATTCTTTCTTTGCGACTTTTTTGCTAAAATACCACCGTATTCGCCTGATTTGGCTCCATGCGACTTCTGGCTATTCAGCAAACTCAAAAGGCCAATGCGGGGATGACGTTTTGACACGATTGAGGAGATAAAAACCGAATCGAAGAAGGTCTTGAAGGCTACACCGAAAAAAGACTATTCTGACTGTTTCGAGGAAAACGTTGGAAAAAGGGTGTTTTATCAGACGGGGATTTACTTTGAAGGGGATGAAATTGATTTGGAAGAATAAATAAAGAATTTACATTTTATAAACAATTTCATCTTACTTTTTGATCACAGTAGTATAACAGTACATTTTGTTGTACTTTGATTAAATTTACATTTTTTTTTCCTTTATTTTTTCTTCTTTATTCAACTCTTACTAAGCTGAAAGAATTTGAATCATGGAATTATTCTGATTTTAAAATTAATAATTGAGGAGAGAGAGGATTAGAATCTGTGTATTCGAGGGAATGGAATAGAGTTTGCACACCTTAGTGAAAGCTAGAGACATTGTGTTACAGTGTTACAGTTTCACACGATTTAATTCCTCATATTTCTTTCATAACACAGGTCTTATATCGTTTCTTAAGGATTAAACTCCAATAATACAATCAATATAAATTAACTTAAGACAGAAAAAATGAAATAAAAGCCTCTTGATTGAAGATAAAGCTAAAATCTGCTAATTAAATGCTTACTTTTAATGCTGGAAGAATTTCAAGACAATCGGGAGGAAGTATAGTGGAAGCCTGTTCCTTTCCGGCGATATATTCCTGTAGAAGTTGAACGAACCTCTCGAGAAGCAAGTTGAACATCTGTAAAGATATTACTATGGCACTTTCTTGAGTAGCGGAGCGATAGCAACCACCCTCGCTGCTGTCCCCTGGAACAGAAAGTATAATATTTTAACTTGGGTCATAGTTTACTTTCAAACCATCAAAAATTATGAAGTTTATAACAATAATCAGTTGTAAACTGAAATTGTCATTAAAAATGTAAAGTATCGAATATAAAAAAAAAGCACATTTTACTTATCCGATGTATAGTGTTTGCTTGAGGATTGATATTAAATATAAAATTCATACAGACTAATCTATAAGGTACGAAAACGATCTATAATGAGATAGGTAAAAAAATTTTAATTTTTATATTATATACGATACTCACTGATTTTGAATGAATCATGAAACAGTTTATTCCCTCTCCTGAGAATTGGTATTTTTCATGTTCGATACTTTTCATTTATAACGATGATATGAAATATGCAATACAAGCAAAATAAAAACTACCCAAGATATTATTATATTTACAACAGATTATTAACTATTCTTAAATTTAACAGAGGATAAAATTGAGAAAAATACGTAAGAATGAAGTAAACATAATAAAATTAAAGCTGAAAGAGAAGCTCCATAAGAAAAGAGAAAAGAATAATAAAAGCCAACTTTTTTCTTTTACTATACATTTTGCGAGGATTAGCATGTTTATTGGTTTCTCACTCAATCACAGTTGGGCGCTACAGTCCTTGCAGGACCTTGGCCTCTGCCACCATTCTTCCTCATTCCTCGGGATCTCCTGCAAGGCTCCTCAAATTTCTTATTCCAATCCTTTAAAGTCATCTATCCACTGATGCCTACCCCTTTTTCATTTTCCTCCCGTTGCCACATTCAGCATCATTTTAGGCAGCCTGTAGGGCACCATTATTTCCACATAACCCTATCATTTCAGTTTGCTCTTCCTTACAGCACAGAGTATATTAGGCTCTCCATTTTAATTTTCATGTGGATGTTACTCGAGTAAATATTTGTAAAATTTTCATTAAAGTGAGTAAAACCTTTTTCCAGTCAAAATTTTTCTTTATTTTAAAAACGTTTCGACTTATTAAGTCATTTTCAATTTTCTTTTCATAAATATATTTCTACTACTTCTAAGTTCATTAATATTTGAATAATTAGTAGAAATATATTTATGAAAAGAAAATTGAAAATGACTTAATAAGTCGAAACGTTTTTAAAACAAAGAAAAATTTTGACTAGGGTTTTACTCATTTTAAAGAAAATTAGGCTCTCCATACAGTTTCATAAGTTCGGCATTGATTCTGATCCTCTTCCTTGACGAGTCCAAAGATCTTTTTCAGGACTCTTATCTCCCAAACTCGAAGAGCTCTTATGTTTTCTTTGGTCAGAGCCCATATCTAACAGACATTATCACCGCCCTAATTATCGTTTTATACAATTTAACCTGGCTTTCCTGGGAAGACTTTTGTTTCGAAAATCTTTTTGCAGGGCATAGATACACCTGGCTACTGCTACCATTCTGTCCTTAATTTCAACTTCTAAATTGTTGCTCTCTGTCACTGAGTAGTAGAGCGAGTAGGAGGAGTCTCTCGGGTAGCCATTGCAATATTCGAATTCATCTTCTAATTATGATATAGGGGGAGCAGAGTAGCTCAGTGGTAGAGTGCTGAGTTGCCTAAAATAAAAGGGAAAATCTGGCGGTTGAGCATGATCTAGGATGAATCGCCTCCCTGCACAACCATTGTCCACAAAACAGTACATTCTCTACCATGTACTGAACTTCAGACACTTCATGAGTTGTAATGGTACAGGTTAATTATAACATTGTAATAATTCATCGCTTAAAAAAATGAATCAATAAAAGTTATGAAGGCATAACAATAATTTAATACAATTAGAATAGTTAAGTAATAATAAATTATAAAAAAGATATCAACAGCATACCTTAAAATAAAATCTACTGTTCTGTTATTATTTTTTAAGAAAAAAAAATTAGGTATATAAAATATTTTATAAAAAGTAATCAATGAATTTCCCATGCAATCATAATCAATCAGTAGCAATGATATACCTTTGGGCTGAGATATTTCAATAGCAAACATGTTTAAGGCAAAAAGCTGAAGGAATCGATTGCTATTTAAAGGAATCGGAGTGTGGTGCAGCAGAGCTCTGAATTGCTTCAGCATTTGTACAGCTGTTTCTGTCAAACTCTCTAACCTTAACAAATTAATTAATTGTGCCATTAGTACATATAACATTTTGTGTGCATAAATGATTAAATATATAATTAATGAATTAATAACTGCTCGCATTCCTCTTTCCTCGTATGTTCAAAATAAATATCATAGATTAAGCGTACACATTAAACTGTATATGAAGCTACCTTAGGTATTTAATTAAAGAAAACACACATAAAACAATTTTCAATGTTGTCAGCAGATAATTTTATTTTTTTATTAATTTATTCATTGAAATTTACAACAGTACTATAATAATACAACAAGTTAATGGCAGGAATGATAACTATTGGCATTAATAAAGGCAAGTAGAAATACTATCCAGTGGTAGTACTCAAATAACAAGTTTAACTCAGATGGTCACGAGGCCTAAAATGGCGAGCAGTCTCTTGTCTTTTCAGTCTAGTATGAGAATTCTAAGTTAAACGTTTGTCGAGATGTAATCTTAAGCATCGGATTTGTTCTACAGGAGTCAGTGGGGTGTTATTAAAGGATACTGGAGGAAAGTAAGCCATTGGTTTCCCACCAAAGATAAAGGTTACTTAAGGGGATTTAAGGGAAGTCATCAGATACTTAAAAATGTATTATTCTTATTTGTGTGTTTTCTTTGATGACCACATCCCTCCTCCACCAAACCAAGCTTTCCCTTCAAATAAACTGCTCACAAATTGAAGTGGACCACTTAAGAAAATGAAGATATTTTATAATTTACCTACTTGATTGATTTGAGGTTTTCCTCCATTAAAAAAAACTATTTTATCAGCACTTTCATGGTATTAAAGAGATAAAAACAAAAACAAAGTCTTAGTATCACTACTTAGAGCTGAGTTGCTTATTTTCCACTTGTGTTTTGTAAACATTATTTCCTTTTTTTCGTCAATATTACTTCAACCAGTTCACTAGACAGTGTTTAACAATGTCTTTACGACAACTTAGTGTTGAAGAACTCGGGAGGGCATTAGCACTTTTAGATGTAGGCCATTCTCAACGTGATGTCGGTCGTAGGCTTCACTGCTCTCACACAGTCCTTGGACGAGCATGGTCTCGATACCAGGCAACAGGTACTGCTCAGTACACACATGGAGTATGGCGAGTTCGAAAAACCACCCTTCAGCAAGACTGATATCTCAAAATCCAAACCATTGGGCAACGAGGTTTAACAGCTCGGCAGCTGCAAAGCTCTTTTCAACAAGCAACGGGAGTCCGCATTTCAGTCAGACGGTTAGAAACCGCCTACATGAAGTTGATTTGAGGGCAAGAAGACCGGAGAGAACGGTTTATTTAACCAGAAAACAAAGGGCAGCAAGACTAATATGGGCTCGTGAACATGTTGATTGGATTGATGAGGACTACTGACGAATCAAAATTTGTTCTCCATCATCAAGATTGACGTTTTAGAGTGTGGCGAGAGACAAACCAGGGATTTAGCCCAGGTAAGACTAAACCAGTTCGCTCTTATGGAGGAGGCTCAATAATGGTTTGGGGAGGGATAATGAGTGATCGAAAAACTCAGCTCGTACTGTTTAGAAATGAACGTGTAACCGCACAAACCTACCTGAGCAACGTCATTAAGCCTGTAATTACCCCTTTATCCCAAGAAACGGGTTGGAACTTAATTCTTGATGATGATAATGCTCGTCCTCATAGGGCAAGGATGATTAAACGTTATTTAGCAGATCAAGAAATATCGCGTAGGAACTGGCCTGCTTGTTCACCAGACATAAATCCAATTGAACATGTTTGGGACAAACTCCAACGGCAATTACACATGCGTTCACCTTGTCCAGATAATTTAGATGAACTTGCTGCCACCTTAATTGAGGAATGGGCTAATTTACCTCAAGATGACATATTGAGCTTAATAAGGAGTATGAATCGCCAATGTGAAGCATTAATTCAAAGTAGAGGGGGTCCAACACCCAAATGAAGAAGGTTAAATTGAAATGAAAACCAATATTTGTAAAAATTTAAATGTTTATTTTGTGAAATTTTTTTAATTTAAAAAATAAATTTTTCTTAAATTTTGTTTGGTGTTTTTTGAACAAAAACCATTAACAATCGATAAGTGAGGTACTATAAGCACAAATATACAAAAAAATAACCAGAAGTATGGTTAAAAAAGAGAATTAACTAACTTTTGATGATTGGTCCACTTCAATTTGTGAGCAGTTTAATTCTACCGTCAAATATACTTTCATCGGTGGACAGGTTATATATAAGTCATTAAAAAGAAAATATATACATTATACTTTATATGAGGAAGAAAATAATCAAAGAAAAAATTCTCTTAGTAAGAAGAACTGTTTATTTTAAAGTCAACCCTTCGACCCACATTGCAGGTTTTCTAAATATTTAGCCCTGAAGAGGACCTGCAATGTGGGTCGAAACATCGGCTTCAAAATAAACAGTTCTCCCTATATAAGAGGATTTTTCTGACCTCCACCCGGACCATTTTCTTCTCCACACACACACCCACGCACGCACGCACGCGCGCGCACACACACACACACACACACACACACACACACACACACACACACACACACACACACACACACACACACACACACACACACACACACACATATATATAAGGTCAACTATATTTATAGCTAAGCAAATTGAGTTATTAGTAATAATATTTACAAAACAATTTAAAAAAGTATACAGTTCTATATATTTTCTCTTATTGCTATTACAAGTGTCTAACCAACCTGGATAATAAGGCTAATTATCTTTGGGGATTTAATTTAATCCTATAATCTTGGAATAAATTAAGAATTTATTTTTCATAAATGGTAGAATAGTGATTTATGAGTGGAAATAAAAATCTTATACCCAGGCTAAAATACTGATATAGTGTAACTGAATATGCAATAAGATCGCGTGACCCTCAAATAGAACATGAAAGAGACAGTTACATACTACAAGTATCTCAAAAACATCAATTGTGTAGATATGTTTTTGTGTCACTAAAGCGACAAATTATTTTCTTGTCATATCAATAAATAGTGTTAAGAATATATTACATATATTCAGAGGAATAAGAGATTAAGAAGTTACAGGTTCTCGAAGGACATCATAATTGAGCAATAATATTAAAAAATTAGTAAGACAAAATAGACGACCTATGGCTTGTAAGGAACAAATGAAGATATTTTAAAAAAACTTAATATACTTACCCTATTTTTGTATAAATCTTTCCATGAACGTGAAGATAACTCACTACAAATCTTTTGTTGACCTTGAAAAAAAACAAAAACAATAAACTATAAGAAAAAAGTATACACATAGGTGGAAAATGAATTTTTCCTCAATTCATTTTTTTTTTTGTATGTTTAATTAATAATAAAGAATGTTCTATAATGAAAGACGGCGTAGAAATGACAATATTTTGAAGGGAGTAAAACACAAACCAATGTCTCTAAAAATAGAGAAATGATTTTATTTCTAAAAAGTATGATATAAATACTTTTATTTTAATCTGTTATGAAAAATATATCTTCAAAATGTTGACTATTTATTGAGAAAGTTTAATGATATGCTACAGCCCTAGCGGATAAGTGGTGAAGTTAAATTTTCTTCAAAAATGGTTTCTTGTACTCAAAGAAGTGGAATTGCGTTGTTTTCATAATGAATAAGGGACTGGCATTGGATTGAAAAAGGAGTTATTGCTTATATTAAAACTACATTTTTCAAGCCAAAAACTACGAGAATGGCACGATTATGCTTCCCTCAATATATTTAATTCTTCCTGGACAAAACTCTCACCACTTATCCACCAGGGCTGCACAGAATGATGCTCATGTTTAATGATAATAAGTTTTAATGAGGTGCAGTCATAAATAACACTAAATAAGGTTAACTTATTTATGACTGCGCCCCCAGACAAATTGTATCCTTCATTACGATCTTCCAGTCAACCATTTTCCTCTTTATCATAATAAGTTTAAATTAAATAACTTTCAATAATTTTAGATATATAAACTTATAAATAGATAATCAAGGTTAAGTGGAATGATAACGGGACAGTCAGAAAAGATGGATGAATATTTGTATTTGTCTGTTAAATTAACATCACTTTATGCTGCTATGGCTGATCGGATGATGCTACAGTGGGAGCTCTAAATGTTGCCTATCCAGATTTAATTAGGATAGAAATTTTTAATGAGTGCCTGACATAGTACAGGCTAGGGAACCCCATTTACTTGCTTGTTCATTTAACGTCACTTTATGCTGCTATGGCTAATCGGACGATGCTACAGTGGGAGCTCTAAATTTTGCCTATTCAGATTTAATTAGGATAGGGATCTTTAACGAGTACCTGACATCGTACAGGCTCGGGACCCCCGTCCGAAGGACGGCGTAACTAAGGATTTTTTACTCCCTTAAAAAAATCCTAGGGCCACCTGCCGGGCTACGAACCCGCTATCTTGTGATTAGTAGTTTGTTACGCTAACCACTAGACCACAGGTGACCATGGAACCCCATTTAAAATCCTTTCCGAAGGACAGCACAACTATATATAAGCACTTTACAACTATATAAGGATTTTTTACTCCTAATATAAAATCCAAGGGCCATCTGCCAGGCTGCGAACCCACGATCTTGGGCGTAGTAGGTTGTTATGCTAACCACTACACCACAGGTCGCCCCTAAATATTGTAATTTACTTTCTATAACCTATCAGTGAAGAAGAAAAGACCATGAAAAAGTATCTAGTGGATAGAACTGTGCATTGTTTGTTTGCAAAGCAGTTCTGTATGTCGCAGTTAGAATCAGGTTCTTAAATCATTATGTAGAATAATTATGTCAGCCAATATATTTCAAAGTGGTGTAATTCCATTTGGATTTTAAAAAATTGTTTATTCTTTTAAATGGTTTTAATGATTATAATTTCATAATAAAATTTAAAATGCATATAGGGTTTAAAACGCCACCCTTTGCTAAGTGTTGGTTGTTAAAAAAATGCGCCCGTTTGACCATATTTTTAAAATAATTCAAATAGAAACCCTAAGATACCACAAATATGAAAAAATGGACAAATATAACAGATCATGTATATAATAAATAAATTTAATAAAGGATGGAATTAGTTGGGAGGTGCAGTCATAAATAACACCAAATAAGTGAACACTTATTTATTATTAGTGCCGATGTTTAAATAAATTTAAGTTATTTTTGAGAGGAAAATAGTTGACTGGATGGTAAAACGTAGAACGGAGATAGTTGGGGGGTGCAGTAAAAAAAAAAACACTAAATATGTACTAGACTTATATTTATGTGCCAACGTTTTGACCTACAGTGTAGCTCATCCTCAGGGCGATTTGGAGAGAGAAGAAGCCGTTGGGTTCTAACAATCTTTTTTTTTTACTGCACCCCCCAACTATCTCCGTTCTACATTAAGTTATTTTTATTAAATTATAACTGAAACATAAATCTAACTTACCTCTATATTAGAAGCGGAATACAATTGCTCGTCTTCTGAATCGAAATCTGCTTTGCAAGTAGAAGTGGTGCGGTGCATATTCTTTCTGCCGCCGGGGTGAACCCATATCTCCCTCCTTATACCACCACCGCCTTCTTTTTCTTTCATTTTTTCACGTTCTTTTTTAGCTTTTTCTTCTTTTCTTTTCTTGTCCACAGCTTCATACTAATAATGACAAAAAACATTATTTTTATTTATTTATTAAATATTTACTGAAGGGCAACTGTCACGATGGTTTAACCAACACTCGAATAACATTGGGTTTATAATATACTCTTTGACCTCTTTTGTCTCAAATGAGGAGTTTGGCTTCAAAATCGGGTACATCCGTTTTTTCCAAAAATATATTTATTTTTTTAAATAAGTTTTTAATGCCAGAAATGTATTAGAAGTGTTTGTTTCAAAACCATCTAGATCCTTCAACAATAAATACCGAAAGATTCCATTTCCCATCAGAAGTGTTTACATACATTAGATTAAATGAAAATTTTTGATGTATGAAAAATCAACACTATGCATATATATTGTCTAATTATATTTACTAAAGTGATTTGTTTTTAAAAATGTCTGTATTATTTATATATTTTTTACCAACCATTAACTACCCAAGATATCGGTATTTTCTGAACAAAGTGTATCCAACATATATTTTATATTAAATGATATTTAAAAAAAGAGAAGATCATAAAAAATTATCAGTAATTATTGTTCGAAGTGTATTGTTAGCAAAATAACGAAAAATAATAAAAATATTTTGTTAAAATTGAATATTTTTTTATTAGTCCTGAAAAATCGATGTAACAAATTTTGAAACCAAATGCCTCAAATGAAATTTCAAGAGAAACTTTAAAAAACAGCATGCCAATATTTTAACAATTAAACACATTTTATAAGAATGTAATTATTACCTATCAACAATATATTATTACACTAAAATAGAGCCAAAAACTCAAAAAGAAACACTATTATTTATTATAATGCAATTGGGAAAAACCACAATGCAAAGCCTTATGTTTCAAAAAATACACCTACTTACCAGTCGACGTTTCGCCTATTCAGGCATTATCAAGACACCAAAAACAAAAAGGGGTTATGTGAATCGCATCTCGAAGAAAAAGGTGCAATACATCCCAATGATCAACAGCCCAAACAGGCTCCAAACATGAGACAGCACACCATCACCAAGACGTTCAACATACAACTTTTTTAAACATGAGACAGCACACCACCACCAAGACGTTCAACATACAACTTGACATAGTTGTATGTTGAACGTCTTGGTGGTGGTGTGCTGTCTCATGTTTGGAGCCTGTTTGGGCTGTTGATTGTTGGGATGTATTGCACCTTTTTCTTCGAGATGCGATTCACATAACCCTTTTTTGTTTTTGGTGTCTTGATAATGCCTGAATAGGCGAAACGTCGACTGGTAAGTAGGTGTATTTTTTGAAACATAAGGCTTTGCATTGTGGTTTTTCCCAATTGCATTATAATATATTATTACAATATCAACAATATTCATAAATAAAATAGGACTAGCCCCAAATTTATCGAAGCCACTTGGTGACGACAAAGCTACCATCACGTAGGTCTTTCAGTTTTTGAAAGCATATCACCTATAGCTCAAATTGTACCTAATTTTTTTTCCTGTCACTCAGTTTGTGAGTGATTTTTCTAGAGTGTATTAATGATCAATGATATGTACAAACATTTTATAAAGTAAGCAATAGACGTTGATTACCAAAGGTGTTTTACGCCTTTAAACACCAACAAACAACATCTTTAAAAGCGACATAAGCTACATTGGAAAAAGGTTCCACTTACAAAAATAAAAGTTAGAAAAACATAAAAGGCGATGTATGTACAGCCGTTATCATGCAATTATACAATATGATATTTATGAACATTTAAGGTATACATTTCAGTTATCAATTAAAAAAATATACATACTTTAAAATTTATAAAAAAATTAGATATTTTATTGATATAATTTATACTATCAAGTTTTAAAACCTTATTCTATAAGACTCTCACGCACACCAACTCTATCAGCAGTTATTGTTAACAACCAGTAAAAAAAAACAAATAACATTTAACTCTGATCAGGATACTAGAGATAGGATCATCGCTCACAAATCTTGTTGGTATAAGTTTCTTCTAGAGTTGACTATTTTAGTCGGTCGTTAATCCACATACTTACCTTACTCGATTACGTAAAATTTTCATTACATATTAAAGGGAGTGGGTTAGCCCAGTGTATAGAGCACTGAGATGCTGAGCCGAAAGTCCGGAATCAAACCCAGAAAAATGAAAATGAATCTGTTAACAGCCATGGATGGACACTGTAAGATCTGCAGACAATCCTGGGGCTCACCCAGTCACAATAAAGTGGGGACCCTTGATTGGTAAAAAACTTGGCAGTTGAGCGTGATCTATGACAAATCTCCTTCCTATACAAGTATTGAAATAGTA
Organism: Arma custos; assembly: GCA_037127475.1. NCBI lineage: Eukaryota > Metazoa > Arthropoda > Insecta > Hemiptera > Pentatomidae > Arma > Arma custos. Next base: position 8,189,064 of record CM073762.1, read on the forward strand.
AATTCATGGATCGTAATACTACAGTTTTTTTTTTTACTACTACTGGACATTCCTATACAGGTATAATCAGGACAGAGATCTTTAACGAGTACCTGACACAGCATGGGCTCAAACTGCTGAGTATACATATTGCTAAGCGAATGGCATTTTTGACATTTGGCCATAAAATGACTCGCAAACTAAAATAATATAAAATAATGACATAAAATGCAATAATAAAAAAACAAATTTTCACATTCGATACTCTACAGTTGCCAACGACACTGTCTATACTAGTGTTACATATCATATTAATAATACTAGACGGTTAAAATATATTTAACTATAAACATATTAATAATTAATACACTATATCGATATTGTTTTATTGAAAAAGACATCAGTATTAAAAATTCAAGATATAAGTTATCAGGTTTGATTTCTAAAGAGGTATTCCTGCACTCGAAATAAAAATGGTCTAAAATTAAACTATCGATGACTCAAGACCCGATTGACAATTTTCAGGAGGCATGCTTGTTTCTACACAGCTAGAAGACTTAAAAAAGTTGTTGGCTCCGGCTTCTATCAGCCCTGAAGATGGCCTACAACGTCGTTCGAAACGTCGGCACTCATAATAAACAAGTTTTTCCTATTTTGTGTTATATTGAATGCACTCCCAGACTATCTATATCCAGAGGATGAAACCAATATATTTATATTTTTGCTGCTCTGAATGAAACCATTATTTAAGGTAGAAAAAATAGCGTTCTTTCCGAAAATGCTCTATTTCGAATCCTATCCACGAAAGATGCTTTATTCTGCTCCAAGTTTGATTCAATCCCGACCGGAGCGAAATTTTTCCATCCTTTGAGGATTCAATCTGCGCCGGAACAATAAATATCGATCCTTCATTTTTACTTTCTCATCCTTCAGATGAAGAAAGCATTGAAATCGCCAAAAAATTCGGCTTCGATATTTTAATGTTTCTTGATGTTTCATAGGGTGTAGAATCCAAAAAACATAAAATCTCACAATTTCAACTAGGTTTTTTCCTAAATGTTTGGTTCATGATCTAGTTGATCCTAAAGAAGACCTGATAAGGATCGATTAAGTTTAAGGTAGTAAAAAAAAAATATTTTAGTTCTCAGAATATTTTTTTTTTTTTTTAAGGATGAGAAAGTACTATGCCTCTCTAGGCACAATTTTTTCATTCCGGTTTAGTATTTTCGTGTGTAGATAGGTAAATGAGGAGGCCAAAATCAAGTTTCAGAAAGAAACATGTGAGATCGATATTTTTTTTTCTCCGCAGGATCAAATCCTAAAGGGATCCAAAAATATCGCTCCTGGCAGATTCTGTTCCGTTCGGGAGCGGTTGTTTTATAACAAAATGATATCGTTCCAGTCCTGATCGGAACGATTTTCCTTATAAAATATTGCTCCTGCTCCGAACGATTTGAATGAGATCGATTAGGAACGATTCTTTGGGAACGAATCTTCGACCCTGTCTATATCCCACATTAAATATTCCAGTCAACTATTTTCCTCTCTATCATAAAAAAGTTGTTGTGTATTCATTAAATGCAACTTTAAGCTGAAATGGCTAATCACACAATGAAACAGGTGAAAGTCTTAAATTTTGCCTATCCAAGTATAATTAGAATAGGGATCTTCAAAGAGTGGCTGAAACTGCACAAGCTACGGCAATAACTAAGGATTTTTCACTCCCTTTAAAAAATCCTAAGGCAACCTTGGTAGGTCCGATGGCTGTCAACCCACAATGTTAGTCTTAGTAGGTTGCTATGCTGTCCAATAGACAGAAACCTAAATGACCCATTATAAAAAATTACAAAAGTATAAAAATCTTAATAAACTTATAATTTTTATTCTAGTGTAAAATAAAGAATGAAATTTAGAAATATATTTTGTTGCTTAAGGAAATGGCACTTTTATCTTTTTCAAAAGAAACAAAATCGATATGAATAGAAATTACTTTACAACATATAAAAATAAATTCAGTAAATATATTTAATCACAATACATCTATTATTCTGGATGATAACAAATCCATGCAAAACAATAATAACACTTATAAGAACAATAAAATAAAAAATTATTGGGAAAACGTATACATTTAAAAACAATAATACTCTTCACCTTCCTGTTAAAGCAATAAAAATACAACTTCACAAAACAGAAAAGAAACTTAAAAAATTAAGATAATCATTAAAAACAAATAACAAAAACAGAGGAGAAAATTCTTTAAAACGACGAAACGAAACATAAATATAAGAGTAAGAAATAGAACATAAAATGGTGGAATAATCTGCTACCACAAGTGTTCAAACATTCCTTACTTTGAGAGCGATTAGCTTTTCTCTCTCCTTGAAAGACATAGAATAAAAATAATAATTTATATTAAGAAATTGTTTACCGACTTTGACCAAAACAGTTGTGAGTAATCTTTTTAAACCATTAAAGAGTATTTATTATCAATCTCTTTTTGACAATATAACAAATTATCAACAAAAAAAAAATATGTACCATTTACAAAAAACTGTTTACTCAAAACTGATTTAATTTAAATTGTTTATCATTTCTCTATAAATCAGATATACGAAGTCATATATTTGTAAACAAAAAAAAATGTCAGCATTTGAACAGACAACACATCATGTATACATCAATGAAAGAAAAGAAAAGAAGACAAATCAGCAATATTTATGTCGCAATAAATATACACAATATGCTAAAACAGTACTCGACATTGCACACACAAAAAAAAATACCATGTATAATAAAAAAAATATGAGTATATTCTGCTTTTTAATATCTTACTTTCTTTCTACTTTCGTCAAATAGTGAAATAAGGCTCTCCTTGGCTGCAGATATCGGATTCGATGACATAAGACACCTCATGTAGTAATAAACTGCATCCAATTTACGTTTCTGTAATAAAATATATAAATTAGGTAAAACAACATTAATTGGTTGGCAATGATGGAAGAAAAATTAAATTATAATTACCGTATACAAGGCAAGAATGGCGAGTTGATTATATGGTCTGCCGTTTTTAGGATTGATCTGGTGAGCTTTCACGTACCATCTGAAAACATTAATAATGTAGATTTTGAGGAGAAATTTTTGTTCCTTTTAAATCAAAGCTTATTTTAAAAAGTAACTTCTGAGGATAATGAGATACTACTACACATAAAATTATAAACAATTACGGTTTTAAAATAATTAAATTTAACATATTAAGATCAGGAAATGTAAAAATACTTTTTTTGGCAAACTATAAGTTGAGTGCAGGTCATGTAAATAGCTGTGATCTAGGAGTCGGCATAACAACCTACTATGCCCAAGTTCGCGGGTTCGTAGCCTGGCAGGTGGCCCTAAGATTTATAAAAGAGAGAAAAAATCCTTGGCTATGCCGCCCTTCGGAAGTTACCTTAAATAGGGATACCGAGCCTTTATAATGTCAGGTACTCATTTAAAATCCCTATTATAATTAAGCCTGGATAGGCAAAATTTAGAGTTCCAACTGTAGCATCGCATGATAAGTCATAACAGCATAAATTGACGTTAAATAAACAAACAAAACTAATGCATGTTGTTGCCCTTTCTCATATAATATAATAAATATTACCAAGTAAAACATACGCAATATATAACAACAGATTAGATAGATTGTTGGTAAATCAAAGTGTGTATTCTTTATAAAGATGAAGAATACATTCTTAAGTTAAGAGCACATATATAATAAGTTAAGAAAATGAAAGATTAAAATAAAAATTCAAAACCTTTTTGAATTTATATTGATTTCTTTGAAAAATAAAATTCATGGACATTTATCAATAAATTACTCCAGCCATTATGAACCAGCACATAACACCCGACCGCAATATGTTAAAATTGATATTCTTTTCAAAAATAGAATAATTTAATTTAAAATTAATAATTAATAAATAACTTACTGGCGAGCTAAACCGTAGTTGCAGGTTTCATTTGCTTGCTCTTTATAACGTGTCAAATCTCCGAGGCTGAGGAATATCTTCTGAGCAGCAATTAAAGGAAGAACGTTGTACTTGAGGTTTTCTCGCATACAGATCGGCGTATTGAGAAATACTTCGATCTTAATATTATTATTTGCAGACTCAAGATCGCTTAAAAGTTGTTCATAATAGTCAGAACCCTATAAAAAAAAACAAATATATAAAATCATATTGCTCCCACCTTGAGTAAATATTTAATATGGAAAATCCAATGTGAAAAACTGTTTTTATAGTAATCAGTTTCATTAACTCTGAAGAAATATACTTGCAAAATAAAATTTTCTAAAAATAAAGGTAGATCAGATCTTTATTGTATTATAAAGGTAGATATTGTAATGATGAGGTACATCAAAACATAGAAAAAATAACAGAAATAATAAGGAAAAGAAGACTGATGTTTTTTGGACATTTATACAGAATGGATCACAACAGGCTCTCAAAACAGATCTTTAAGTATCTCTGGAAAAAGAAATTAACTGCAGGCTGGATCCGAGAAATTAAAAAAGATTTAAAAATGCACAATATAAAACCAGAAGCAACATCACATAGAGAAGCCTTCAGATAGAGTTGGACTTAGGATTCCAGGGTACAAGCAATAAAAGAACAGGCACAAAGTGGTCGCAAGAAAGAAAAAGAAGACATGGTGAGAGGAGAGTATTGGAGAAGGAGAAAGCAACAAATGAGAAGAAATTGAACTTGGCACGTGGTCCCGAGTTGTTCAAAACGAAGGGGGGGGGGGGGAGGAAAGTTAGTAGAAGAGTAAAAATACAGAAGTTAAAAACAATTTTCCAACAGGAAAAGTTAAACATCAACTTCTTTTTCGGTTTCGAAGTTTAAAATTACTATATCCATACTTGTTAGTTGAAAAAATTTAACCCCAGATATGGAGTAAAATAAAAGTATGAATACAACCTATGAATGGTCTTGGTTTCAGTACATGGTAGAGACTAAAGAAGAGAGATACAGTTTATGCCTGACTCTTCATTATCATGAGAAATAAACCTATCATTTGGTGTATATACTGCATTACTTTATTGTATAATCATTAATCAACAGAACTTCCAAATAGAATACTGAATCCAATAACCTTCATGGATTGTAGTGGAGTGATATTAAATAATCCAACAAATAATTCTTTTTCTAATTAATTCAATGTCAACTATTAAGTATATTAGTTGAGTAATAATATTTTATATTTTAATTGGCAAAGTAAATTAAAATAAGTACCTCTTCGATAATACTTAATAAGGCTTGTCTGTATGATTCCTTCGATTCAGGATGATCAGCCATAAGTTTCCTCAACAGCTCGATAACATTATAATACAATATCTTCCACATGTGCTGTTCAACATTTTCGATTTCGCAAAACCTCAGGTCTGTTAGCAGCAAAGTTTTCAAAGCGTCCTTAAGGAACACCCTGTAAAATTTAAATATTATGTATAATAGATGATTGAAAATAAATTTTGACATATGGTTTTATTTTGATGTAAATAAAATAAAATTAAAAAAATAAATGTATTTTCTGCCTGTTAATCACTTATAATATAAATTTCTACTTTTTAGAAGATACTTATATATTTGAATAGCTACTCTTTAGAATCCCCATTTAATGATATGAATAAAAAATTAAAGCAGATGAATTTTCTCTGCTATTGCATATTAATTTTCTTGAAGAACTTATCCAAAGCTAAGACTTCGGTATAATTAAAAAATAATAATAATATAAGTATTATTGTTAAATAAATTAAACATAAATACAAACCTGATTAGCTGCATGCGATCCCAGTACTTCAATAATTCGCAAGTAGAGAGCAAATACTGTAACTCGCAATCGGCTTGTTCAATAGCTCGGATCAGTTGCTGGTTATGAGATGCCTGAAAACTATTATTTAAGCATTTATAGCAAATTAAAAAAAATAATAATCCATATTTAATATAGCTACAAAAGAAAAAATTGTTTTAGAGTGTTCATTTATAATAATGTTATTCAATTAAATACAACTTTTAATTAAATAACATTTAGAATAATCTTCATACATATAGATTAAAATTATTTCAAAACTAAACAATTTTAAATTATAAAATAACAGGTACTAAGAACATCATAACCTTTCTTTACATAACCTATCTTATTATTTTATCCCTTCTTTGGTTATTAAACACTATTTTCAAAGTATTATCAATTTGTTTGTTAATAATTATGGTTTCAAGATGCTTCGACTCGTCTATATCGCAGGTTATTTTTGAATATTTTTGGGAAAAGCAGACCATGACGTGGACTAAAGAAGTAAAGAAAGACAGAGACAGTTGTATGAAGTTGGAGAGAAGATCAAAGGAAACATGTCAGTGAACGCATGAAGAATAGTGGAGACAGACAAGATCCAAAGTGGTCAATACAAAAATAAAAAACTGGTTTATTTTCGATAATATAGTTTCATAAAAGGTATTAATATCAACTAGTTCTAAAACTATGGGGTCGAGTACTTCAACTGGGTAGTTTCTCTACTTGTCATTTTCTATGTCCCTACGTAACATTCCTGCCATTTGCTTGTTGTATTGTTATAATACAGTTGTAAATTTAAATGAATAAATTAAAAAAAAAAAAATTGTGGAAAAATTCACAGATGTGATTAAATAAAAGCAGTATTAATTATAAAAACCATAATGAATAAGATTTTTTAACTCTGCCACATGAATTCAAAGTTTTGAAATAAAACTTTTTTTTTAAGAATTACGATGAACTGTATTTAAAACATATTTTTTTAATGGCATAAGTTTAATACCCATACATATGAATTTATTAATGTTATTAATGCCAGTTTATGAAGAAAAACAACAAATGATCGAACTACTTAAGTAACAAATAAGATAATTAAATTTATTAACTTACTTTTCAGTAAATGGGTTGTACCAAATTGGCTTAACGCTCGTCATCTGTTCAGCCATATTAGCGTTAATAAGCATGGGAAGTTCAGGATAAAATCCGTTACAAAGAAATTGTTGCTCATCTTCTGTAGACTGCCTTGTGTTGGACACCACAATAGGTTTATCAGGATTACTTGGATCGAAGAGCTTCTTATGAGAGGGGGGAAGAGCTGTCTGGATGGTGTTCCGAACATTGGTGCCTTCCATAAGCGGCTGAGGAAGAATAAGTATCCCTGCCTGTTTTCCGCCACAATTGTTGCTATTGTTGGTATTGGTTTTTTCTTTCTCTCGTGAGATTTCCTGTTCTAGGCGCCAATTAGTCTCTTCGAGGAGTCTCGGGATTTTCCGGTCATCTTTGCTTTTTCCGCGACGCCTGCCACCGCCACCTCCAGTACCTTCTTCTCTGCCGTGGCGGGGTCTTCCGTTCCCAAAGTATCTATCCCTTCTGTCTGAACTGCTCTGCCTGCTCCGGTTGTCGCAAGAAGAATTTTTCCTACTTCTTGGGTATCTGTTGTTGTAATTCTCTCTCCTGTCAATGCTGCTCTGTCGACTACGATTGTCGCACGATGAATTTTTTCTACTACGGCAGTCATTGTTGCTTCGTTCTCGCCAATTCCTTTCGATGCTGTTGTTTCGGCTATAATTTGAAATACTATCCATTGATCCACGACGGATTAAATTTGTATTCAAATCTTCACAGTTCTTACCCCTAAAAAAAAGAAGTAAAATTTATCATTAGTAAACTCAAATAGGAAACAATATATATATATATCATTGTGTTACAGCCTCTAAATTTATCAAAATTGTCTATCCCCTTTATATTGAAAACGAATAATTATCAGTGAATAATACAGAACCGATGAATAAGTGAGCAAGTTAAATTTTGTCCAAAATGACTTTCTTGTAGTTATGTCAGTTTGGCATTGGCTTGAAAAGGAGTTATTGCTAATATTACAATTCTATTTCAAGCCAAAAATGACCAGAATGGCACAATCCCACTTCCCTCAGTATAATTAACTCAATCTTGACAATGTTCAACCTAACCACTTATTCACCGGAGCTGTAGATATATTTTGTGTTACATTAATTACGACTAATTAATAATTAAACAAAATCAATTTAAAACTAAAAATATTCAGCGGGCGAGAACAGTGATACATTAGACAACGAATAACATTAAACACTTTACTATTTCCCACATAAACACTTCTAGGAACTCAAACATTTCGGCCAGACAAAGTTTCTCGAAACAAATCAATCTCTATTTCAAAACCAAATGGATAGTAAAATTTTGAGGTTCACATTGGATAAAATAAAGGACTCCTTTGGACAAAAGCCTAGGTAAAAGCAGGAATTCCTTTGTTTGTCTAGAGTAATAGTGGAATCAAATAAGATTCCAGATGATACATATTACAAAATAATTCTAAAAACAAACAGGAGAGGGAAATAATGCAATGGAACAATAGTTATTTATGCACCCAGGTACTAAGTAGATCATTATTCCCCTGGCTGTAAGTTTGTACCCGACAAATGGACAAATGAACTTAGTTTTAAAAAATTCGAATGTATCCCTGCTATCCCTTAATGAATTAATGCATAATTACAACGAATAAAATAAAGATCAAATCTAAATATTTATGTTATAATGCATACAAATAAATGTAATTACCTGTCATTTTTGTCCTTAGCTGCATTCCTGAAACAAAAATAAAACAAAAAACTTATTAATTGAAATTGTGTTAAAATGATTAATATTATTGGGAATGGGAATATTCAGTTGCCTCAAGACTCCACGTCCCTCTGCACTGATGGTAGCCTAAAAGTAAGGCCGAAATGTTAACATATAATAAATAAGTTTGGCTTCAAAATGTACAATGAATCATCGCCGATTATTTTCTTCATTATCGAGAATAATAAAAGTCTATTAGGCCAATAGTTATCAACTTAAGGGGAAGGCTTTCCTAGTGAAAAAGGCACGATGAGAATTTTCTCTAAAATTTTATTTTTTTGAACTATTACACAATACGAACTATTATACTTAAAAGAATGAGAGACTTAGTAGCCATGAAGAAGTCAAAATTGGAGCTAACTTTTTTTTGGATCACTTCAATAAATATTGTTAAATATGTACATATTTTTTATTGATATTTATTTTTGTAATTTACGTACTGCACAAATTTTTTCAAATATAAATGTGGTGACTTTTTTCTTTTTTAGTTGATTGGCATTATCCTTCCTATAAAATAATTTCAGCAAACTGAGCCACATCTGACGACAGTAGTTCGGATAATAAACTCTGTAGAAGAGAAATGGTGGAGGATGGTTGAGAATACACATGGTACAGAAGGAAACCTCACACTGCATGAGCAGTACAGAGGAACGACTATGATGATGATCAACTCTCTGCATTATTTCTGCTAAAATTTGCACTTTACTTGATCTACTCTAAATATCATTTGGTTGAATAAAATTTTATATATATACATATATATATATATATATATACAGTAAAATCTCGAATTAACGGACAGCTGTGGTGCAAATATTTTTGTCCGTTATTTAAAGGTGTCCTTTAAAGGGAGGTTTTATTTTTTTATAAATATGTATTTGTACAAATTAATTCTCTCTTATTTAATTTCCCATGTGTTTAAAAGGTAAGTAGAATAAAAAAAAAACATCGCACGGTTTTTTTTGAGTGTTCCCGGAATTTGTGTCCTACCGATATTGAGTCTTTCCGCTAGCGCACGTACACTTAACTTTTCACGGTCATAAACATCGATTACATTTATTTTTTGTTCTAAAGTGAGTCTCTTACGTGAGGGAGACATTTTCAGCCGCCTGCCACGAGGGTTAGAACAGAACTAAATTTTAATAAAGCAAGTTCGAAAATAAAAAAAAAGTATTTATGTGGAAAACCTTTACTCAAAAGTAAACACAGCTGTCCCTTTTTTTCTTAGACCGGAAACAACTAATTGTTTCCGAGAAACGGGAAAGGGATAAAGTCATACTGTCCGTCTTTTAGAGGTTTTTTTAATCGATTTCTAACCAACACAGCCTGTCCGTGACCGTTAATGAGAGGTTTCGTTAAATAGAGGTTCAAATGCCTTAAAAATTGTATTAAAATGTTGGTGCAAAAAAAATCGTCCGGTAATAGGGAGTGACCGCTATTTAGGGGTGTCCGTTAGTAGAGGTTTTACAGTGTATATTTATCATTATATCAATATTATTAGTATATTTATCAATATTATCATTTATTTTTTATTTAAGACTATTATGTTAATGAGAAATAGCAAATAAACGGGAGGTCATATTTTACTTGAAGCATATCAAATAAATTTTGTTTTAAAAATATATACAACTAAAAAACCATTAAGTACATATCCATGGTACTGGGTTCAGTAAATGGTTGAGACTACAGTTTTTAAGCAAACAATTGGACAGTGAGGTGATTTGGCTCGATTGCCAGGTTTTTATCCCCAATTAAGGGTTTGCAGGTTCCATAGGATCCATCTAAGATTGACCTCTGAATAGAAAACATACAAGAAATCCCTTACAAGAGGTTGTATCCAAGTAATCTAAATCTAAGTGTTACAAGATTGTGATCAAGCAAGAAGCATTGCATGCAAAACACACCTTAAGTATTAATCATATGAGCAACAGATTATTAGATGGAACAATTGAAGATAAAAGAAAGAAAAATATTGAAAAAATACCATTAGAACATAATTTCAAAATAATAAGGTGGTTATTATCAGGAATGTCGGTTTCTACAAAAACATAGAATACACATCAGATACTACGAGAAAGAAGAGATTAAATTTAAATGGACAACCTTCTCAAAATTGATTCTACCATGCTAACTAAACAAAATTGTTTCTTATCCGATAAACAAAACGGATTCTTGTTATTTACTGGATTACCATGAAGTTTACGTTCTAACCTCATGTGACCTCTTCTTATCAAATGAAACCAATTTTTTAACTATCAAAGCGAAGCCGATTAAAAACCTAGGCGAAATCCGAGAAAAAGTCATTGAAACTAATATAGACGAGGGAACTACAATATTTTTATATATTCTAGAAAGGATACAACACCCAATAAATAAATAAAACAAACTAAAAAAAAAAAAAAAGAAGCAAATTTCCACTCACCAATTCAACTTTGTCAACCCTTCTAGTGGGGCCCATATTCAATGCACAGAACAATTGTAGGGATCAGTTAATGAAGAAATAAAAAAACATTGTGGAACCTTGATTCATATCTATTTCAAGAAAGGATATAAATGTAAGATTCCAAAACAAATCCAAGCTTAGACGGAAACACATCTTATCAGAAAAGGAAAGAAGAAGGTCTGAGAGAATGAAGAAATATTGGACACATCGCACCGGGAAATAATTGCTTCAGAGTACTCCAAAGAGAATGAAACAAAAGAAGTAAAATTTTTCCATACTAGTTTACGTGATTGGAATCCTAATGTGTTAGTAACATTCACATTAATTTTAAGAAAGATAAAAAGAAAATGCAAAAATTATTTACTTGAAAAATATATCTGGGTTATCAGGAGGCATGCTTGGTACAATTATATTTAAACAGATATACCGTTTTTTTCTTTTCTTTCTCTCTTTTTGAGGTGGTGGTGCTGGTTCTGCGAAGGACTCTCTCGAATTAGAACGGGAAGGAGGAATGGTATCTTGCTGCTCACACCTTTCGACTTCGGCAGCCCAATCCTAAATCGATATTTGAAGCCGCATTATAACTCTGATATAAAAACAAAGCATGCAGTAGCCAAATAAGAATAACTAGACTAAATTTATATACCAACAGTTCATGATTTTTTTTTTGTATTGTTTTTTCAATTTTTAAAACATACTAAAGTTTACTAGACTTTAAAATTCACAAATGTGATATTGTGTAACTATATATAAATTATTTAAAGTTAAAAAAAGTTGTATATAAGAAAACATGAAATATAACAATTTCAAGACTTACATATGTTTTGACTTGATAAAAAATTATATCAAGGTCCAGACAAAAAACAAAGTATATCAATTTAGAACTGCTTCATTAATTTTTTTTTTTTAAATCTTATTCAAAAATACATTCATTTTTTAGCTTCTTTCCAATTCAATAATAATAACCAATAGGTTCAAACTTGGAACATTTCACAGTTAAACAAAAATAAACTAACACAAGTTTCTTCTGTTACAAAAAAAACAACTAAAAAATATAGTGTTTTATTTGTTTTCAAAAAATTATATGCCAAATAATTTAGTACGAAAACTATTTAAAAATTAAACAAAAAATACTAGACAGAATAATTTACCACTAAATAAAATTAAAACAGTTTCTTTAAAAAATATATATGGTTACAATTTATAAAAATAAAACTTTTACCGTGCAACTAGGACTGAAAACATGGTTAAAAAATTTGGATAGGAACGTTATCAGAAATATTTTTTTTTTTAGTTTCAGCTGTATATTTTGTAAATAAAAAAAGTTCAAAATATTTTAATAATGATATTGGATAGCATTTTTCTCAAATTATCTAACGAAATTTAATGCATTCTGTTTTTTTGGTCTGTAAGTACAAAAAGAGAGATTAAATCACTATCTAAACATGAAGAAATATGAAAAATCGAAATAAATTTCAATAAATACAAGTTACAAAAAACTTAGACCATATGTTCACTGCCAACATTATAGTTCATAGAAAAATATTCTGTCACTCATGAAAATAACTGGAATTAACTTATCATATATCATAAAATTAATTTCAAACCATAAAATTGGTTTTATTTCCTCAATTTTTTTATCATTTAATTGTAGTTAATTACTGATTTAATTATCGTAATCAAGAAAATGATAACATTTATTAGTCTATATAATACATTTCCAAAGCAAACTGTAACCCATTCTGGCTAGTTATATTTCAGACTTATGGTGCATTTACCTCTTAAGTTTTGAAGATTTGAAAATCTTCTAATTTATGTTGTAGGCGTTGAGAATTAAGAATATGAATTTGATAACATCATAGTTTCCTCCAAAATATATATTAAAAACACAAAATTAACCGTTAAAATTTTGAAAAATGGCAATCGGATTTGAATAAAAAATCATTCCATAGTTTTATTTGTTCATATATTAATGACAATGATATATAAATTTTTAGAAATATATCTCACTGCCAGAATGAAAGAAAAACAAGAGAAAAAATGTATTTTTACTGGTTATATATCTGTGGCACCTGTACATAGTGGGCTAAGTCCAATTTTGTGAATTTCAAGCTATCTACTTAGAATCGTAATATTTTTCTCTTTCCTTGTGTCTAACACACTAAGTGTTCCGTCCATTGCAATGAATGATATTCCTTTGTGAATCGTGGGCTGATACTCCAATCTTGAACTTAAAATAAGTTCAGAAAAATTACGATTCTAAGTAGATAGCTTGAAATTCACAAAATTCAACTTAGCCCACTATGCACAGGTGCCACAGATATTATACACATGCTAAGATCTACATATACATTCCGAGAATGTTTCCATAAGCATATGTTGCTAGTTTTTCGCCGATTGTGCACATTGTTTTGACGTTTTGGGACGATAGTGATCCAACTATTAAAATTGTGTTAAGAAATTTTAAGCTGTTCTTTTTTAAATGTGTGATACATTCTTTACATTTTGCAATATTTTATTTTTATTTCTAATAAATCAATTTTAAAGTTTATTTCCAATACTACAGAACTGAATCCAAGGAAAACTTGTAGTGTCAATTTAAATAAAACGGGAATCATAAAAATTTGGTACCTATTAAAATGTAGTCGAAAAAATATTTTATTATATCTCGTTAGAATTTTAACAATTTACATGAGGGTATTTTAGACTTCCAATGGGAGCGGAGTGGCTCAGTGGTAGAGCACTGCCATGCCGAAAATCCTGGTTCAAATCCTGCTGCAGGCAATTACTTTTATTTACTCTAAAGGATCTAGGACCATCCTGGGGCTCACCCAGCCTCTTAATTGGGTACTCAAAACGTGGGAGGGGGGGAAATCTGGTGGTTGAGCGTGATCTAGGACAAATCACCTCCCTGCACAACCGTTGTCCATGAAACAGTACTGTCTCAACCATTTACTGAACCCCAGACCTTTCACAAGTTGTAGTGGTACAGATTTTTTTTTTTATTTTAGACTACCTAATTTTTTTTTTTTTTTTTGAAAGATCATTCAACCCTTTAAACTATAAAAATTTTAATTATTTCATTAGACCAACGTTTCGAGCCAATTGGCTCGTTTTCAAGTTCCAAATCTAACATTTTTAATCCTTGCTATTGAAACATATTGCAAAATTATCCACAAATTTATTAAATTACTAATAATTTTTAAGCTTTCTAATATTTAATTACTTCTATCCCTTTACAATGTTTTGATAAAGAAATTATCTTAATATTAGTCATCTTATATTTATTTTTATAAAATTATTTGTAAGAATATTTAACTCATGAGTCATAAATAAGTGATTTTTTCAACAGAAAAATTTATACATTGTATTGAAGAAATAAATAAGTATTTAAATATGTATTTTGCACTGATGATTAATGATGTGAAGGTTAAATAGTCCCAAGTAATCGAGATATATTTTTTTTAAGCCTAACCATAACTGCATATTATTAATCAATTCTACTGAAAATAATGAACTCATTAAACAACCCTTTCGTCCATCTGGAGGTAAAAGAGATCAACTGTAATTCTTGTCAAGACGGGTTATGTTGTTGTTAAACTATGCCTGAAGCATATTTACAGTAACTTAACAAAATTGTGGAATTGTAAAATTGTTTGCAGGCATATTTACTTAATAAGCAACTTTTAGCACTAAAGTGATGATTTATTTTAAACAAAATTTTACTTCTATTTTTTTTTAATTAAAGCAACAGTTCATATTTATAAATTTCAAAAATGTACATTTCTTTTAAAATAATTTTACTCATTGAAATGCCTCATTTGTATACATTTAATTTCTGAATTATTCCCACAAATAATTTTATCTATGAACAAACAAATTTTCAACCCTAAAGATTTAAAAAAATAGATAAACTGAAGGATGAACATAATCTTTGTACGAAGAAAAATTGCTCAACAAGATTAAAGAAAATTTCACTTTTCACAATTAAAATGACAACCAATTATAGGCAAACATTACCTGCCTTGAATATGTTTTCATATATTTAGCGGACTGTATAAAATGTTAGCTTCTATTTGAAATTTCTTGTTCATTATCAGGATATGACACAATCCAAGGTAGATATTACTTTCTATTAAGACTAAAATATGAAGAAGTTATTTTTGAGAATCAATAAACCAAATTAACACGCAATTAAATATAAAAATAATAATAAAAGAATGTATAAAAATGAATCTTTATTAGTTTAATAACCTAACACTGTTTTTTATTCAAAAGCCATCTTATTTTTCATAAATATCATCACATTTAAAATGAGATAAAATGTTTAACGATATGTAAATATACTTACTATTACATTCTCTGTATCAGAACATTCAACGGGCTTTTTAGATTCTTCATAATTATCAATCACAGAACTCCTGTTTTCCAATTTTTCTTTCCTGTTTTCAGAAGTAATCTGAGTAGAATCAGACAGTTCTCTGAACACTCTATTCTCTTTTTCATTAGCTTTCAGTTTTCCTTGATTCGAGCTGGTTTCTAATTCATGGGGAGCATTTTCGAAACGACTATCATTAAGTTTTTCAGGAGTAAGCGATCGGGAATACCTTAAGGGCTCATATAGATCAGTATGACTTTCTCGATTCAATCTGCCCCTTCCTTTTGAACGAACAGGAGTCGGCAGTGTTTTTGACCATTCAGCAAAACCTCTTGAAGCTTTATCTGCTTGAGCACTTTTCATATTCTGTTTACTACTGTTACTTCCTGGTTTTCCTTGAAAAACTACACTATGTCCATCCCATCTACTGTTTTCGGCATTAGTTACAACAGATGTCTTATTTGGATCGTGAATAGAATTTTCGGCGATATACTTCTTTTGTAATCTTGGAGGGAGACAATCAAAGGTTGGAGGAAGCTTCATACCACTTTTACTAAAGCTTCCCCTTCTTCCAAGTGGAGGTTTGGAATTATTTTTATCTGGTGCATACATAGAAGTGTCAATACTCCTCAAATCTCTCAATCTGTCTTGTGCGTAAGTTAAAGGAGCTGCTGGTTCAGAACCTTGTCGCAACATTCTGCTCCGAGAATAATCCTTATCTTCATTGTAGAGTGATTCACGAGACCTAAACTTTTGTAATGACGAGCTTTTCTCCTCACTACTGGCATTATCATCTTCTATCAAACTTTTTGTTTTCTTTTTTCTATCCCTTCTTTTAACTGATCTATCTTGACTCCTTCTATCACTCCTTGAACTTGTTTGAGCTGAATCATAGTTTCTACTGGATTCAGGCTCTTGCCGATTCTCAAATTTTTCATGATTTTTAACATCTCTATCTTTCAATCGATTGGCATAAGCTTCAGCGACTGGTTTGGGCACATACCTTTCACAATCCGGTTTTCTATTCCTCCTTGTACTATCATTGCTTCTCGGTTCATTAACACCGTTCGAATTTGTAAATGAAATCTCTCTTAATTTTTCAGTGATCTTGTTAAGCTCTGCTGCTCTATCTGTTGAGGGGCCACTTGTTTTATAATCTACGTTATTTCTATAACCACCATCCCTTGGTGGTGTATCTTCTTTTCCTGATTTTCGTAGAGGACCACTTCCAGGAGTATATATTTCTCTTTGAAATTTCCTTCTACGACCAAACTTCTCGAATTCTGTCATGTCAGTAACAATTTCACAATTCCTAGAAATAAAAGTTTATTATAGTGACTGTTATACTTTTTTAAGAAAATGTGGTAACTAAAGTATGATCAATCATTTAGGTAAATGTTTTCAGTATTCTTTATAAAAGCTTATTGAAAAAAATCCATTACAAATACAATAATTCACTTCCTTATGTTTATTATCAATAAATGCGTTGTTACAGTATATCACGAATTATCAGAACAATTGATTAAATCTCTTTATTAAAGCAATAACTATCAATATGTAATAAATGTATTTAGTACAAAGCATAATAAAACAGAAAAATTAAAACAAAAAATGAGATTGTACGTACTTAAACTTTTGTAAACATCATAACACAACCTTCCTAGAACGAAATTCATTGGAAACCATTCTTTGTCTATAGCGCCCTCTTCAAAACAAACAAGAAGCTCAATTTTTTTATTAGATAAAGCTTGATAAAAAACCCATTAAACAATAAAATATATATTTTATTTAATTATTCTTATAATAAATATCATTAAAATTAAAATTTAATATTCATATTAAAGAAAGTAAGTATATTATAGTTTTATAGTAATAAAAAAAGGGCAATAAACAATCTAAAGTGCGTTGATCCATTGAAAGGGACATTTATTCATTTCTATTATTTTTTATTCTAGTTTATTTGTTTACAAGAAGATACGAACATATAATTTCATTAAACTGTTCTTTAAAAATTAATTGAATATTCACTGAAAATACATTACTTCAGTGAATTTATGTTTAACTCTAAAATACTGTCGTATTATTAGTGTTATCTAGCGAATCAGATGGTAACTAGTAGCATTGTATTCAATTTTGAAATTCATATTCATTGGAATTATTAAAATTATAGTTTGATACGATCGGTAATTCTTCCAGTCACTTCGAGTAGAGTAACGAGATTTGCCTTTTAATATTTTCCAAAAATACAAGTTATCGCCTATACTTCGAAATTTTAGTTGAAACTTTTGTTTGATGAAATGATTACCGAAATTTACTTATTACCCATAATTACATCCTCTTTTCCATGCTAAAACTAACGATAACTTGTATTTTTGGAAAATATTAAAAATGAATAAACAGTTAACACTTGTTGTCACTCAACTCGAAACGACAACCTGCTTAACTTGTATTTTTGGAAAATATGAAAAGGCAAATCTCGTTACTCTACTCGAAGCGACTACATCTGGAAGAATTACCGATCGTATCAAACTATAATTTTAATAATTCCAATGAATATGAATTTCAAAAAGGAAAAGATACCTTAATTGTTTATTATTCCCAAGATTAAAAATAGTAAAGTTGAATTTAATGTAGTTACTAACTACGAACTCCAGTTGATAGCATGTAGAATTGATAAGACGGCGTCACCCTGGAGCTGTACAGACAACTCCATGATGAAAACACCTAACTCTCATTAAATATCATTTAATTTTGCATCGATAAGACGAATTTGATCAAAAATTGATGCAACGTGTCATGTTCAGTGGTATGAAAAAAAAGTCAGTTTCGAAAAATCTGGCGGTTCAGTGTTTCTCTTCCTGCACAACCTTTGGCTTAGAAACAGATTATTCTCTACAATGTATTGAATCGAATATTCTTTGCATGTTATAGTGGTACAGGTTATTATAACAATCCTGGAATGGAAAGGAAGGCATATAACTTCCAGGTTATGCGTTAGATGTACGCCCTTAATCATTGAAGCAGGAACAATCACTTATTAATTACTATTTAATTGAATTATATATCTCATCAAAATTAATATTGTTGAAATGAAGGCTTGAATGTAGTATTTAAAAAAACAGAATGATAAATATCTAAAGAATGGGTGAGGAAAATATGGTTCAAAGATAAAGATTTTACTATTTTTATTTTTGAAGAGAAAATATTTGTCTTGGCCGGGATTCGAACCCGGGTCCTCCGCATCATTAGCGCGGCGCTCTAACCAACTGAGCTACCAAGGCTCGTAACCAAGCCAGACATACATCATATACTTAGAAAAAATTACGAGAACACGGGGATATAGGATCAGTGAAGAGAATGGATTTGTCTGGCTTGGTTACGAGCCTTGGTAGCTCAGATGGTTAGAGCACCGCGCTAGAGAGGCGGACGATCCGGGTTCGAATCCCGGCCAAGACAAATATTTTCTCTACAAAATGAAAATATTTAAGAGCAATAAATAAAAAATTAATTATAAATATTTTAAAGTCACGCAAAGCCAAATTTTGTAAAATCTAGTGCTTGATTATCCCGTATTATCTCACCTATAAGGATTAGCAATGATGATTGAGAACATACAGGATATATATGTTACATATATTTTATTTGGAATTAAATCATTTATAGATTTTTTCCTTTAGTTGTCAACACTAATTTTAAGTTTCCTATTGAGACCACCAATATTACTGTATAGTGAATTATATTCAAGACCAGTTTAGCAAAACAATAGAAATTTTCAAGTCCTGTTAAAAATTCAAAAATGTAATCTTCTTAGTTTATATCACATGACGAAACTAATCACGATGTGATATAAACCTCGTTGGCTAAATTACTTTCAATTATGAACAAATTTTCTTTTTAAGAAATAGTTTTCAGTAACAAATTGTTTCAGTTTCTAGTTGCAAGTTCTAAATTTCAAAATGAAAAAAACATTGATGGAGTCTGTTCAACATTTTCTTTTGGAAGGGAGAGTGTGAGTAGTTTTATTTAGATGATGTGACTATTCCATTTTGAAAATAAATAATGAGGTTTCTACTTGTAATGGCGGATCAAGGGGGGGGGGGGGGAAGCACGGGGGCAAGTGCCCCCCTCAGACGGTTTTTTGTGTACTGTGCAGGATCCATTACAGTACATACTTCTGGGCAAATCGTGTGATGATAGTTGTTAAAATATATTAATAAAATAACAGAAAGAACATGAGTGAAACTATTTTTTTGATATTTTAATAAACCTTTGAAACCTTTCTATAAATACTTAAAGTTTATTTCTAAGTTATTGTCGATTTTTTTTGCCCGTCTGCCCCTTGTGCTCCCCCCCAGAAAAAAATCCTGGATCCGCCCTTGTCTGCTTGTATTGTTAAACTATTATTTGGTTCATCAATCAATCAATTTTAAAACCAAAATAAAGTTGAAATCATTTGTCGAATAGTTGTTGGTTTTAAAAGCATTGATAAAAACGTGAAGTTTTCAATAAGGTTATATTCATATTCCCAATAACCTAAGCAGTTGATATAATCTATGACTCATGAGTCAATGTTTATTTCAATGAATTTTGAGATGATCTAAAAGATTTACAATGTCATCGAGGAGATTATCCTTGAGTTTAGCCAATACCTTGTTTATTATTATGACCAAAATCTATGGAATCGACCCAGAACAGAACTCTATCGGACTGTTTAGTTAATTAATCTTTTTTTTTCTAAAGTTTCAGTTTTTGTACCTGTGTATCAAATCATATTGTGCAAATCACTTGCTTGTTTGAAAGATATTTAAATTGCCTTACAAAACAAAATGAAATCGCCGATATCTGACCATTATTAGCTATCTGTGTACGTTAGAGACAGGATTGTTTCTAATCCAAGGGTTGTGCAAGAGGATGATTTGGACAAGATATCAATCAATCAACACAGGCTCTACAACCAAATACAGTTCCTGGCCGCATGAAGGCGTCGCCTCCACTCTTTCTTGTCCTGTGCTAAGGTCCTCCAAGCTCTGGATCCAACAATGCTATGACCTCTCGACTTCGTTTGCCCATCTAAGTCATGGACGTCAACGTTTTCTTTCAACATAGACGTACCAATCAGCAATCTTTTCAGAGTAGTCCTCTATTCTGGCCACATGTCCAGTCCATCTTAGTCTAGCTATTCTTATATTCTGCTCCACGTCAGGCTCCTGATAAATCTGATACAGCTCTGCATTCTGTCTGAATCTAAATTGATCCCCAACTCTTACAGCTTCAAGGATCCTTCTTAATATTTTTCGGTACTTGTGTCTTAACGCAGCCCTGGTTACTTTTGCCTACTTGTTCGCATGCGCGGACAGTAACATTTTGTAACAGTTACATTTGTAACAGCTGATTTATTCAATGCTTCTTCTTGCTTACTGAGTTTTGATTATGCTGATTTATTCTTTCTCATTGTTATTTGTTCTTTATTGTTTGTTGTTGTTCGTTTGCTAGTTTGTTATAGATTTTTCGTTGTTATTATTTTAGTTATTTATTTAATTAGTGTAAAATTATGCGTATTTGGGATTTGCCGACAACAGAAGAAGCTATTAATTTTTTGCAGGAGCGAAATATTTTACCAAAGCAAAGAAAATGTAGCAATTCCCATAAATGAAATTTTATTGTGGTTAGGGGTGGTTAAATAAAACAATTTTATTTCTTAATTTTACATTGTTTATTATTATTATATTCCATTTTTCCATAAATTCTTTTGATTTCTAATTGTTGATAATTTGTTAACCCCAATAAATAGAAGGTAACTGTTAGAAATGTAACTGTTACAAAATCTAACTGCTCGCGCATGCGAACAAGTAGGCAAAAGTAACAAGGGCTGCGTTAATACACAAGTACCTATTTTTCTTTTAAAGAGCAGTAAACTGTCGGCAAACTGAGGAAAAGATATCGCTAAAGTTTATTCTCCAAATCATAGAGCCTGGATGAGCCTTAGTAAGGTCTCCAGATTTCAAAGGATCGATCAAGAAAAAAATAATGTATCTACCACAGCCAGTCTCGACATCGTAACTTGTTGTTCAAGCCCAACAATCTATGTATTGAGCTACCCGATCCCTTATTAGTAGAGATACAGTGTATCAAATCATTTAAGTGTATTTTTTCTTTATCACTTTCTCAAACAATCATCATCATCGTAGTCCATCCTCTCTATCGCTCATGGAGTGTCAGGTTTTTTCTGTACAGTCCTGACCACTCCATATTGGAGTCTTCCTCTGGCTCTTCTTCCACCATCCTTGTTATCTTGGACAGTCTGTTGTCCATTCTTGAAACAAATCCAAACCATCTTAGACTGTTTTCCTCTCTTACTTTTTATCCTGGTTTCACATCAAGGTTTGATCTAATGGTTGAGTTGCGAATTCGGTCTCCTTTTCTTTTCTTCTTGATTTTCAAAGGAT
Organism: Arma custos; assembly: GCA_037127475.1. Classification (NCBI taxonomy): domain Eukaryota; kingdom Metazoa; phylum Arthropoda; class Insecta; order Hemiptera; family Pentatomidae; genus Arma; species Arma custos. Next base: position 8,211,016 of record CM073762.1, read on the forward strand.
CTAACTCCTCATTTCGGAAGTTTGGATGTAACTTTTATGCTTGGTGGTTAATGACCAGGGCTCAGAAGAGAAATTCAATATGAGAGGAAATGCAGTTTTATTCATCCTCAACTTTGTGCCCTTGGATACTTCTCATCTATTCAGGAACCCTGTTAACAGCATGAAGTACATTAACACCAGAGTTAACCTCCTCCCCGATCTGATTGTCCATGATTCCATCCTCATCCAGGTGTGCTACAAGATACTTCTCACCTGTTCGCTGTTTTTGTGCTTGGTTCATACTACTCTCATTTTTCTCTGAGGCATCCTGCCAATTCTTATTACCTTTGTTTTCACAAACAATAGTAGTTTAATTCTTCGAATAAGCCACAACAATGAAATAGTTTTGTATTATTTTTCGAGCACTAGGTGATTAATAGCATAAAATAAAATCGCTTTAATTCATAAACTAATTTAATTTACTAACATCAATTTTTTTTAAAAAAATCTTTTATTTACAGCACTCATCCTATGGATTTGCTTAGTTGCCGATTTACCCAATCCGGAGACGAGGTTTTAACAGGAAGTGTCGATGGTGTTTTGAGGAAAATCAATTATATTGATTTAACAATGACCAGGTCGTACGTAGACAATCAGCTGGAAAGGGCTGCCAGCCCCATAACTTCCATTAAATTTTCTCCATTTTCCGATTACGCCATATGCTCATGTAAGTGTTAACATATTTCAACTGTGAGTGGAGTAATTCATCATTATTTACGACATTTATTAATCTAATGCGGTTAATAGCAAATATTCTTATCAGACTGTTTCGAACTATGCTTCAGTATTGTAGTGGCGAAGCTGTAGTAGATCGAAGTATCAAAGGTTAATTGAATAAGTATATATCCTTATTCAACGTATTCAGGGATGTATCGCATTGCAACATAGGGTTGATACCCACTAAAGGAAGTTAATTGCTGCCTGAATTAGCAGGGGGAAGATGGAAAACAAGGGGGTATTCGCCCTTACATCTTTATTTAGGAAGCATCAACCTACAGGTTACTTGCCAACAGAGTAGTAGAGGTTATAGATTGAGTCTTAGTATCCTTCCACGGAGCTCCAACTTAGAAATTTAAAAATTCGGAGGAGAGAAATACAACATGGCATATTCAAAACATACTAAACAACAATTGTTTGATTTCACATACTAAGCATCTAAAAATTGCAAAAGATATAAAAGCAATGATTATTATTTTTTTATCGGCGCTATTAAATCTTGGTGAGGGAGCGGAGTAGCTCAGTGGTAGAGTGTGGCTGCCGTGCCGGAAATCCTGGTTCAAATCCCGCTGCAGGCCATGACTTTTATTTAGTCTGTTTGCAGAGGATAATGGATCATATAGGATCTAGGACCCAGCCTCTATAAAATATTATAAAAATAGGGTACCCAAAATAAGGGGGGGAAATCTGGTGGTTGAGCGTGACCTAGGACAAGTCACCTCCTTGCAGAACCGTTGTCCATGAAACAATACAGTCTCTACCATGTACTGAACCCCAGACCCTTCATGGGTTGTAGTGGTACAGGTTTCATTTTTTTTTTCAATTAAATCTAAGCCTAAGGTGTGCTTCCATATCGTCCAGCCATCGCAGTTTAGGCCTGCCTCATCCTCTTTCTCCATCTTTACCTTCGAGAACTGCTGAGGGACCCTTTTTATATCCGATTTATTCTTCCACAACCAACTCATTCTTCCTTTTTATAATAGAAGAGTTAAAAAAGTAATATATCAGTTAGTTATAAGTTGTTTATACCTATTATCTTCCCTACCATACATGATAACAGGAAGAAGTTCCGTTTTATACACTCTTTTTTTGAGACATGGGTGTACATCTCAGTTTTGAAAATCTTTTCTTATTGACCGTTAAAAACATTTGTTACCGTTCTCCATTTTGTCATTAGCTCCTTCTCCATTTTGTTATCTTCGGTTCCAATTGTGGCGAGATATTTAACTTTTATAACATATTTCAAACCTACTTCCTCTTCTAAGAGATCCACTGGACAACTGTTTCCTCGTTGTGAGCATGTACTTTATAAAACAAATAATAAAAGTTATATATACTGCTTTCTATATTTCTTGGATTGTATATATCGCAGATGCTGAGGGCATGGTTAAATTCTGGAACGTTAATAACGGTGAGTGTATAAGAACCATAGAAGAAGAGAATCAAATACTGGGATCTGCTACTAGCCCATTACAACGGGTATTCGTGACGACGGGAGACAATGCAAAACTTAGTCTCTACGATCTGGAGACTGGTACCCTAAGGCGCAATTTTGAACAAAGGTATATCTCATTCTATACTAAATCATTGTAAAACACTATCTTTTTTATCTTTATGAACATAAAACGAAAATAATGAACTTATAATGCAATTGGGAAAAAAACCACAATGCAAAGCATTATGTTTCAAATCCAGTAATACACACACTTCCCGGTCGACGTTTCGCCTTGTTTGGGCTGTTGATCGTTGGGATGTATTGCACCTTTTTCTTCGAGATGTGATTCACATAACCCCTTTTTTGTTTTTGGTGTCTTGATAATGCCTGAATAGGCGAAACGTCGACCGGGAAGTGGGTGTATTGCTGGATTTGAAACATAAGGCTTTGCATTGTGTTTTTTTTTTTTCCAATTGCATTATAATAAATAATAGTGTTTCTTTTTGAGCTTTTGGCTCTAGTTTATTGAAAATAATGAACCTTTTTTTTTTGTAAAAATATAATCCTACTTCTATTATCTCTTATAATGAAGGAGTGGACAAAAATAATAATAATAAAGTTAGGGAGCATATTCTGAAATAAATACATTTTCTTTCTATGATTATAAAATCTCCATGAAAGTCACATGACGTGCCATGTGACGTCACACTGGCTCGAGCCTCAAGTTTATGTCCCATCCGAAGGACTGCATATTATTTATGTGTGACTCTTATTACCATGCACTTCGGCCTAAAAAGGCCCATTGTGCTTGAGTCCTAAAGATCCCTAACATAGATCTAGACTTCTGAGAAATTTTAAATAGTCTTTAAACCTCAGTTCTTGAAGTTCCTTGTATCCCAAGGGGGCCAAGGTCAAATGTCCTCTTTCGACTTAGTGCTATACATTCAAAGAGAACGTGCCAGGGGGTTTCGTCCTCCTCTTTGCACCATCTGCACCGAGGTTCTTGTTCAATGCCTAAGCGATGCATGTGTTTCCTGAGTTTACAGTGCCCAGTGATGGTTTCAACCATACTTTTGAGGTCGGTTCTCGACAAGTGAGCGGCTTCTTTCTTGATTTTATCAGAAATATTATCATTGGGATCCTTTATGAAAAGTTTAGTATGCCTTATCTTGGCTCTATCCCAACGTGTTTTTATCTTCCTCTTGGCTAGTTTGTTAATTGTATCCTTAGCCAGGGGAAGGGGGACCCCGCACCATGGTTCTGGTCCAATAGGAGCGATAACTGCTCCTTTCTTCGCCAATTTGTCGGCCCTTTCATTTCCTGGAATATTACTGTGCCCAGGGATCCAAAATATGTTAACTCTGTTATGTATAGCTAGTTCATCTAGTCTTAGACAGCATTCCTCCACAAGTCTGGAGTTTGTTACTGCATTTTGTAATGCATTGCATGCTGCCTGACTGTCAGTGAGAAAGTTGATTACCTTATTCTTGTGGTCCTTCATAGCGAAGGCACCAAGGACTGCATAACTAATGATTTTTAGCTCCCTACAAAAAATTCGCCTGCCGGAAGGTGAAAAATCAAACTTCAGCATAGGCAGTTATTACGCTAACTACTATAAGCATCAGTATATGTTTGCAAAGAAGCTTATGCTGAATAAAGCAGCTTTTTATTTATCTAGAAGACTACGCACATTTTTGCTGAATGAAAAGGAAAGCAAATAAACTGGAGAAAAAAAAACAGAAAACAAATATACAATATTTACTTAACCATAGATGGATATCAATTTGTTTTTAAGTAAATGCACCGAACACTTGTGGCGTGTCCTATTTAAAATATTTCTGTTAGGCAAATATAAACAATGTGTTATTTCTTTGATCAATAGGATATTACTACAAGAGACAAACTTGACTAAAACAATGCACCCAAATTCATCCAATGTTGTAAGAACTGCGGGAGCGGGCAAGCTCAGTGGGTATATCGCAGAGTTGCAATGCTGAAGGTTCCGTATTCGCCTCTAAAGTGGTTACCCTTAATTAAGGGAACCCAAGCAGCCGAGCGTGATCCCCGACTAATCACCTCCCTGCATATCTTAGTCTTTACCATGTACTAATCTAGGGTGAAGATCCTTCATGGGTTGTAGCAGTTTAGGTTTATACCAGGGGATGAAACCGATATATTTATATTTTTGCTGCTCTGAATGAAACCATTATTTAAGATAGAAAAAAATAACGTTCTTTCCGAAAATGCTCTATTTCGAATCCTATCCGCAAAAGATGCTTTATACTGCTCCAAGTTTGATTCAATCCCGACCGGAGCGAAATTTTTCCATCTTTTGAGGATTCGATCTGGGCCGGAACAATAAATATCGATCCTTCGTTTTTACTTTCTCAACCTTCAGATGAAGAAAGTATTGAAATCGCCAAAAAATTTTACTTCGATATTTTAATGTTTCTTGACGTTTCATAAGGTGTAGAATTCAAAAAACATAAAATCTCAGTGGTGTCGGTCCGTCCGTCCGTCCGGAAAAGTTTGTTCCAACCAATGCTCGGAAACTACAAATCGGATTTCAACCAGTTTTTCCCTAAATGTTTGGTTTATGATCTAGTTGATCGTAAAGAAGACCCCATAAGATTCGGTTAAGTTTAAGGTAGTAAAAAAACAAAACATTTTAGTTCTTAGAATGTTTTTTTTTTTTAAGGATGAGAAAGTACTATGCCTCTCTAGGCATAGGTAAATGAGGAGGCCAAAATCAAGGTTCAGAAAGAAACATGTGGGATCGATATTTTTTTGCTCCGCAGGATCAAATCCTCAAGGGATCCAAAAATATCACTCCTGGCGGATTCTGTTCCGTTCGGGAGCGATTGTTTTATAACAAAATGATATCGTTCCAGTCCAGATCGGAACGATTTTCATTATAAAATATTGCTCCTGCTCCGAACGATTTGAATGAGATCGATTAGGAACGATCCTTTGGGAACGAATCTTCAACCCCTGGTTTATACTCTAATTCTTTTTTACGATCATAAAAGAAACCTTTAGGTTCTAAAGTAATAAAGAGTACGTCGATAGGTTCATTGAGAAAATACGGACCACTATCGGTCCCAATTCTTCAATGATCCCGAATTATTTGTTTCCATCTGGCCTTCATCCTGCCTCGTTCTTGTGCCACATAAATTCCGAAGGATGGTTGGAACTCTTGACCCAAAATCCATGACTTACCCTCAATTATGGGATATATGAGCTCATATAGCCTTCCTGTCACGATGTGTTCCACGTAACGAAATTTTCTTTTACTTTTGGTTATTAGGGGTTCCTTTTATTCTGTAATGCGTGATAATGCCATGAAGCATGACATCCTGAACATACTAACGTACATGCACAACTCTTGACATCTGGTTTACTCGATGGCCTCATCTCCATTCCACAAAAGAATACTGGGAATGCATAACACTTGACGAATCGGATTTCGAAGTTGATACCTAGGTCCAACCTACCGCACAACGTCTTTATCGATTTCATGTTTTATGGGTTTTTAATTAATTGTTTTTAATTAAGTTAGCATAGTTATATAAATTTTTGTTAGAGAAGAATTGGTCGACTGTATCTTCTAGTATAAGGAAGAAATAGTTGGGGTGCAGTCAATAAAAACACCTAAATAAGTGTAACTTTATTATTATTATTATTATCATTATTATTATTATTGTCTGGTATCATATCCATATCTATAATTAAACTAGTTTTTTCTAAATCCTTCATACTCCATCCCCTTTTTCTATATTTTAATCTTCTCATTTTGTATCTTTCCGTTTACCTCCTCATTTTTCTTTCCCTTTATATTATGTTTACATTTTATCCTTTCTGGACATTTATTTTCTCTATTTTATATTCGTATTCTTTAATTATTATATCTGTCACTATTTGAATTTCTGTTCATCATCTACAATTTTATTTTTATCTATCACTATTTTAAGTTTATTATATTCTGTACTATATTCTTATATTCTGTACTATATTCTGTCTATGTTCTGTCACTATATTCTTGTTACTGCAACGTTTTTATATATTTCTGTTTGTTTCTCTCTCTTAGCCCTGAAGATGGCCTACATTGTAGGCCGAAACGTCGGCACACGATAAATTAGTTACACTTATTTAGGTGTTTTTATTGACTGCACCCCCAACTATTTCTTCCTTATATTACATATAAATTTTTGTTCAGCTGAAAAAAGAGCTGTTGTTTGCCACCAAACTGTTCTATTTTTGCGAAAGATTTCGGAATCATCCCTTGGGATATGAGGTCCCACGAAGCTCTCCCATTACAATTGATCCCAATAATCTGCTATCTACAGTATGCAAAGCCGAATATAAGATGAATATTATCTATGAATCCAAATTTATATCATTTTTTTGTTTTTTGTAGCGCTTTAAATTATTGATTTTTAGCTTTCGACCAGACTTTGCAGATGGACATAAATCCAGAGTGTTCGCCGCGAAATTCCACCCGCACAATGCCAACGAACTGCTGAGTGGGGGCTGGGACAACACCGTCCAGTATTGGGACATCAGGAAGCCTTCTGCAGTGAAGTACATAACCGGACCACACATCTGTGGGGATGCCATCGACATTGACTGGACTGGACAAATGGTGAGTCTCTTATATTTGAAGAATACAGGGGGAAAACGAGGTATTCATTTTTTATAAATGTTCAGGAAAGCAAATTTACCCTGGAATCGGTAACATCCATTCGGATTTTTGATCTTGTCAATCTGACAAAGAAGTGTTGTTTGAGGGTCTTAAAGTCCAACTCATGTAAGCCACCTTGATCTACCTCTAGCTAGGAACCGTTCGGATCATAGGCGTAACGAGGGGGGGGAGTTATTGGGGATGTAACCCCCCCCCATTGCTTAGACGAAAATTTTAAAAAAAATGTAAGTAACAATTTAAAAGAAATAAAAATTTGAAGGGTTTTACTTTTTCAAAGTTATTATTGTATGATTGTATGAAAGTTCCCTTAGCAATTAAGTATAGTAAGTTATAGTGACCAATAAATAAGGTTACTTGTATTTAAAAGCTATTTCTTGATTGCCCTTCCAAAATAACATTTATAAAAAATTATAATCTTGTATTTAATTTGAAGCTACATGATTATAGTATAATATAAAATACACCTTTATTACAAGGCATCTTTTTTGAAGGGAGTAATATATTGGAGTGGTTGACTGGGGGGAGTTAACCCCCCATGATTCAAGTCTAGTTACGTTAATGGTTCGGATGAACTAGTTTTTCCCATTAAAGGACATAATTTTTGAGCCGTTTGAACACGTGTTTCTCCTTTGATCACACCTTCACGTTTGCTATGGAAAATACATCATAAACTGCTGTTGACAAATTGTGAGAAAAAAATCGAGTTACCTAGTTTTTCCCCTGTAGTCTTCTCAATTTACACATGTATGAAAAATTCACCTTTAAACATTTTAAAATTATATATAACCTGTCTAATTTGTTTGTCTTAAACATTATCCTGAAATTCCAGTTAGGTCTCGCAGTCTCTTTAGCATCTAATTATTTTTTTAATTGAATAATTTTTAAGATCTTGACGTGCAGTTTCGATGAAGAAAGAAACTGCTGCCTCTGGGACTACAATACTTCTCGCCTATTAAAAGACATCACAATCGATAATTCGAGGGTAAGAAAGAAATATATATCTTTGTCATAATTTTAGATGTAAATTTTAAATGATTTGTTAAATGGATCTGGTTGCCATTTAAATAAAACTTGAAAATTAAAACTATTTTAATAATATTTTCAAAATTAAGACTTTTTGTAAGACTGTACAAAACAAAAAATGTATTTGTTTCAATTCAGATTGAAAATAATTGGGTTTTAGAAATTATGTCTTATAAATGTCAATCATTGCGAGCTAAGTTTTGTCCAAGACAATATCAAGAATTATTGTTCACACTTCCTTGTTTCTGGTGGAAACATTTCGGAAAGTCACTATAAACAGCTGTTTCCTCATAACCGTAACTGTCTAGCCGGTGCGTAAACAAGATGGACGCTGATAAGAGTTATCATTTCGAAGAACTAGACGTTAAGGAATTATGGTTTTGGAATACGCCCTTAGAAAAACTTTTGACACCATCGCGAATTAGAATTACTATCTTCTTTTTTTTTTTATATTACAGACAGGCATACATAAGAATAAACAGAAGTGAGATGCATGAAAAGTTAAAATATCTAGGATGTCCTTTGAAGCCTATCAGGCTTATCAAGATGACCCTGAAGGACAGCAAGGGATTTGTCAAAATCCAAGGAGAACTGTTAAAGGAATTTGATATTAAGAGAGGTGTTAAACAGGGAGATCCTTTTTTTCCCCAGTTTTATTCAACATTATTAGAAGTGGTCATGAGGTCGATTCAGACAAGGCCTGGAGGATGTATCTACCACAGATTGACACAGCATCTAGCGTTTGCAGATGACATTGTGATCACAGGAAGAACAGTCATTACTTGGAGCATTCGAGGAATGGAAAGTAGCAGCTAGTAGAACAGGACTGGAAATTAATATGTAAAAGACTAAATATATGAGGTTCAGCAAGGAAGAAGAAGAACAGAAGAAGGATAACTGCTGGCAATCGATGCTACTGATCTCTAATGAAAATATTTCGAAATATATACAGAGATCTCAAAATAAGAGTGTATCGTACTGTCGTTCAACCGGTCTTCATGTATGAAAGTGAGTCTTGGACACTGACACGCAACTATGAAAGGCTTTTAAACTTGTGTGAAAGAAAAATCCTCAGAAAGATCTTTGGCCCTACAAAAGAAGGAGATCGCTGGCGGATGAAGACAAACGAAGAACTGAGAAATCTATATGGTACACCAGATAGTGTTGCCACGATTAATAGTGCCAGGATAAGATGGCTAGAGCACGTACAAAGGATGGAAAGAAGTAGATTGCCAAAAATGATGATGGAGGGGCACCCTGGTGGAAGGAGGAGCAGAGACCTAGACTTCGTTGGCTGCAGGATGTGGAGGATGACTTTCGGACGTTGGTCGTCGGCAGATGGCGAAGGGCAGCCGAAGACAGGTCAGAGTGAAGGAGGATCACTGAGGAGACCAAGGTCCTGCAAGAACCATAGCGCCGTTAGATAGATAAATCTTCTTTTTTTTAATTTACGATTATTTATGGTCTACGTTTATTTAAACTATTCTTTCCTTATTTTCTTCTCTTCCTTATTACTATCATTCGATCGCTGTGTTTTCACTTTCTTTTTCTGTCCAAATAACTGATAATTTTCTTTTTTGAAAGCGTTGAGCATTCTGAAGTTCCAGTCAAGAACATCCTTCAATGCCATATGGGAAGACCTTGAGCACTTCAATGTCTTTTTCTGTTTCCTTAATCGGTGTGTTGGTCATTTTCAATTGTTTAAGAATGTTCTTTTGGTCGTTCTGCTTGCGTTCATCTTTTGTAGGTGCCCATAGAGACTGAATTCTACGCTTTCTTATTTTACCTGTAGTTGTTTCTATGTGTGTGTAGATTTTCTGGATATCGTATCGTTTGTACTGGTGTTCTAGATCACGCTTTAACATTCACTTGTTCAGATCTATTCGTACTTATGGCGTAACAATCCTATCCAATCCTTACAATCCAATATCCTTCGTAAAATCCTCAATGCTGTTTACTTTGTTACGAATAAAATTATCCATAATGACCTTCATGTCCCATTTGTTGCTAATTTGGCCCGAATCCGATATCAATCTTTTCATAATAAACTTTATTTCCACTCAAACCCACTAGTTTCAAACCTACCTTCTTCTTATACCTATTTCTCTTTTACCTTAAATGGTGGGCACCAGTGAAAGAACTTAAAACGTACAAATGTCATGGCGAGACAAGTCAAAACAGATTCAGAAATGATTATAATAGATTAAATATTTTATTTGAAAAGAAAAGATATGACCAGGACCGAGACTATAACCCGGGTCTCCCACCTCTCCGTGGTGGCGCCTTAACCATCTCGGCCATTCTGGTTCACTTCTCGGTCAGTCATATCCCTTCATCTCCGTGTTCTCGCAATTTGCGATGTATACACGGTGAGAATGTTAATTGAACATTACTTTTTATTTTTGTATAGGATCATACAGGATCCGTGGAAAGAAGGGATATGACTGACCGAGAAGCGAACCAGGATGGCCGAGATGGTTAAGGCACCACCACTGAGAGGTGGGAGACCTGGGTTCGAGTCCCGGTCCTGGTCATATCTTTTCTTTTCAAATAAAATATTTAAAAAATTATATCAGATAACAATAAAATAAATTATGATTATAATTGATATTTCCGCTTACTTAGAGAATTTAGTGATTATTCTAAAAGAAACTTTTAATTTATTAGTATGTATGTATTCCAGAATTACTGTGGATCATTCTTGGGCAAAAATTCCGCCCTTATTGCTGGATCATCTCCTAGCATACTGAGAGTAGTAGACTTGACCAATGGGAATGTAAGTAGATGGAACCATATTCAAGTACCTCAATAAAAGTAATAGTTATAATTAATTTATCCGTTATTTATGAACAGGTGATGGCATCGTACACTACATCACTCAAAGGTCTCTACGCTATGGACTTCTTCAAGCCGACAAGTAGCAAGCAAATACAAGCAGTTAAAGTAATCACAATCGCGTCACACATTTTACTAAAATTGAAATATCTTTATAGGAACGGGGCCGATTTCCTACATCCACTTGATAAATAAAATTTTGAAACATAATTTTCTTGGTTTGTTTTGTTTTTTATATCCCCAAGGAGATACTATAATTTTTTCAACTGAGAATATTGTGAGTGACTAAGTTTTAAATTATAGGAAAGCATTATGTTAAATGTATTATAAGAATATAGAAATAGAAATAGAAAAATAATTTTATTCTGGGACAAGGTCCCTTTAGAATAACAGAGATGAACATAATTAAGAAAATATTTATCTGGCCAAAGGCCTACAACTGAGTAAAAACTTATTTACAAAATATCCTGAAAGTAAATAACTAAACAGGTATGTTTAGTGTTATTTATTAAAGTGATGCAAAGATAAAAATAAAAAAAAAACAGACAAATTTACAATAAAAAGAACTTATGGAAAAAAAAAACAGTAAATACATGATAGCATCTGGTAACAGAAATAAAAATAAAAAAAATGATTTCATTGTGAGTGAGGAATATTTACAGTAGTTCATCAATCAATAAAGTTGAAAATATCTATCAATTATTTATTGGTTATAAAGCACCTGATTGGGAATTTAGAAGATGTTGGAAAAGTTTAGATTTAAATGAGGTTAAAGAAGACGCATGACGGATATCGGGTGGGAGTGAGATCCAAAGAGAGATAGAACGGGCGAGAAAGGAACGCTCAAAAGTTTTGGTTCTGTGGGAACGGATATAAAGATCGGAAGGACGAGATCTTGTGCCTTGGGATTGGATAGAGAGGGATATAGTGTAAGCCTGAAGCCTTAAGCCTCCTAAATTAAAAAAAATAAGTCACCCGTGGTGTAGTAACCATCATAACGAACTTTAATGCACAAAGTCGTGGGTTTGTACTAGGATTGGGCGATAGACGATAGCTACTATCGATGTATCCTTTTTACCCTCAAATTTTGAAACTCTCGGAATAATGCTGATCTGTCTCTGTCCATTTTCGAGTTCTTTTGAAATTGAACTCGGATTTCCTAGAGCTCAAGGGTTCTCTTCTATATAACTTTGATGCCGCACCGGACGTGTCACTATTTAATTCTCCGAACTTACTAATTATATTATGTTGGTCTAGCATAGGCAGATCCAGGGGGGGGGGCACGGAGGCGCGTGCCCCCCATGCGGTTTCTTGTGTACTGTGGAGAATCCATCAGATTCTCATCATGTGATCAGATTGAAATCATGTGATGATTGTTATTAAAATATTTGAATAAAATAACAGAAAGAACATGAGTTAAACTGTTGTTTAGATATTTTAACAAACCTTTTAAACCTTTCTATAAATACTGCAAGTTTATTTCTAAGTTATTGTTGATTTTTTGCCCATCTGCCCGTTGTGCCCTCCCCCCCAGAAAAAAAATACTGTACCCGCCCTTGTTGGGTAGTACACGTTGGGCCTGCAGATCCTCTGCGGCTTAATGTGGAGAGAGATGAGTTACTGTGCTGCAGGTCTCTGGTTGATTTGTGGCAAATTTATTTGTTAGTATGTTAACCACTATATATGAATCCTGTGGAATCAGCAGGCTTCCCTTAATTGTTTTTTTTCTTTTGTTTTTTACCATTAAATATTGTCATATGTACTATAGGGTGTGTTTTGTTTGTGACACAAATATTTAAAAAACAAATGCCTAGCGTGATCAAGTTACGAGCTCGTAATAAAACACGACAACCTATCGAAATATTGATATTTCAGAATCTGTAGCATTAAGTTACATACAAATCGATAAGAGTGTAATGAACCCTTATCAGTTAGTCACTCCAATCATGTAAATGAATAACACAGTGTTACTCAACTGTTATCCCTTCTTCTTTATTATTATTTTTCTTTTAATTAAAAATTGTTGCTATTGTTAATTTATTATTTGTAAAATATATCTTTATCAATCGGATGAAGCTGGCCACAATTAAGCGTCCTGAATGTTGTCTATTTAGTTATAGTTAAGATTAGTTTCATTAGCGAGTATTTGACACTGGACAGACTCAGGAACGACCATTTTATGTCCCCTCCAAAGGATGGCGTAACCAAGGATTTTTTATTTTATTAAAAAATCTGAGACATTAACTTATTAGGACTAAGTATTGTTAGGTAATATCCTCAATTTATTTATAATAATCAATGTAGTTTTTTTTTCACATCCTCCAAGATTTTATTTACAATATAAATACAAATTTACAATGAATACCTGCAAATGCTTTTATATAAACCAAAGCCTTCTGTTACCTTTCGGTATTTTAAGGCGTTACAATGGGCTGAGTCCGCTGAAGGCGGTTTTTACTCGAACCGACTCAAGGCCGTTGACGTTATACAATACAAAACAGGGAGGGGCCGTTTAGCGGATAAGGACAAAGGAGTACTTACCCCATCCCTAGATCAAATGTAAGCACATCGACCAAGGGAACACTGCCCTGCCATCTCCCAGATCTGGGGGAGGTGGTTTTAAGTCCCTAAATAGGGGGTTCGCAGAGGTCTTCAGCCCATCAAAAAATTTATTATAATTTTAATAATTATAAATTATTAATTTTATTTTTAATATATTAAAACCCTTTTTTTTTTAATATATTTAAACCCTATTTAACCATAATTTTTTGTTAATTGTTTTAATTTTTAACTGTTTTTATTTGAAGAGAATAGATATGCCCCTGGCAGGGATTCGAACCCGGGACATCTGTCTCTCCGTGACAGTGCTCTACTATTTGAGCTACCAGAGTCGCTTACCAGACAGGGACAAATCCTATGTAACTATATGTTGTGAATATCTACCTCACTTATGCTATCTAGCGGAAATTTTAGTAACTAACTGTTCCTAATTCTTGTTGATAGGAATTCCTAAAATTATTATGTCTACACTTTGATATTATCTAAAATTATTGCTGTTGAGTTCCGTTCGTTATTGTCACTCATTTTCGCTTGATCCCAGGGCCTTACTTATAGCTGTAATTTTAATTATTTCAGTCCTCAAGGTAGTATGTATCCTTGGCCCAATCATCTATACAGCTGCATCCTAATACTATCCTTACAACACATGCTGACGATACATGTGTATTATCAGTCAACACCAATCCAGTTATTGTATCCCAACGCCTCCAATCCCATATCAGTGATCTTGAAGAATGGAGTCAAAACTGGATAATTAAAATAAATTCTAAAAAATTGCATCAAATCACTTTTAAGTTACGTTGTAAACCAATGACTTCCTGCCCTACAGTATCCTTTAATAATATACCACTGGCGCCTGTAGAACAGATCCGATAATTAGGGTTGCATCTCGAAAAACGATTAACCTGGAAACCTCATACAAGACTGAACAGACAAGAAACCGTTAGACGTTTCAGGCTACTTCAACACTTACTGGGCAAACGCTCTAAGCTCCCAATTAAGACTTCGGACTTACAGAGTAGAGCTCTGGGGCTCCACTAAGCCATCAAATTCCTCTCGTATCCATTCTCTACAATCCATAATCCTTTGTAAAATCCTCTATACTCCTTATTTTGTTAAGAATAAACTCATCCATAACGACCTTAATGTCCCATTTATTGCTGATTTGGCTCGAACCCGGTATCTATCCTTTCATAACAAACTTCATTACCACTCAAATCCTCTAGTTTCAAACCTAGCTTCCTCTTCTATTCCCGATAATCCGTCTGGCAAGGCGTCTGAAAAGAAGATGGCCACGTGACCTTCTTAGTTGAACTTTGATTTAAGTACTACCAGTGGGTAGTTTCTCTACTTGTCATTCTCATGTCATTATTTATCAATTATCCTATTTACTTGTTGTATTATTGTAATACAGTTGTAAATATCAATAAATAAATTTTAAAAAAAAATTTCAGTTTTAATTGCATCATCACTTTTGTCTTCCGCTTGTTATGCTCGCTCAAGTGATATAGAAAGCACCTAAGGGGTTCTTTCAGTCCAGGTCAGGAGAAGTTCACTGCTGCCTTTTCAGCTTGTCTTAAAACGCTGTGGATTGACCCTTTTGAAATGTCAAATCTTCTGGGGCTCACCCAGCCTCTTAGTTAGAGTAATAAACCCAGGTTTATTACCCTTACTAAGATAAGATAAACCCAGATGTTGAGCTTGATTTCGTCCATATCAACTCCCTGCACGACTAATGGTTTAGAAAAAATAAAATTCATACCAATTGCTCAATACTATTAGTCTGTAATTATATATTTTTTTTTATTTAGTTATTAATAAAGTTCTAGTGCTTCTTATTATTATATTTTCCTATTTGTTTGTATATACAGTAAAACCTCTATTTACCGTGACCTCAGTTTGAGAAAAAAAAAAAAATATGTATATATGTCATAAAGTCCGGATAAGAATCAATCGTTGTGTCTTGACAACTTCGTTTCCTAGACTCTGTTGTTTACTCAAAACCTAGGCTTCCTCGCACACAATGTAGCTTCTGCAGTTGAACTACCTTCAGTCTTCATTCTTGTCTTACGGGTACTTGTCGTTTTCTTAAAATCACGTATAATAATGTCGGAAAAAAAGACAAAGGAAGAGCTTAGATCTCGCTACTAAGTTTTAAATTGTAAAACATTTACGAAAAGGTGAAAGTGCTTCAATCTTAGCAAAAATCTATGATATTCCTCTGACGACAGTTAATGATATAAAACGTGCGGGGGACCTCTATAGTATGTCCCTTCTATATAATCATTTAATGATTATTAAGAAGGGGCCTACTACGTTTGTGCACGAGGAAAGAGCTAAACTCCACCTTTAAATAGATATTAATTTATCAAGAGGGAAAAATTGGACATACAATGATTATGCTCTTAGCCATCAAAGTACGTAATTATTATAATTTAAAAAAAATATTTTTACTACATATGCATACCTTATTAGTACGTAAATAAGTCACGAGTACATTGCAAGAGTCACATATAAATAATAATACAAGCACATATATAATTTCGAATGTGTGAAATATATTGTTAAATTTATGAGACACTAGCTTATGCCCACGGCTTCGCTCGCGTGGAATTTGGTCTCCCACATAAAGTTTCGTTTAAGTTCATTTTAAATAAATAATTTAATTTTTTTTTTTAAATATAAGTTACTCGTTCATCCAAAATTTCAGATGTCTAACTTCAAAACTGACGGATTCTATACAACCTTTGAACCCCTATTATATTAAAGGGGAAACCCTTAGGGTGGAATTATCCAAATTTCTTTCTTAAACTATACAAAGAACCTATCTAAAAATTTCAAGATGCTAAGTTCCTGATTTGCCTTTAATTACGTACTATAACGGGGGGGATATGCCCCCGTGCCCCCACATAAATCTGCCCTTGCTATAGTCTATGGTGTATAACCTATTTTACTCAATAAGTTTCATCCAAATCCGTTCAGTAGTTTTTGCGTGAATGAGTAACAAACATAAATACAAACATTCGCATTTATAATGTTAATAGGATATCAAAACAATAGTTTCACTCATGTTCTTTCTGTTATTTTACCCACTATTATCGTGTGATTTGCCTTTAATTATGTACTATAATGAATTCTCCACAGTACCTAAAAACTGTCGAGAGGGTGGCACGTGCCCCCGTGCGCCACTCCCGAAATCCGCGCGTGCTGTAGCCTGTGTGTTATTCTGATGTATAACCTATATTACTGTAAAGTTTCATCCAAATCCATTCAGTAGTTTTTACATGAAAGAGAGATAAACATACAAACTTTCACATTTATAATATTAGTAAGATTGGCAGGATATCAAAACAAATAGTTTCACTCATGTTCTTTCTGTTATTTAAACAATTATGATCATGTGATTTGCCTTTATTTATGTACTATAATGAATTCTCCACAGTACCTAAAAAATTGTCGGGAGGGGGGCACGTGCCCCCGTGCACCTCCCCCCTAAATCCGCGCTTGCTATAGCGTATGTGTTATTCTGATGTATAACCTATATTACTGTACAGTTTCATCCAAATCCGTTAATTAGTTTTTGCGTGAAAGAGAGACAAACATACAAACTTTCACATTTATAATACTAGCTTTTGCCCGCGGCTTCGCTCGCATAGAATTTGGACTACCACATAAAGTTTCTTGACAGTGCTTTTTAACAATAATTTAAAATAATAAATAATTTAATTATTTAAATAATTAAATTTTTTACCCTATAGGTTACTCGTACAAAATTTCAGATGTCTAACTTCAAAACTGACGGATTCCATACAACCTTTGAACCCTTATTATATTAAGGGTGGAATTAATTATCCAAATTTCTTTCTTAAATCATAAAAAGGACCTATCTGCAAATTTCAAGATGCTAAATTCCTGATTTGCCTTTAATTATGAACTATAATGGATTCTCCACAGTTCCTATAAAACTGTCGGGGGGATGCACCTGCCCCCGTGCGCCCCCTCCCCCTAAATCCGCGCTTGCTATAGCCCATGTGTTATTCTGATGTATAACCTATATTACTGTAAAGTTTCATCCAAATCCGTTCAGTAGTTTTTGCGTGAAAGAGAGACAAACATACAAACTTTCACATTTATAATATTAGTAAGATATATAAATAGGCTAGCCTCTCCCAGGGTAGAGCTCTTAGTTGCCGCGCTGAATGGGGTTCAAATCCGTCTGTGGCAGATTTTATTTGATCTGATAACAGTCGGAGATGGAACCCGTGGGTTCTGGGGCTCACCTAGTCACTATAAAGTGTGTACCCTTAATAGAGGAAAAACGTAGTATATATGCACGGCTGTTTTCGTTGTGAGGAAAAGTACAGTCTTGTTTATCCCCAGATCTGCCACCAATGGGCCATACTGCTGAAGATATTCCTGACATTTTCTTTCAAAATTTGTTAAGCGAATAACGATGAAATAAAGATTATTCTGTTGCTATGATACTTGAGTATATTTAGATAGAAGAAATACCGAATTTTTTTCTCATTTGTTAACTGGTTTTCTGATGAAATAGTCAATTTAAAATAAGAAAATTAATATAAGTGAATTTTGGGAAATATCAAAGAATCCTTAGCGCGAATGGTTGAAGAGTCTTTTTGAGTTAAAGCATTGCAGAAAGAAGTTACAACTCCATCACGAAGCTAATTCACGTAAGTAAAAAATTATTTTTTTTTGTATAAATATTTAAGCTAACTGGCTAATTATTTGTGAAAAGTAAGGTTTTATCGCCTCTAAAATAATGTTCATGATTTTGTATAAAACGTTTTCAGTGCTATAACTTTAGGTGTTAGTTTCTTGATTATTTTTTTTGATCAGGCGTTAGGACGGAAGAACATTTGAAATTAAGTGTAGTTCCCCTGGCTGGATTTGTTTTTTTCTATTGAATAAGTGTGATATTCAATGTTTTCATCATCATAGTACTTAGTTATTCTCCATAAACCTTCGATAGATGAAAGCATAATTTGAGTGCCTTTGCCGGCTAATTTTCTAGTTAAAGGGTTTAAAGATTTAGGTCATTTAACAATGCTTGATAATTATTTGCATTATGTAAATAAATTGACGATATTATCACTGTCGTATACCTTTGCAAATTTTTATTTTTACTTTTCTGTTCCCTAATTTATATTCGGGGTCGGATCTTGAGTACATTTCTTCCAACATCTTGCATATTTTTGGACTGATGGTCCTCTTCTTCAACATCTTAATAATGCTTTTTCATAATCTAGACAAATTATAATCATTTGCTTGTTTAATAAGTTTCTGATCACAAAAATATGGTCTACAGTAGAATAGTTCTTCCTAAAGCCTGCTTGATGTTTCTCGAGTTCTACATCTAATTTGTCTTCTATTCTTCTAAGATAATTTTAGAGAATATTTTGTACACAACTGAGAGCAAACTTAATGGGCGATAATTGTTTAGATCTCTCTTGTCTCCTTTCTTTTTTGTCGGATTTCCTATTTGCTTTTTTTGGATATGTAAATACGTTTACAAAATATATTGAGGTAATAATAAAAGGAACAGATACTTTAATAAATTTGCACGGAAAAATGAGTGAGGGCCTGCGCTAGAATCTGTCCTCCAGCTTTTATAAGTGCCATTAACAGACCGTCAACACCTCCTGTTGTTTTTTCCTTGCAGCTATCAATTACACTCATTCTTACACTTCTTCGATCATAATTTCTTTTTTGGGTCCCAGCATTCCATATTCCACTCCCCTTTTTTATCACTTCTTCTGTCGTAATATAGTTTTTCATAATATTCTTATATTCTATTAATTGTCTCCAAGTTATCATTTAATTCTTGTCCTTTTTCATTTAAAATAACAGTAATTTTTGTTTTAGCAGTTCCTCCCTCTTTTAATTTTTCTCCCGCCTTTAAAGCTCTCTCGATTTTTTTTAACTTTATTTTCTCCTAACCAGTTCTTAATTTCTTTCCTAATTAATTTGTTGATTAATTATAAGGTATATTTATTTAATACGTTTACAAAAATTTTTTAAGAAAAAAACACCAAAAGAAAAATTACACACAACGGAAAAATGATTATATTAATTACAGTGATACAAATTACAGTGACGGGAGTGAAATAATATAGTTTTTTTTATATATTCTTTATTTCCAGATCGGCTATTCCTAGCGTTATTTTTTTTTTTTTTAATAATGAATTTTAAATTTTAGCATGAGGTAAAAATGTGGGTTTCGTCTCATGCAACTCGTCATCTGGTTTAGAAGCATCGGTCTGAGAAAAGGATGTCGAACACCTTCCTCATTAATTATGATTCGTTAAACATATATAAGTGAAAAATAACCAAAAGACAGTTATGAAGAGTTAGTAAAATGTACTTAAATCTTCACTTCGCAGTATAACCGCACTCTATCGAAGTCAGAAGCAAACTGAAATAAATTTATTGAAGGTAATTAACAGCCGGGTGACCAATGAGGATTTGTGTGAAATGGATTTGCCACAGCCTCAACGATTTAATTTATTTTATTAATAAAATAAATTAACACCAGGTAATGCCGGAAGTCCGCGTCATGGACTTTTAAAAAAATCTGTCTCATAGCAAAAATCAGGTCTTGTGTGCTCGCATTTTCACGAAAGCCGTATTGTTCCTCTTAGAGCAATCCATCGACTCGTCTTCTGATTCTCTTTTCCAAGATTTTGGGATATATCTCAGAAAGTTATAAAAGAAAACTTATTTATCTCATCTTAATTTGACGTACCTAAGTGATAGAATAAACATTCCTAACATTTGTTATTCAAAATTCGTTGAGCAGCCGTCTTGTGAACATAGAATTTATTCATGTTAGAGAAGAATTGGTCGACTGTATCTTCTAATTTAAGGAAGAAATAGTTGGGGGTGCAGTCAATGAAAACACCAAAATAAGCATAACTTATTTATTATGTGCCGACGTTTCGGCCTACAATGTAGGCCATCTTCAGGGCTAAGAGAGAGAAACAAACAGAAATGTATAAAAACGTAGCAGTAACAAGAATATATAAAGTGGTACAGGAGTGAAAATAAAAATAGTGACTAGATATGATGAAATAGTGAATAGATAAAATAGTTAATAGATAAAAATAGTGACTAGATATGATGAAATAGTGAATATATATATGATAAATAAGAAAGAATATAAGACTGGTTACAGAATATAATAAACTTAAAAAAGTGATAGATAAAAATAAAATTTTAGATGATGAAAAGAAATTCTAATGGTGACAGATATAATAATACAAGAATACGAATATAAAATAGAAAAAATTCATGTCAAGAAAGGATAAAATGTAAACAATAATATAAAGGGAAAGAAGAATGAGGAGGTAAACGGAAAGATACAAAAAGAGAAGATTAAAATATAGAAAAAGGGGTTGAGTATGAAGGATTTAGAAAAAACAGATTAATAATAGAAATGGATAAGATACCAGATATGAGGGGTTACATAGGTAAAGTGTAATAATATAAGCATATATAGAAATAAAAGCTTGATAAATTTCAAAAATTAAACATTGAAAATAGTGGTATTTATAACTATGAACTATGGAGAATGAAAAGAAAAAGAAAATATAAGTAAGAGAAGTTAATATGTAACTGTATACAGTAGAAAGAAGTGACTTAACTTCCCTTACTTATATTTTCTTTTTCTTTTCATTCTTTTTTAAGTTAATTATATTCTGTAACCAGTCTTATATTCTTTCTTATTTATCATATATATATTCACTATTTCATCATATCTAGTCACTATTTTTATCTATTCACTATTTCATCATATCTAGTCACTATTTTTATTTTCACTCCTGTACCACTTTATATATTCTTGTTACTGCTATGTTTTTATATATTTCTGTTTGTTTCTCTCTCTTAGCCCTGAAGATGGCCTACATTGTAGGCCGAAACGTCGGCACATAATAAATAAGTTATGCTTATTTTGGTGTTTTCATTGACTGCACCCCCAACTATTTCTTCCTTAAAATAGAATTTATTCCATTATTTGAAGAAAATATTAAAAGAAAACTTATTTTGGAGTCAAGAGGGAAACCTTTTAAACGTATATTTTAAATTTTATCATTTTTCAGCATTTACAAGATAACAGAATTTATCTCATCATAATTTGACGTATCTATTATATAGAATCATTTTTCCACAAGTGCAGTGGTTTCATAGGGCTACACTGATTGCATTAGCAGGTAGCCATTCCTGCTACTGGATTCAGTGCGGCGAACCATCCACTATAAAAAATGGGTAACGAAGCCACAGGCACAACCTCAAGGGTGGCTTCGGAAAGGTGCCTATCTATGTATTTTCTTCTTATTTTATTTCCTCCTTCCTTTCTGCTTCGAGTTGTTCTACCCCAGGATCTTCATTTTTCTCTGTCCCTCCCTCCCACGGGTACGTATCCCGACCTTCCTCCCTGGAGGTGCATCAGCCCAAGTGTACTTCCGAGGAGGTAGGGGAAGCGTAGGGGACTTTGGTTCCCGGGCCAGGGACCATTCTAGGCCTCAGGGCCTATGCCCCAAAATGGTACTACGGGAGGGTGGTGGCCGGTTTAGCCGGTCGCAGACGTAGTGGCGTGGTTAGAAGGTCGGAAGAGCAGTAATCCAGGAAACTGGTGACGGCTCGACCTGCTGGAATCTGGATGGTTGGTAGTCCTATCTCCCTGGATTTGCGTCCGCATGCTGGCGAGATGTGCATGAGCGAATGAATGTGTCAAGAACTCTGGAGAAGAGAGAGTTCAGGAGTGTGCGAATCGTGGGTTACGGGGAAAGACCCGAAGCCCCGAAATGAAATAATCGCGTTCGCGTTTGTGAGATGCTATGGACACATCTTTGCTGGCATGCGGCCGCAAATACCGAAACATGATATGAGAAGTTGGTTTGCCTTGGTGTGGGAGAGGTAAGGCCGAGAGGCTAAGTATCTCTTGCATCAATAGATGTCAGCTTAGCATCTCATATATACAATGTCCCTCCCTCCCCATCCTTGTCGTCCCCTGGAGTCTTCTCAATTACCAATCGATACACTTGCTGTTCTTCTCTTACATACTTATTTTTTATATTCATGAATATGATGAAGATCACAGGGTTCTAGTTTCCTTTGCCCATCGACAAGTATGCTTTCACTTTTAAAAATCTCTCACATAAAAAAGCTATTAAATACGGATGAAAAGGAGTTATTGTTTATATTACAACTCCATTTCAGGCCAAAAACTACAAGAATGATACGATTCCGGTTATCTGAAAGCAGTTAACATTCTCTCGACATAATACGACTTCATCTTTAGTTTCATCCAAATCCATTCAGTAGTTTTTACATGAAAGAGAGATAAACATACAAACTTCCACATTTATAATATTAGTAAGATTAGTAGGATGTCAAAACAATAGTTTCACTCATGTTTATTCTGTTATTTTAACCACTATAATCATGCGATTTGCCTTTAATTATGTACTATAATAGATCCTCCATAGTACCTAAAAAACTATCGAGGGGGCATGTGTCCCCTTGTGCCTCCCCCTAAATCCGCGCTTTCTATAGCCTATGTGTTATTCTGGTGTATAAACAAGATTACTGTAAAGTTTCATCCAAATCCGTCCAGTAGTTTTTGCGTGAAAGAGAGACAAACATACAAACTTTCACATTTATATTAGTAAGATATGACTCACTCCCATATCCGTCACCATCTTGGTCCCATACCCTGACGGATAATCGAGGTTCTACTGTAATTATTAAATTTGAATAATGAATGATAAATATGATATGTATGCACAGTTGTCATTACTGACATTATTCTAAAAAAATAAATTTCGCTGCTGGTCAATTAAAACATTTACACATTCATTCATTTGGTACAAACTAATGTCCACAAAGGATTGAGATATAAACAATATCCTTCAAAACAATTGAGTTCAGTTAAATTTGTCTTTAATGCTTAAATTTTAGTTTTATAATTTATATTCACACACATTGAATGTACTCAGTTTCACTAAGTTCATTTCAGGCTACTTCACTTTTTAAATATTATTAATATTGATAAAACTGCCAAATTATAAGCTATAAACCCACATAAAATGTAGATCCAAGAATTGGATGATGTTCTTTATTGCCAAGTGTGACACTAATCAAAATTTAAGTTGTAGGTTTTTTTTTTATACAATTGAAATTGGATTTCATAATTTCGAAACTGTACATATTGAAAAAACAATTGCGGAATTTGAGTTATTAGGCAAAAACTTCGATGATTTAATGTTATAAACTTGTGCCAAAGTCAAAATATGCGAAAGCTTATTTTCTCCTATTTTCAATAGTCTCTAAAAAATATTTCTGTGATCTTGAAACTCCATAAGGAAGGTTGTGAAATTAAAACATTGATCACAGTCGACTGATCAAAATATTATACACTTCAACTAATTTTGTTATTTAAAATGATTTTTATAAATACAACTTAAATTTTTCTTCCAAGGAAGTTTGATTTATAGAAAATATAGTCATTTTTCTTCCATGATCATTTGGGATTTTTTAATCCTTTATAATTATTTTCCAAACCCTAAAATGTTCTATAATTGAACATTGAACTTAAAACCAAAAAAAAACAGGAAGTGGGTGCTGACATAACTTTTAATGTCTTCTTTCCTCTAAAGAAATTTTGGCAAAACTTCAAAACTATAAAATATAAATGAAATAAAAACTTCAAGCACGTTATTTCTTGTTTAAATAAATTCAGTTTTTTTTCTGTCACAAAATTACAAGTGCTATAGAATCACTGTTTAGGAGATTAAATTGTAAATAAAAAAATGAGGGATTAAGGAAAAGTAAACAAGATAACAACGAAATATCTATTTTTTACTTATTTTGTATAAACTATATAATATAAAAATTTACACTTGACAATTACATACTGATCGGTGAGTATTCACAAATCAACAAAAAAATGTACACAATGTGCATATCTCACACGATTGGACTAGATACATTGGGCCACAAGGGCGACTTACCAAAAAGCTAGAGATTCTATTCGATAATCACCAATCAATGGCAAGGCGATTGTGATGTTCTTTTAATTATAAAAAAGGAGAAGAAAATAATAATAATAATAATTGGAAATGTCCACGTTTTGAAAATAAAAACACCTTAACTTAAAAGGCAGTGAGATACAATTCAATCATATAAAAATAAAGTTCCTTATAAAAAATAAAGACAAAAAAAAAAGCAAATGAGGAAGAAAAAGTTGTCAAGATGAGTCCTCAAGTCTTTTTTGATAAAATTACATAGTATTATAGACAGGGTTAGAGTGTCGGGTAAGCCTCGCAAGGGGATGCGTCTTTCCTTGCTGCTGCTTCTTGTGTGCCGCTTTGGCTAGTACGCTAGTGACGACGACCCTAGGTACGATGGCAGTCCGAACAACGGGCGCGGGCAACACTGGCTGTACGGGGGGCTGAGGGCGAGGTGGCGGTGCTTCGTACCTTCCGACCAGCTGCCGCACTGACAGCTCTTCCAGGGACCCCGAAGGACTCGGTCGCTCGCACTGGTCACTTGTCGGTGAAGAAGGAAGGCTTTCACTACCCCCACTACCACCACCACTTTTCGCCTCGAACTCTTTCTTGAGATTTTTTACAAGTCCAGTTTCCGGAGGTTGTGTGCGAATGTCGTACGAACCCCAGGAACTGTTACGCGACGGAGCGATGCCCCTGGTGTCCCCGGAACCCCAGCTGCTCTGCCTGGAAACCCCTTCCCCGACGGCCATGCCACTGTCAAACGAGCTCCAAGAGTTTTGTCTTGATACCTGAAATCAGATGAAAAAATCATAAAACACTCTGAAAGAAGTATGATAAAAACTAAAATTTATTTAAGAAGACTAAAATTTTTTATATGAACTGTTATTTTTGAAATTGGTATATGCAAATTTTTTATGTATCTACAGCTACTACTATAATATCAAACCATAATTTAAGAAAATATTAAAGCTTTTTTGGGAATAATGAATTAAAGTGTAATAATTTGCTGTTTTATTTTTTTCCTTTAAACTACACAATAGTTTAATAGGATTTTAGATTTCGGGAATAATTAAACATTTGTTATGTTCAGGCAGCAGTGGTGTAGTGGTTACCATAACAACCTTCTATACCCAAGACCATGGGGGGTTAGCAGCCCGACAGGTGGTTTTAGGATTTTTTTAAGGGTGTAAGAAATCCTTGGTTATGTCGTCCTTCAGAGGTCCTTCATGTCAGTGCCTTTATCATTAAAGATCCTTATCCCAATTATACCTGGATAGGCAAAATTTAGGACTACGATAGCATAGTCAAATCTTAGTGGCGTAAAATGATAATATAAATAAAAGTGACATTAATAGAAGTATTGGAGAGAAGAATTATAAGGAAAATTTTGGGTCCTATAAGATGCACAGAAATCTGGAAATTACGAAGCAATGATGAGGTATATCAAAACATGGAAAAAATAACAGAAACGATAAGGAAAAGAAGACAGAAGTTTTTTGGACATTTATACAGAATGGATGACAATAGGCTGTCAAAACAGATCTGAACAGGCAAAAAGTGGTCGGAAGAAAGAAGGATGAGACATGGTGGGTGAAAAGATGAAAGAATATTAGAGGAAAAGAAAGCAGCAAATGAGAAAGAATTGAAATTGGCATGTGCTTCATAATTGGCCAAAACAAAGGGAAAAAAAGTGATATCAAATAAACAAACAAACTTCTATTATGTATTTTCTGATTTAATAACCTGGATGTATTTTAAACCTGATAAGGCTAAATATGAATAGAGGTTAACATGTAATAAAAACTTAACCTTATTATTTATTTATTTATTATTTATTATAAAACCTCGATTGTAAAGTCAATTTGACTGATTATCCTCAAAATCTATAATTTATAAAATGGATTTAAAATGAAAGAAATAAGAAAATAAAAAGTAATAAATAAGTATAATGCCCTTACTTCATGGTTAACTGTTTCCTCCCGAGCGAAAACCCGATCAAGCTGAGAAGAAAACAAGTCCCGCCCCTTCCTTTCGGTTCTCTCTTCTTCGAACTGGGAAGTGAGATTGAGAACGAGGCCCCTCCTGTCGCTTTTTCTTCTCCGGTCCATTGCTTTCTGAGATTCAAGGGCACTTATCCTCGTTTTTACAGAAGATACTCCATTCTCTTGACTGTTACAAAAACAAAAACAAAAAAAATTTAAATAAATAAATATAAAAAATTGGCATTATATTCTCAGCCATTTCATATGAAATATATGTTTTTATTATTTTTATGTTTACTCATTGAAATGAGCTTTTATTTATTTATGAGCTTTTTTACCCATCTTTTTTGATAATTTTTGCTATCACTACAATTGAACAAACATTTTTTAGTAGGCCATCATATATGACCATTGAAAAACGCAATTTTTATGTATTTTTTTTTAGTTTAAACTTGCACTTCGGCAGCTCAAGCCAAATTACCACCATGTTTGGGGAAGGGTGCTGTAAAAAACGGACCATTCGTCCATGCCAAAACCATCACATCCACACCATACTGTAGGGATATTGACATAATGCAATAAAAACTAATCAAAAAAACAACGTGCATTGGTTAATCAGAAGGAACCTATACTCTAACAAAACTAACAGTGAAGAGACTAAATGAGCTGGGTTATAAAGTTCTCCCACACGCTTCATATTTGCCAGACTTATCTCCAGCAGATTCCTATCAGAAATTTGACAGATAACTTCCTTCAGGGTTAAATTTTTAAAAATGATCCCCAAGTCAAAAATGCATTTCATCAGAAAAACCTGAATTTTTCAGTTTTGGGATTGAAAATTTGATAAAATGTTGGGTAAAATACATAGAAAATGAGGATAAATATTATGAATAAAAATGTTTTGATTTGATAAAGTTGTTTTATTAAAAACTTTTCCTTCGAAAACGGACATTTTATTTGTAACGACCCAATAGCTATGCTTTACTTAATATTTATCATTCGATAGTATATATCATCAAATATAATAAAGTTATATTTATTATAATTTTTTGTTAATTGTTTTTAATTTTAAAATATTTTTATTTAAAGAGAAAAGATATGCCCCCCGCCGGGATTCAAACCCGGATTCTCCGTCAGACAGAAATAAAAATATTTAAAAGTTATATTTAGTTTTTTGAAATTAATTAACTCTTATACTTGACTAAAATATTAGATATTAAAAAAAAAAAAACACTTTATTGAAGCATTACAATCTGCCTGTTGAGGGCAATAAGTAATGGTGCTATGTAGCTTACAATCATTCCATAAAAAATCAATGATATAAACGAAATAAATGCATAAATAAATATATACAAGCGAAAAAATATAGACAAAAATAAAGTAAAAAAAAAAAAATATATATATATATATATATATATATATATATATATATAATAAATAAAAATAATAATAATAATAAATAAAACATAAAAGAAATATACTGTACACATTCATACTCTATTTACAATTTGCCTGGGGTCCCCGAACTGAGCTTCTTCCTCATGAATGAGGGCATAGCAGGAGTCCGGGAGGCCCCAGCCCCTTAAGGAAAATATTAGATATATAAATGAATTAATCAAATCCAATAATCCATACCTCTGTAAGCATGGTAAGTGAAGAATTTTATTCTGCGAAACGCTGTAGGTGAGTCCGTTGCAGGGCATCCTCACATTGATGTTGTAGTTGCGTGCTTCTGGGATCGGCGGGAAGGGGGGGAGGGGCGGCGGAGGAGGCGGTGCAGGTGGCGGCACCTCTTTCATGTCCACGTCGCTATCTTTAATGTTATCATCTTTCTCACCTAGAAAATTAAAAAAGATATATCATTATGATTTTATATCACAAAAAAATTATGATGGAATATTTAGGGTACAACCAGTATTGTCGATAACTGTCTGAAACAACTAGGTTTCTTTAGGATCTGATAGGACTTACATTTAGGTCAAAATATCAGCTTTCAGAATAATAGATATTATAGTGGTTATACCTTGGGGTATTCCTTATTAGAATATACCTTAACTCTTTTCTTGGCAATGTATCTGTGGAGATCAGAATTTAGTGTCATGTATTTATTA
The DNA here is from genome assembly GCA_037127475.1 of Arma custos. NCBI lineage: Eukaryota > Metazoa > Arthropoda > Insecta > Hemiptera > Pentatomidae > Arma > Arma custos. Next base: position 8,239,449 of record CM073762.1, read on the forward strand.
ATTGGGCAATGTATCCCACAAGATACATGTGATTTTTTTTAACTACCCTGATGAAATTACTTTTTATTTTTTTTTCTAGACATCCTTGGGTCATATGGGTTAGGTGGTATATTATTTTGATATTAAAAAAATAAAATTCTGCCAAGTTAAGGGTTAATCAATAGTTAGCTATTGTATTATTTTTAGATTTTTATCTTCCTCAAGGAACTAAAGTAACAAATGTGTTCAATTTCACTTAACGTTATAAATTTGCAAGAACCATATTAGAAAATTAAATCTAACCAACATAATCCTATGGCTACAAGAAGTATAAAAGCCAAAAGATAAAAAAATATTAGATTAAAAGTACATTATGAAAATCTGAGTATTTAAATGTTAGCCGACATTAAATATATATGTATATATATGTGTGTGTAAAGAAAACTGCCTCGTTAATATACGGAAGTTTTCTAATTCCCTTCGCAACCTTCTTGACTCAACAGCTGTTATAAATAAAAGATCCGAGAGGGAATAGTGTTGTTACCATTTAGTGTATTGAGTTAATTGAAATCATTTAATTTTATAAGAAATACAAAGTAACGGCATTGAATGCCGTTTCTTTGTTTTTTTCAGAGAAACAATTCAGTCTTTAATTCTAAATTCAAAGGCATACAACCATTATAAATCAATAAAATATCATTATGTATGTATAATTCTAATAATAATAATAAAAAAGTCAGACATGGTAAAGTAATATTTTCTTTATAATATGATGAAGTAGTAGTTGGATGAAGGTGTAATATTGCAAATCTAGGTCATAACATAAGTATATAGCCATTAATTGAATGGTTTTGAGTTTGGTTTATGGTAAGGATTATACCGCTCCTAAGCCAATGGTTGTGAAAGGAGGTTATTTCGGCCGAAATTAAACTCAACCTGCTATATCTTTCCTCCTGATGCCCCAGGAGGGTCTTTCGATCCCAGAGGTTAGGTTAGGATAAAAAAACCTGGATGAACCCAACACCACAGCCTACAGCACCGAGACCAGTTATGGACTAAATATTGATGCTCAGAAAGAGAGCTGTGGTCTCATAAATAGAAATAATTATATTAATGTGTAACTATTTATGCAGTTGTAAAACAAAATGCTGAGCTTTATCACTTTCAGAAATTGAATTTACTTTTAGTTTATTATTTAATTGTTTCGTTATTTCATTAGGAGTGCAGTTTCTTATTTTCTGATCATTCTATCAATTCGCGATTAATTTATACAGTTTGATTTTTGTTTTATGAGTTGTTGGAATAAAAGTGTTTATAGTCTTTTTGTTCTAAATGGATTTTAACATTTTAATATAATTGTTGTAGTGGTTATAAGATAATACAGCAAGCTCTTACGTTGAGAACAAGTGGTAAAGATGTTGTTAGCAGTAACGTAGTCCGGAGACCACGACTTGGGTCGAGCGACTCCGTGTAACGGAGGAAGTCGCTCTTCTATCTCTCCTTCGCTCACGCTCCTGTCCCCATCGTTCTCTTCTCTCTCACTGCTCCTCTTCTCTCCTCTCGTTGGATGCTTAGACTTAAGGTTAGTTTCAGACTTAGAACGTTGTAACTTTTCACGATTTTTCATTGCGTCTAATATACCCTAAAAAAAACAAAATAAAAATATTATAAGTTTATGACATAAAAAGAAATTCTAAAACTAAAATTTTTTTGATTAACTTGTAATAAAACATGTTACATTAAATTTATAGCTATAAATATATAAAATAGGGTATCTCTATCTTATTAAAGTTTTCATTAACTCCTATTTTTTGCCTAAAACACACTTAGTTTAAGTAAAAGAAAAAGCCTGTGTAATTCTTAAATTTATATTAGATGGTTACAGAACATAAAAAATAAGTACATGTAGCCTGACAATTTAGAAAGCGACCTTTTGCGACTTTGGGGAGGAGTGGTGGGAAGCATCCATTGGTTACCAATTGTATTATTGGTTATCCATGTATGTTATGCCCTATTCACCGGTGCCAAATCAATTCAGGTATAATAATAGCCTTATAATTTTTAGCCATATTATATTATAGCCTATAAAAATACAATTATAGCCTCAGTAAGTACAAAGGGAGAGCTAAGCAAGCTTGGTAGTGGAAGGAAAGCCTTGCCTATGCACGGCCGACCCGAGACGACTTCTGCAGAGGATGTTTTCTATATTGTCAAGATTATAATAATGTATGCCTTAAAATCAATAGGATGTAACTCTCTTATAATCAAACACTTGAGAATAGTTGCTCTAAATATTTATATGAATACACACAAATAGATATAGGCAAACAATTTATGGAAGAATTAATTGGGAAGGAGCGATAATCAAAATTTATTGATTCTTCCTAAGTAATTAAATTTAATAATAGTTGAATAAAAAGTAAAATATGAAAAAAAAGCTGCTCTTAAATATAAAAAAAATATTTCAACAGAGCATATTTTCAATATGATTTAAAATATTCATGATGAATAAATCTTCATATAACAGTAAAATTATATTTATGCAGTATATTTTTATCTCCTTTATTTTACTTACATATTTTTAGTTTCTTAAGGGTATCCATTTATAATTGACATTGACTATTTGATCAATAACTATTGAATAACGGAAAAAAAAATCACAACAAGAAACAAAAGGGGCAAATTAATTCTTCAAGTTACTGGGATAAGCAATATGTTCCTTCAAATTTAGGAGATAATACTTCCTCCAAAATTTGTAACAAATTAAATTGAATTATTTTAATTAATATTATATTCTCTTACTTAACATAGTAATGAACAAAAAAAAAAATTGATAAAGAATCGGTAAAGAGAACGGATTTGTCTGACTTGGACCTGGTAGCACAGTGGTTTAGAGCACTGCACCGGAGATGCAGACGACCCGGGTTCCAATCCCGGCCAGGACAAATTTTTTCTCTTCAAAACAAAAATGTTTAAAAATAATTACCATCAAAATGACTGTTAGTAAAAAAAAATTACAAAAAAAATTCGGGTCAACAGTGGTCATGTGGTCAGCTTAACAACCAACAAACAGCCTGAAGTTACAGGTTTGCAGCCCTGCATATGGCCTTAGGATTTTTCAAAGGAAGCAAAAATCCTTAGTTATACCCGAGCCTGTACGATGTCAGGTACTCGTTAAAGATCCTTATCCTAATTAAACCTGGATAGGCAAAATTTAGGGCTCCCACTGTAGCATCGTCCAATTAGCCTTAGCAGCATAAAGTGACGTTAAGTGAATAAATAAACAATAAAATTTTACTTTTACTAATGAATGGGACAAAATTTGACAGACAGAAGAATAATAAATCAAGATGAGAATGAAATTAAACAAAATATTATTACAAACTTTAAAATACAAAAGCCAAGAACTGTTCTATCTCTTACCTGATACGTTTCGAGTTGTGAAATAAAGCTCGAATTTGGCTTAATACACTGACGTTTATTTTGTACATAATTAAGAGCTTTCTTCAAGTCCCAACTGTAAGCTTTCATTGCGTAAGCAATGACGACTGAAGCCGATCGACTCACGCCCATCTTACAGTGAACTAGGACTTTGGAACCTTCTTTCCTATATTACAAAATAAAAAAAATTAATAATCAGGAAAAACTATATATAAATATAAATATATATATTAAATCCCTTATTAAGGACAAATATTAAGCCAAAAGTTAGACAAATATTACTACAAATAAAAATATAGAAAATTCTGAGACTTACTTTGCTTTTGATATATATTTGAAAGTATTGTCCCAATGTTTAAGGAGATCAGTTTTCTCATCATCGTAAACCCTAACGTTGAGGTAATCGAACATTCCTGGAAAAAAGTTGTCTATTTCCCTTGTAACGTTCAGTATATGGCATACTCTGTAAAAATAAAATTAAAATTATTATTATATATGCAAAAAAATAAATATGATGTATGATAATTTAGAAAAAAAATTAAATTATAAACTGTAAGTCACAGCTTGGAATTTATTTGTTACATAACCTAAAAATTTTTTAACTACTATTTATTAGCATGATTTACACTAATACAACTTTGTTTTTATATACTAAATTGATAAAATATTGACGATTATTATACTTGCATTAAAGAGACTTATGTTTGTTTTTATCTTCTAGTAATATTTTAACTGTAGATTGTTCTCCTAACTTTTTTACCCTAAACAATTTCTTCAAATGGAGCGGAGTGGCTGAGTGGTAGAGCACGGAGTTGCCATGGCGAAAACCCTTGGTTCAAATCCAGCTGCAGGTAAGACTTTTATTTAGTCTGTTTTCAGCAGCAGATGGATCATATGGGATCTAGGACCCTCCTAGGGCTCACCTAACCTCTATAAAATGTTATTAAAATAGGGTACCCAACATAAGGGAGAAATATCTGGCGGTTGAGCCTGACCAGGATCCGGCCACCCGGCGAGCCATCAGACGATGAGCCAACCCAGGATGCAGACCGGACGGATGCGGCGGACCAGGAGGGTTGGACGGCACCCGGACGGGCAGACCAGCCAGGAGGCTTAAAAAGTGCTGCCCCATCAGTAAGGTGCACATCCGTGCACCGGGCAGCACCACAGATATTTATTTTTATTTTTTTATATTGTACCCAACAATATGTACAATAAGATTTATTTTTAATAAAGAGTTTTTTTGGCAGTGGTGGGCATGTGTAAACCCAAGGTAATAACCCACCATTGGGGTATGCCAGCAACGGCAGGTAGGGATAGAGGAAAAAAAAAAAGTTGAGTGTGACCTAGGACAAGTCACCTCCATGCAGAACTGTTGTCAATGAAACAGTACAGTCTCAACCATGTACTGAATCCAGAAACATTCACGAGTTTTAGTGGTACAGATTTTTTTTTTAAATTGCCAAAACATTGCCGATTAGTTATACTAGCATTTAAGAGACCTGTGTTTGTTTGTCTTCTATTATCTTCTAATAATAATTTAACTCTAATTTTTTTCTCCCATCTTTTTTACTCTAAACAATTTCTTCAAACTAGCCAAAATTTTCTTATATTTATTGTTCTTAAAAGCCATGAATTTCCCACATGTAATTTTTTTTTTTATATATACTCAATCGTTTTAATTTTAACTAAGGTAATTTATTGGAAATAGTGTCAAGCTATCTTATCTCCTGTAAAAGGATATTTCAGTGAACAGTACCACATTCGTCTCTTTCAATTATCCTTTTCATAATAAGAAAGGCAGTAATTGAAAGAACTAATTGAAATATCCCTAATTAATGGAATAGTTAATTGATACTGGACAATGAAATAAAGTTACGTGAGGCTCTCTCTGGTAACTTTAAAATTAAAAAAAAAAATAATAAAAAACTATTACACTTCAATAAGGCTTCAATGAATTTGAAAATTGAATGTATTCAGATTGATCATAAGTATATGAAATATCTAATTATCAGAATACATAATTAATACAATAAACATATTGAAAAGTAATAACGCACCCATTCTTATTAAGCTCCTCAAGATTTGAAGCATTCCATTCTGAACCGAGGTACACATGAGGGAATATTTCTGTCGCCTCGTCCATTTGGCCAAGGATTACCAGCATTTCTTCATCGATGAAAGACTTAAATTCGCCGAGATCGACGTCCAACGATTCCTCTAGTTTGGATCTGACTTGTTTCGACGTAACCTCGTCTAAATCTACAGTCATCATGATCTCTTTCAATGCCGTCCTGATTACCCTTTCGGTCTCCTCCCTTTCCGTGGGTCTGAAAAAGAAATTTAAAAATTAAATATAAGAGAAATAACTGATTAATTGAGACTATAGTTGTCAGGATATAAGACAAGATACTTACTTATGCCTGACAGAATCTGGTGAAGGAGGTCGCCTCGACTCGAGGCTGTCCATGGCGTGCCACTCATTGAGGCAGGACTGGTCGCTGGAGATACAGCCTTCATAGTGTGCGACCCACTCGTGCGTCAGGCCACTCAGAAAGTAGTTGTGCTCCCTGGCTTTACTGCTAACCTTGTGCAGTGTTTGCAACGCCGACCTGAAAAGATAATAAAAAAAATTTATAAGTTTTATAGCACAAAAAGGAACTATAAATATAAAATATTTCAAAATATGTTTGATTGAGATATTATATGTTTTTTAAAAATTTATATACTGAAATTTACAATCATATAATAATAATAATAATACAACAGTAAATAGAATGAATGATACATAATGGAATGACATAAAGTCAAGTAGAGTTATGAGATAAATATCAGGAGGCCATTTCTTTACAGTTGTCTCGGAGAATTATCAGGAATTGAAGAGGAAGCTAGGCCTGTAAGTAGTGGGTTTGAGTGGGAATGAAGTTTGACATGAAAGAATTGATATCGGGTTTGGGCCAAATCAGCCACATATGGAATATTAAGGCCATTACAGATGATTTGATTCTTAACAAAGTAGGGAGTTTTAAGATTATACTAATCAGAAAAAAATGTAAAAATTTAATAATCCTATAAGAATAGCAAAGAGGGGCAAGAAGGTCATATTTTTGATTTTTTTAAAATGAAGTAAGACATTATAAGACAACATTTTTTCTTTTAATAATAAATTTTTTAGAGAAAAAAAAATTGCCTCTTTCATTCTCAGACTACAATTTTTTGGTGGTAAATTTATGTTAATTATTCTTTAGATCCAGGCTTTCTTTATTCATTAGCACCTGAATTTAAGAAAAATTCCATACTCGAATATTAAGTTAAAAAATATGTAATTATTATTATAAAAGAGCTCATATTCCAAAAGGAAAAACATTATATGAAATTTGTAATTATATTTGTAAATAGATAAAATTATAAGCAAATTTAATGATGAAATTCATAACCAGCACCGAAAAGTTTAGGAAGTTGGTTTTTAAAAAAAACTACATTTTTCTTTTCAGTAAAAAAAAACCACTTTATCTGATTAAATTAATATTTTGTTTTTTTTTAAACACATAAATAACATGAATGAACAATGAATGAATAAAATATTTCTTAAAAAAAAAACGTGAAAGTTATATTACAAGTCAGATTTATATAACACAGAACACCATAATAGTCATCCTCAACTGACTACCAGTTTCAAAATGGGTTACTGTTATACAACATTAGCCAACAACAGTGGAATCACAATATTATTTACATAATTTATATCAAAACAAAATAAAATTATTGTATAGTTCTTTAATATTATAGGTATTGTTTAATTTTTTCGATTATAAATAAAATAAAAACGAAAAAGTTATGAATTTATGGCTTTGAAATATCGTTGACATGACAAATATTTTTTTTTTTTAAATTATGAACTTAGTGATACTTCAAACAAACTAAGAGACTTATATTGATTGGTATTTAGTTAAATATAATTAATAATAATGCCATAGAAATAAATCGAAGTTTTCATAGGTCCAGTATACGAAACTGTGACAGTTACTGTCATGGTAGCATTTCAATGAAACAGGAGACCTTTTTTTAAAAATTATATATACATATATTACTTAATTGTATTCCTGACTCGGGATAAATGTTACAAGAAGTAATTGAATGATATAGGAGTATAACAATTAATTAAGATAAAATCCATTGCCTTTTCAAATTAAACAGCATCAGCTAAAAAATAAGATATCTATTCATCATTGACGGACTTTGTATTGGTGCCGTGTTGTAAGTTTCACTCATTGTCTACACGCTTACTGTTAATTTCATTTATAATTGTAAAAATGATCGAGAAACAGCTGATTGAATACTATGCTAAACTAACAGCTGATTTCATGAGTATAAAAGTGTCTGGGATCCGTATTTTACAAGTTTACGCCATATTGAAATACTGTCGAGCAGTTGTAGGTGAAATTCCTTTTTTTTTAGTTTTTGTAAATATTTAAGAACTTATAAGTTAAATTATAAATTGTATTATATTAATTATTTGTTTATGTTCGTATATTTCTTGTTTTATTTTCGACGATATAATATCAATAATACGTAGGTAATAATCGACACCATATTGAAATGTTAAAAGTACCTTGTGCTAAATTATAAATTGTATTTTTTATTTTGTATTATTTTAGATTAGCAACTTAAATAAACAGTAATTAACGGAGTATTTAATGTAGTGAAATACGAATAGTTTAAATAATAAATTGAATTCAATTTTTTTTATTCAATTATTTATCGATAGCGGATATTCAATCATTTATTCTGTTAACAGCTATAGATCGAACCTGCAATGACTCATTCAGTATCTATAAAGTACCTAACAACCTAAAATTGGTATTGGAGATAACTTAATGTAAGAGTGTGACTTCAGCCAAATCCTCTACACAACCGTTGTCACAACCTACACAGCAGTACAGTCTCTACCATGTACTGGACCTAAGACCACGGGTTATTGTTATAAAGATTTTTTAATATATTTTCTTGTACATGTTTAGGTTCAGGAACCTTTAGGTAACTATTGACATTTATCCTGACCCTCGCAATCTACGCCTCCATATCCCCTCATGTAAGGTTCACATCATCTTGCAAATAACTCCTGATGGGCGGTTATTATTCCTTTAGATGTAGGCGATTCCCAGAGTGGGCAATCTTCCTTCATGGAAGACTCTTCACTTGATTGTTTCCTCAATTTCTCAGATAGACCATGTTGAGTCACACAGTCTGCCCAGGTTTTCCCTGGCAAGGCTTCTGTCTTCAAAGGAACGACTAAATAAAGACATCCTTGAGGACTCCCTTTGTTCGTTGTGTTAGGGGCTATAGGGAAATGTCGCAGCGCCTGACGTATGTCTTAATACGAAGTAATTCAAGATAGTGAAGAAACATACCTAATACAAAAAATAACGATTTGCTATAAGCATTGAATCCTTTTTTTTTTTACATTATATACTGCGCAATAATGAATAGGGATATCATATACTTTATATTATTATTTATTCAATAACTACATTAATGTTTAATATAGAATAATTTCTAATAAATATTAATTCTTTTTATAATAAAAATAATATTAAAATGCTAGGCAAAGTAAACATAACAAATAGATCCTTTGGGATAAGAAACCCTCCTGGGGTTCACCCAGCCTCTATAAAGTGGGTACCTAAAAGGGTGGTTGACCGTGATCTCAGCCAAATCAACTCCCTGCGCAGCTGTTGTTTCTATCACTTACTGAACACAAGACTATCCGGTGTTTTTGTGGGGGGTTTTACATAATATTTTAATTTAAAGTTTAAAAAAATAGTAAATTATTGAAGAATTTCTTTTTTAAAAAATCTTTCTATATGAGGTTATTGAGAGCTGAAAAACCACTTCGCTACCTCGATGCTTCATATATTACGTGACCTGGTAGGGCATTGCGGCTTCGAAGAGTTAAAAAAAAAAAAAAAAAGAAGGAAATAAAAAAAACCAGACCAGGCAAGTATGAACCTCATAGGTCATATATCCAGATTGTTTTCCATCACAAGTCAGTTATTCAATATTAAATGTATATTTCGACAAATAAAGTTTAAATAATTAGTATAAATAAAATAAAAACAAAGATGAAAACGTAAAAAAAAAAAATATTTTCTTTTCCTTTTAATAAAATTGCTATTTATTATTTGAAGCAATTCTTAGGTGACTCACAGCTGACAAGTGGATCCGTACATAGATAAAGGTAAGTTTACACGTCGACAGTAGCAGTCGTGACAATATTTGCGTCTGCAATGTCAGGCTAAAACTGATAAATGATAGTATAAGTCGTGACAGTGATTTATCAACCTTATCTAGTCCGTTTGACAACTTTATTTTTCCATTATTCCATAAACTTGAAATTGAATGCACCCAAAATTTTGATTTCAATTTATTCTTGGAGGATAAATATAATTTAAATTATAAATTCAATTTAGAGAAGAATTGGTTGACTGTATCTTCTATTACAAGGAAGAAATAGTTGGGGGTGCAGTCAATAAAAACACCTAAATAAGTGTAACTTATTTATTGTGTGCCGACGTTTCGGCCTACAATGTAGGCCATTCTCAGGGCTAAGAGAGAGAAACAAACAGAAATATATAAAAAACGTAGCAGTAACAAGAATATAGTGACAAGTAATGTAGTAAAGTGGTACAAGTGTGGAAATTAAAATAGTGACTGGATATGATGAAATAGTGAATAGATATGATAATTAAAGATAATGAATATAAAAGTGGTTACAGAATATAATAAAATTAAAATAGTGATAGATAAAAACAGAATTGTAGATGAACAGAAATTCAAATAGTGACAGATATAATAATTAAAGAATACGAATATAAAATACAGAAAATAAATGTCCAGAAAGGATAAAGTGTAAACATAATATAAAGGGAAAGAAAAATGAGGAGGTAAACGGAAAGATACAAAATGAGAAGATTAAAATATAGAAAAAGGGGGTGGAATATGAAGGATTTAGAAAAAACTAGTTTAATTATAGATTTGGATATGATACCAGACATCTAGAGGTTACATAGGTAAAATGTATTATATAAGTACAAGCATATATAGAAAGAAAAGATTGATAAATTTCAAAAATTAAAAATTGAAAATAGTGTTTATTTTCACACCCCCAATTTTTCCCCTATTTCTTCCAATATATAAATTCAATTATTTATTGGAAGCGGGATAGTTTAGTGCGTAGAGAACCGAGACCTAAGAGATCTGTAGAACCTCTTAAGCTCACGCAGGCTCTGTAAAGTGTAGTACCCTTAATTGAAAGAACAACAGTACAGTCTCTACTGAGAGGTCATGTACTGAACTCAAGACCCCATTATGGGTGGTAGTGTATAGGTTTCTTCTTTCTTCTTTTTCTAAAGATTTGTTTATCTTATGAGCGATCACAAATAACAATAGAACTTTTGAATTATATAAAATTACGAATTTTACTGTTGAGTTTAATATAACTAGTTATCTAAAATTTCGGTAGATAGCAATAGAGTATGGTGTCGTAAATTTTTCATCAAATCATAGGCGTAACAAGGGGGGAGGTTATTGGGGATGTAACCCCCATCGCTTAGAAGAAATTAAAAAAAAAAAGAATTACAACAATTTAAACAAATAAATATTTGAAGAATTTTACTTTTTCAAAGTTATTATTGTGGGATTAAAGAAGTAAGGGTCAATAATGCCAAAAACACAACAAAGAAAGTGCAAACACAGTTATTTTAATGAATAAAAGGTACACTAAAATGACAAACCAAAACGTAATACTGTTTATTTACAATTAATTATATTATTATAGCGGCAGTAGTGGCATCTAGCGGCAACAAAAAGATAGCAAATGTGAGAAGAACAGTTTAGACAATTCTTAGAATCTAGTAATAAAGTCTGGATGGGTCTAGAAAGTTCTCTATGCAATTAAGTATAGTAAGTTATTGTAACCAATAAATAGGGTTACTTGTATTTAAAAGCTACTTCTTAATTGCCCGTCCAAAAATAACATTAAAAAAAATTACAATCTATTTATTTAATTTGAAGCTACATGATTATAGAAGCTACATATTATACTTATATTACGGGACATCTTTTTTGAAGGGAGTAATATGTTGGAGTGGTTGGCTTGTGGGGGTTAACCCCCCCCCATGAGTAACTCTAGTTACGCCACTGATGCAAATGTATTCCTAAACGAGATTTTAACAAGCATATATTCAGATTAAGGAAGTACAAACATATTCGTAAGGCGATATTTTGATGAAATATATAGCCGATGTATAAAGAAATGTTGCATTTAGAAGAACAGTTTCTATAATTATGTTATCAAATTAAAAATTAGATAAAAAAAAGCAACGAACAAATATAATAAAAGGCCAAACAGCTGCACTTTTTTTTTTTTAAATAAACTTGCTTGAAATAAATTGATTGAAGTATTAAAGTAAATAGAGGAGTGTCATCACCGGTTGATTATTCCATACTTTGCAAGTGTTAATAAATAAAATTATTTTATTTGTATTTACAAAGATAAGAAACAGCTAAATATATCGCTGATATCACTTTATAAAAATACAAGTAAATACTCGTAAATGCAATTTTTACTAAATAGAGATCGATGATAATTAATATTTCCTTATATAACTTAATACAAGTAAGAATGTTTACTTTAGAAAATAAATATTTTTGCATTTGAAATTTATTTTAAACAATGACAGAATTAATTCGATCTCAAAATCAACGATGAGGAAATTTAAATGCTTTTCTTATTTTACTAAGATCATTTTATTCTCCGAAGTGAAATCTTGGGTACGTGTCTAATCTGAAGATACGAAGTTGATAAAGACAAAACGACCAGAAACTTCAACAGAGAACAAAAATTAAATCATTAACACAGTTTTATTGTCAATAATAACAGTCGTGACGCTAATGCGCAAATGCGATAAATATTGTAACAAAGAATGACGCAAGTGCTGAATAAATACGATAGAACTATATCAGGAATAAAATCGAATTACGATTTTTTTATCGAGTGTTAATTATTTAAAAAAAAATTAAATGTATATAATTTAATAAAAAAAATTCTCTCAAAAAAAAAAAAAAGGAGTCTAGGGTTCAGTACATGCTAGAGACTTTACTGTTTAAGGTCACGCTCAATCTCCAGATTTCCCCCCTTACTTAGGGTACCCACTTTATAGAGACTGGGTTACCATTAGGATCACTACATCCCATGGGATCCATCTCCTGTCGTTAACAGATTAAATAAAAATCTGTCGGTGAGCGGGATTTCAATCCACAGGACCTTCACTACCTAACTGAGCCACTCCGCTCCCCAAATCATCTCTCAACACAATCGCAGAAACGGAAATATCTCAACGAAGCATTGAATCCAAGAATATTCAGTGGCTGCAGTGGTACAGATTAAATAAATAACGCATCAAGGTATATTGTATTCCAAACAAGGTAATAAATACATCAATCTTCAAAACCTGAAGTGTTTTAGTTCACCAAAATCCAGATCGGCAAGACAAGAGCCGTTTGAAGAGGTACAAAAACATACCCTCCAAGATCGAAAACAAAGAGACCCGGGGCTGTGACCCAGGTAGCAATGAGGTGAGGGTACAAGGACTTCAACGGTCTTCAGGGCTACAGGTTCCTACAGGTTCTGCAGCTGCGTCTTCCTGCAGAGGAAGGTACGCGGTCCCTTACGTGTAATAATAATAACCTTAAAAATCTCTTCGACTTAATAAAAATAACATTAAAAGTATAATTTGCTCAAAAACGTCAAGTCGCAGATTAGAAAAAAAAAACTCAACAAAGGAAATGATAAGAAAAAATCCCGAAAATTGTGGTAATGTCCTGAAAATACCAGAATAGGCGATATGTTGACGTATTAGTCATTTTTCGAAACAGAGACTTGAGGCATCGTTAGTTTGGAGTTTACCAATTGCATTCTAATTTATTTTTCTAAATTTATTTATTGAAATTTTACTACTGTATCATAACAATACAACAAGAAAATATAATGACAGGAATGAACAATAATGGCATGGATAAAGGCAAGTAGAGACACTACCCAGTGGTAGTAATCAAATAACAAATTCAACTTAAAAGGTTACGAGGCCATTTTCTTTTCAGAAGCACCGCAGGATTGTCGAAATTAAAAAAGTTGCTAGGTTTGAAACTAGAGGGTTTAAGAGGAAATGAAGTTAGTCATGAAAAGATTGATATCGGATTCGGGCCAAATCAGCAACAAATGGGTCATTGAGGTCATTATGGATAACTTTATTCTTAACTAAGTAAGGAGTATTGAGTATTTTATGAAGGATTTTTGTATTGTAAGGATTGGATACGAGAGGAATTCGATGGCTTAGTAGAGCCCCAAAGCTCTACTCCGTAAGTCCAAATAGTTATTATAAAAGTCGTGTATATGAATCTTTGGTAATTAATTGGGAGCTTACATTCTAATAAAATGTATTATTTATCGACTGGAAGAACGATACGGCTTATTATATATATATAAGTAAGACAAGCTTACTAAACATATGTCCAGAATTCGAAACCGGTTGAAGAAAATAATTTATTTATTATGTTTTAAGCCGTTGATTGCACCTCTGGAGTTCGGAGACCCTCTTGGGGGACTTGCAACTATAATTGGGGGGAACTGGGCGGTTGAGCATGACCCTAACCAAACTACCTCCCTTCACAACTGTTTGCCTAGAAAAAATTATGTTCCCAACAAATAAATGAACACAAGATTCTTCATGGTTTGAAGTAAAACTGGCTCTGAAAGATTCTCATGAACAGCAGTTAATTTCATAGACATCCAATATTTCATCAAATAAATGAAGATTCGAAACAATCCGATGCACGTATGGTACAAACAATCCATTAACAAAGTAATACAAAATACAAGTAATATAATGTATTATTATTATTATTATTTATAAGGAAGAAATAGTTGGGGGTGCAGCCAATAAAAACACCTTAATAAGTGTAACTTATTTATTGTGTGCCGACGTTTCGGCCTACGATGTAGGCCATCTTCAGGGCTAAGAGAGAGAAACAAACAGAAAAACATATAAGAAACGTTGCAGTAACAAGAATATGGTGACAAGTAATGTAGTAATGTGGTGCAAGTGATGTGGAAATTAAAATAGTGACTAGATATGATGAAATAGTGAATAGATATGATGATTAAAGATAACGAATATACAAATGGTTACAGAATAAAATAAAATTAAAATGGTGATTGATAAAAATAAAATTATAGATGATGAACAGAAATTAAAATAGTGACAGATATAATAATTAAAGAATACGAATATAAAATACAGAAAATAAATGTGCAGAAAGGATAAAATGTAAACATAATATAAAGGGAAAGAAAAATGAGGAGGTAAACGGAAAGATACAAAATGAGAAGATTAAAACATAGAAAAAGGGGTGGAATATGAAGGATTTAGAAAAAACTAGTTTAATTATAGATATAAATGGTATGATACCAGACTTCTAGAGGTTAAATAAGTAAAATGTAATAATAGAAGCATATGTAGAAAGAAAGGATTGATAAATTTGAAAAATTAGAAATTAAAAATAAGGTTTATAAATATGAAATCTAAAGTATGAAAAGAAAATAGAAAATATAAGATGGGGAAGTTAATATTATAACTGTATACAGTTAGATAGAAGTGTATTAATATAAAATATGATGTGAATATGACATAAACATATAGAAAATAGGTATAGAAATTCAGTAGATGTAAAAATATGAGGCTAAATAATAATGAACTCCCTCTATTAGAAGTTACAGTCAACCAATTCTTCTCTAATGTATTATTATTGTTACTATTATGTAACGACTGTATCACAACAAGGCGTCACATGTCGTAGCCTAATTCATACAAGCCCTACCGCCATTTCTTTTTATCGAACAGTCTTCTTCTCTAAGTCCTCTTACCGCTATTGCCTCCGGGATCCCATCCATCCACCTCTTTTCTGGCCGACCTCTCTTCCTGCTTTCCGATGGTATATGTTTCAGTACCCTTTTAGACCATCGGTGGTCCGCCATCCTCATAACATGACCAAACCAACTCAGTTTTTTCGTTTCAACTGAGTACAGGATGTTAAGTGGTCTTTTTACTTCTTATCTAATTCTGTAATTAGGAACGTGTTTTAGTCTTGATATCAACTACAACTACGCCTCCAAAAATCCATCTCCATTGAAAGCAGTTTTCTTGCCGAGTCAGTTGAAACGGATCAGGTTTCTGTGGCATACAAGACGGTACTTATAAGAAATGAATTGTAGAGTCTCTTCTTTGTTGCTATCATGACGTCCTTACTCCACAGAACAGAATTTAAAGTCCTACCTGCCTAAATATTTAAACTATTCAGTTGGGGTCAAATCCCATTCCCCAATATTAAGGGATATATATATATATATATATATATATATATATATATATATATATATATATATATATATATATATTACTTATTTTATCTTTATTTTTTATATACTTATTTTATTTTACTTATTATATAAAGTAATATATTTCTCAATTGTATAAAAAGATTTGTTTTTTAGTTTTGCAGTCTGTTGTCAGCGTTGCCTAGCAACGGATCGAGCACCTAAGAACTTTTGTTTATTCTTTTGTCATGCTCGCTCAGTTAAATAATAAATATTTTTTAAAATAGGCTAATCACAAAGCCACTGTTACCGAGGATATAATCTAAACACTACGTGTTAGTCGGTTCTTTAATCTATATACAATCAGTAATAGTCATTATATACAGTTAGTAATTAAATTATTTATTAAGGAACCTGTACCACTTCAAACCGTGAACGGGTCTGGGGTTCAGTACATTGTAGAGACTGTACTGTTTCATGGACAACGGTTCTGCAAGGAGGTGACTTGTCCTAGGTCACGCTCAACCGGCAGAGTTTCCCCCCTTATTTTGGGTACCCTATTTTAATAATATTTTATAGAGGCTGGGTGAGCCCCAGGAGGGTCCTAGATCCTATTTGGTCCATCTCCGGCTGCAAACAGACTAAATAAAAATAAAAGCCTGCAGCGGGATTTGAACCTGGATTTCCAGCATCGCAAATTAGTGGTCTACCACTGAGACACTCCACTCCCGATTTATTAAGGAAAGAAATGGAAATTTAAATATTATTGTGACTTAACTCGAAGAGATAACCTGCGGAACCGATGCCTGATTAATTATTTAAATTATAACTTTTCTCGAAATGTTTTGTACTCACATAAAAAACATAATCTAAGGCGTGGAGATGCAAAAGGGGGTAAATCCAAATTTGAAAAAATTTCAGGAAACACAAAAAATATGCATAATTCGGGTAATTATTTCTTTGAGACAATTATTTTTAAAAAAATTAGATTGGATTTAGCATATTTTGAATGGTGAACCATATACCACCGTATAGAGGGCGCTTAATTTGTGAGAAAAATAAAAATGCTACCGAATGTTAGAATTATTTCAGGGAAGTTTGTGCAGATTCTCTCATCAGAAACCCAATCAGAATAGGAGGAAATGGAACGACTTTAGAAATTGATTAATCTTGTTTCAGTGGGATATGTCTGGAAACAAAAGAATGCTTCATTTATTCAGTGCCTAACAGGAATGATAACACACTAGTAGCATGCATTAAAGAATGCATTCATCCCCAAACAATTATCATGTCTGACTTATGGAAGGCCTACTTAAAAACAGAAAAAATATTTAGTTATGAGTACAAATTATACAGTCATCCACTCAGAACATTTTGTTGATCCGTGATCTGGAGCGCACACGCAGTCAATTGCGTCACTATGGGCTGCAGCCAAAAGAAGAAATAAGTTAGAGGCAGGAACTAAAAGATCCCAATTGGGAGTAAAAAATCCTTAGTTACACCGTCCTTCGGAAGGGACGTTAAACGGGGGTCCCGAGACTGTACGATGTCAGGTACTCGTTAAAAATCCCTATCCTAATTAAACCTGGATAGGAAAAATTTAGAGCTCCCACTGTAGCATCGTCCGATTAGCCATTGCAGCATAAAGTGACGTTAAATGAACAAACAAACAACGTTTTAATTTTAATATAAAAATAGATGCGGGCATTAAACAAAAAAAGGCCCAATTGCTAATTAAATGAATATTTGAATAAATCGTTATATAATATATAAATAAATCGTTTGCGACGTTAAGGCTAGCAGATAAAAAATATTAAAATTAAGCAAGCTATTCTGCTGCGGATATTAAACTGGCAGAAGATTTAGAACGCAGGGAGTTTAACCATTCCAAGCTCAACCTGTCTGATCAATTCGTGACTGGTATATTAACTTGGAGAGTGTCGCAATACATTTTTGCACGCATCTGTATTTACATTCTAAGCTCTGAATGAATGTAAATATAAATTTATTCATTTTGTGTCGGAGATTATTTGAAAAACAAAACAAAAAGTTTCTGCGCATTTGGCCTGACACTTTGAAATGATTCCAACTAAAAAAAAAATCCGGAAAAAAGTGATTATATCTATGCTCATCAAAGAATGTTGTTAATAAATACCCGTTTTATATAAATATTTCCTAAATTTGAATTGTTAAATATAACATTAATTTTAATGCAAAAGAATAAATATTAAATAATATGTAAGAAATATACAAAAATCACAAATATAACACTAAAGCATTGCCAAATTATGGATCATCAACACAATTCAGCGTGTTGATAAATTCGCACTTAGTTGATAAGGATTTTTTTTTAATTTATAGTTTTTTAAAACTCATGTATCAAATTTTTTACAAGTTAATGTAAACGAAAAACAAGAGCAAGCAGTTTTTCAGGCATAAACAAAAACAAAAACAATATTTATATATTTTTAAAAATAATCATATACCGACAGGTGAAATAAAATTTTGTATAAATGCTTTTATTAAACTTTAAATGAAATTAAATATAAATTGTACAATAAACCATAAAAATAAATTTAAAGTTTTCCTTTCACAGCAATTAATTTACAAGAAATTTATTAAAAAAAGAAAGAATAAAAAAAGTCATCTGAGTAGATTTTAAAGAATCCCTTTCTTAATAAAAGTAATTCCATATACTTGATTAATGGAATATATTCCGCAGATATTTCACAAGTTTTAACTTTTCATTCACTATTATTCTCAAAAATAAAAATAATAGTTTTAGTATGAAAAATAAAGTGTACTTATGGGAGCTATGTATATTTCGGTAATCTTTTCATCTAGAAATGAACTTTCTAACAAAATGCATTATCTATACTTCGAGATGTTAGTTGAAAATTTAATTTCTTGATGAAACGATTACTGAAATCTAGTCATTACCCATAATTACATTCTTTTTTCCTAACTAAAATCCACGATAACTTGTATTTTCGGAAAATTTTAAAAAGGAAACGAATAAACTGTTAAGCTTGTAGTAACTCAACTCGAAGCGACAACCTGTGGAATAATTACCAAAAATATTTACTAAGGAAACAAATGAAAAGTTAAAAATTGTTTTGACTTAACTTGAAGCCATAAAGTGCGGAAATTGTTTGAATTTAAGTTAAAACTTTTGACGAACCGTTTTGTAGTCATATATACTTGGCACAATATTAATACGGGTACCTTATGCTGTACATATATATTAATTATGCATATATACACACTATGTAGAGATATAGAGAGATGTACTAACCGTACCTGACGCCCCATCGCGATGGCTGGCTCGCACTGGACTGAAGAGAACTACCGCACTATCCCAAGGCCCGGCCACAGACTGCCATATTTAGCGACAGATACCCCCACCAGTGCGGATATAGTCTCTTAGTCAGTTCTTATCAATACACTTTAGATAAATCTCTCTCTAGAATGATGTTGTAAAGAGGAAAAATCCTGCCAAATAACTAATTCTAGAAGGATTCATCGGGTTGCAATATATATATACTTGAAACAAAAGTGACTCAATTTTAAGTAATCTAAAACGGGTGATAAACAAGTGGCGCCACCTTTAGTTTAATTAATTTAACAATGAAGCAGCATAGATTTAATTTGATTGATTTATCGATTATAAATCTGAATAAAACTGATGCAATAAAGGCGATTATAGGAGATAGAAATATAATGTATCAACATTTAGTTAAAAACTATTATTAAAAAGTATTATCAGTTGAACATAAAATGACCTATTTTTATATTTACAAAATTTAATAACTTATTTATAAATCTACTCTTCGCACATTTAGCTGTATCAGATTTTAAAAATCGATTAAAATGCTTCGAAATGAATGGTTTTTTCTTCATCACTCATCATTAATTTTTATATAATTTGTTTATTAAACTGTAATTAACTCAAAAAATTATTTAGTTAATTTATTAAAGAATAATTGAGCGTATTCCAAGACTTATATGTACAATTCATATATATTTTTTGTATTATTATTCTACAAGGACTTGACCCAAAATAAATAAAGAATTTATTATTGTTATTAAAATTGTATAAGTTATCTCCGTTGATATATAGATGTAAATGTTACATTTAAAAATCCTGAAATATTTTTTGTAATCAATTTTCTTTGGTGCATCAAGTATATAGTCCAGGATCCCTGGAACATTTTTGCACTTGATTACTATCAAGCAGAATCTTCGTGAATAGCTTCGTTTTGATGAGACGCCCAACAATTTCCTTTGCCAAAAGTCTCGATTGTGGTAGCTAACAGAGGTAGCAAGGATAAAATATGTCGATTTGATGATTCTCCAAAATTTAAGAATAACGTATCACGCAATTTGTAGGACAATATGACTGTTGAATTATATAAATATTAACTAAGCAAAAAAAAAAAAAATCAGCTGGTTAGTAATCATTTTTGATGACCTCGTTATCGATCAACATGTATATGTATGTATGTATGCTACCACAAACGGGAATTTTCGCAAAGGAAATTGTTGGGCGTCTCATCAAAACGAAGCTATTCACGAAGATTCAGCTTGATAGTAATCAAGTACAAAAATGTACCAGGGATCCTGGACTAATATTGTATATTCCATGTGGTTAAAATACAATACTTTATCTCTAATAATACAAAATAAAAATAATATATAAAAAAAATATAAATACAAAACTAAAAAAAAAATTGATAATCCTTATTTATTATTATTATATTTTTTTTTTACCAAAATCTATTTCCGAAGTACAAGTAAAGTACCAAAGTTGGTTGTTGGTTCAAATTCTGCAGTGACAAATAAATTAATTATGAATTAACAGCCATAGATGGATCTACAGACCTTCCTGGGCCTCACATTGGTGGGTACACGGAATGGGTATTGCGGTTAACCACGATCTCGGACAAATCACCTCCTTGTACAACCGATTCCCATTATAAAGTACAGTTTCTAACCTGTACTGAACCCAAGACTTTTTATGGGTTGTTACAGGTTTTTAAATATAGCTGATCACAATTACTAAAATACAATAATACAATTTTACAATATATCATAGAAACAATAATTTTTATTGAGAAAATAACAAGAGTATTTAAAGTGAACAAACAAAACAAAGGATTTTACGCTTTATTTATTATGACTGTATTTTTCAAATGTCAAAGCTGTCCAGTCTCAACAACTCGAGTGACTCATGTACAATATGATTGATAGAGATAAAGTTGAAAAAAAAAAGAAATACTATTTTTTTCTACTGATTATTTGTTCCAACTTCAACTTGAAAATATGAGTATCGTATTATAAAATGCGTAACTGCCAAGTTATTTACGTTGCGGGCTGAACCTCGATCCAATTTTGGCTAGAACAGACTTATAAGTTATAGGAATAAACTATAATAGGAGTAGGAAAATACGTTAAAGAACAATAGAAATTAAAAGGCTAAAAAATTTCAGAAATGATAACCATACAACGTTCGACATGTCCAGGAAGAAGTTTAATTAGCAATAAATCTTTTTTTAGATTAATTTATTGATATTTACAACTGTAATAATATTACATCTAATAAATTTGTCGATATGAACAAATGACATGAAAAAAAAAAAAAACACTTGTGGAGAAACTATCCATCGGTAGCACCCCAATAAAGTTCTATAGTAGAAGGTCTCGAGGCCATCTTCTTTTCAGACGCCTCGGAGAGTTATCAGGAATAGTATGGGAAGCAAGTTGAGAGACTAGCGGATTCAAGTGTGCATGGAGCTTGTCATGGAAGGATAGGTATCTAGTTTGGGCCAAATCAGCAACATATGGAATATTAAGATCATGATGGATGATTTTGTGGCATAATATTGAGGAGCATTGAGGATTTTACGAAGGGTTTTCTATTGTAATGATTGGATACGAGATGAATTGGATGGTTTAGTAGAGCCCCAAAGATCAACTCCGTATGTCAAAATAGGTCTGTTAACTGTCATGTAAATGATTCTTTTGTAATTAATTGGGAGCTTAGAGCGTTTGTACAGTAAATGTTGAAGTAGGCGAAAACGTCGAGCATTTTCTTGACTTTTCAGTCTTGTATGAAGCAATAAATTTTAAAGTTCAAATACATAAAAATCATTTATATATTTTCAATAAGTACCTATCCTACTTTCCCCTTTAAAAAAAAAATTATTTCATTTTTAACAAGGAATCAATTTAGGCAATTTTTTTTTTTTATGTAAGAAAATAAATTGCGAAACTGACCTTTCAAGCCATTTACACGAAAAGGATCCAGGAAGAAATAAAAATAAATAAGTCAATATTATCGTTTTGATACTTCTTTTATATTTTTATTGCTCACAATTAAATATAAAAGGATTTTTATTGTACTTTTCTTTTGCCGTCCTTATTAGTTAGAGAATTAGATCACCCTAACTTAGTTAAATATTTGTAGTTTGCGATCAAATTTTGATATCACTCATTAATATATCTCCTGATTAAACCGAATATTTTTTTTTAATCCTTTTTTTATTGAAATCTTTCTTTTACTATTTTTTAAAAGCCAAGCCGATTGTGTTTGTTCATTTTTGTTATCATAACCACTGAGGTTTGGGCATGTACAATACACAAGAAGTTAGTAGCATTTACTTGTACCATCAATGAATCAAACTTCTATCACGAAAAAAGTGGACAAGAAAAAAAAAATTGTATTGAAGCCTTTTAAAGATCGCCCACACTCAAGTTACGACCCTACATTTGAATAGTTAAAGCCTATCGATTTTGGAGTTCATGGCCGTTCGAAAGGGACACATGCACCAAACTTACAGAGTTGATATTGTATATTTTAAAATTTATTATTATTATTATTTATTTTTAACACAGTAAAACAAAAGAAGTTACAAATAAAAACAATAGTAATAACCGAGGATTAGAATGGTTCCCAACATAATAATGGAATTTTTATTCCAATCACTTGGCTAAGTTCTAATAAAAACATTAAAATAACATACATATAAATATTTTTTTCTTTTTAGAAAACCTAAGTTTGTTTTCGTGACCTACCTTGAAGAGGAGAGTTATCACAAATTTTCCTTAAATAAATTCATTGTAACCTTGCCAATAGTTTAATTATGGACTATAAATATTGTTATCTATTATAGTACATATCATTATTCAGATGCATACCACACGTGAGCACGTGGACACCTACCACATAGTTGGTCTACTTGAAGTGATTACGAAAATAGATCTCTCGCCCACGTCCTTTTCTTTACGAGTTATGTCAGTATCTATGAATCTAATTGTGTCTAGATAATTGTAAATTATTGTTCTGATTTGCCATAATCTACTTAATTGTTAGAGTATGGTGAATAGTTTAGCTGTAGAAAAAACACATGTAACATTACATTACAGTGAGTTCAGACATGTGATTTGGACGAGATCAAGCTTAAACTACAGGTTCTCCTACTCTTATTGAAAGTACCTACGTTACAGAGGCTGGGTGAGCCCAGGAAGGGTGTAAACAGAATAATATACTATAATAATATAATATCATAATAATAATAATAGTATAATCAGGGTTCGAGCTCCTTGACCTTAGTTACTATACAAACTGGTATTCTTTGTTATTTACCTGCTAAAATAACGAATTACACAAACATACACACCATTATATATTTATATATATATTTATATTCGTGTGAGTGTGTGTGTGTTACTGGAATCCACATAAACGTTGGGACCTTTTCTTATGAAATCTTTTGTGTGTGTTTAATTCATTTATCATTTTTCCTAAATATTTGAACTGGAATTTGAACGTCTGTTTGGGGGTCCGCCAGTACATATTATATAAAAGTATTTGTTAAATTAAAATGCAATTGGGAAAAACCACAATGCAAAGCCTTATGTTTCAAAATTACACCCACTTACCAGTCGACGTTTCGCCTATTCAGGGTATCAAGACACCAAAAACAAAAAAGGGGGTTATGTGAATCACATCTCGAAGAAAAAGGTGCAATACATCCCAACGATCATCAGCCCAAACAGGCTCCGAACATGAGACAGCACCCCACCACCAAGACGTTCAACATACAACTTAATAAATTTAATTTTGAAACATAAGGCTTTGCATTGTGGTTTTTTCCCAATTGCATTATAATAAATAATAGTGTTTCTTTTTGAGTTTTTGGCTCTATTTTAGTATTTGTTAAACTGACTATAATATATCTTATAGTTCCCGAGAATAAATAGTTAAGTCAAATTTTCTCTAAAAGGAGTTTCTTCTACTTAGAGAAGCGTAATCGTGTTGCTTTCGTAATGAATAAGGAGTTAACACAGGCATTGGCTTGAAATGGAGTTATTGCTTGTATTACAAATACATTGAATGACAATATTACGCTTCTCTAAAAAAAACTAATACATTCCGGGCGAAATTGGACTTAATCACTTATTCACTGGGGCTGCTTATATTGAGTATACAGTTATTATATTTGCGTGGAAAATAGTTGACTGCATAATTCTAATGATGGATAGAATTGGTCAGGGGTTGCAGTCAATGCTAACACAAAAATAAGCAGAACTTTTTTAATTGTGCCAACATTTGGCAAGTGTTAGTGTTGTGAAAAATCACCATAGCCAATATTTGCCCTGAAGATGGCCTATACCGAAGGCCGAAACGTAGGAGCAATTGAAAAATAAGATCTGCTTTTTTTCTGTTATCATTGATTGCGCCCCCTGACCAATTCAATCCATCAGTAGTTATTATACTATTTTTAAAATAAGATGTGTAAATTTTAATAACTTCCTATCTCTGTTTGCTCAGCAATTTTCATATTGTTGATTTGAGATATGCTGCCTTCGTTATGCAGGAATATTATTTCATTTTTTTGCTATATTATTATCTCAAAATTTACTATTATTTGAGAACTTTTCCTGTAATGTCCTAGTACATATATTCCTTCCTCTCCAATAACTCCTCCAGTTCCTGGGCTTCCACATCCTATCCTATCCTCCAGTAGCCTCCTAGATTGAGTAGACTTCCTAGTACCCGGGACGGAGTGTTGTCGTCCTTGTGGAGGAATACCTTCTCCTTCTACGGCGAGTGGGCCACCTCGAAACTGGCGACCTTTAGCCAAGCGATGGTCGTTCTGCTCCGAAGCCTATTTCGGTTATAGTCTCGTGTTTCTAGACTCTCCGATAGCAGAAGTAAAGATAAAATAAAGAAGAAATGAATTAAAAATTCTGAAAGGTTACGGTGTTTTAATAGAATAAAAAATAAAATTTATTACACAACCGTCAACAGATTAACATAAACTATTATAAATTATTAGTGTCTCGCGAATTCTTCCAGGTCAAATTTAGGTTTTTCCCTCCCCCAGCCAAAAAGAAGATCAGAAATATTTAAATTATAAGCTGTAAATATATTACTCAGCCTGAATTGTATAAATTTTCAAGGATTAAAACAATAAAAAATGGTAATAATTAAATAATTTTTAATTTTCACATACGCACATAAACACAACGTTTTCATATAATTAATTTACTCAATGCATAACTTTTGCGAAGATAGACGAGGTGATGGTGAGAAGAGAGAATTTTTTTTATTCTTAACAATAGTTTCGGTAGAACTTCATCAACCCCAACTTTTTTTCCAACTAGTGGACGCTGTAAACAGTTTACGGAATGTTTGACCTAGCGAAGTTTGGCATATCTTTTGAGAGGACGTAGATAGCTTGGAGGAACATGGCTGTTCAGAGTCAGCTGGCGCACGAAGACCTATATTTCCATTCCCGAAGCAGACATTCAAAACAAACCTCCGGACTGATATTTGACATCCTGAAAAAACACAACGCTATTTTCGATAGATATACATAGGTCCATCATTCCTACGTCTGGTCTTTGTGAGGCGCCTCCAGTAGGCTGACTATAATAACCAAAGGGGTTGGGATATGCTTCATAAAACCAGAGGCTGGTATAGATATTAAAGATTTACTGATTGGATAGATAGATGAACTTGACAACGACATGTACGCAAGTTGGGACCTTAAGTTAATATAATCATTGTGATTGATCCACTCATAAAGCCATATAGGAAAACCATTCGATATAATGCAATGTATCTACAGCCCCGGTGATTAAGTGGCTAAGACGAATTTGGCCCAGAGAGAGTTAACTGTATTGAAGCGAATTCGTGCCATTCTTGTTGTTATTAGCTTGAAAGCAATAACTCCATTTCAAGCCAATGTCTTCTTGACTTCTTATTTACTACGAAAATAGCATGACTCCGCTATATTAAGTACAAGAAACTAATTTTGAAGGAAATTAGACCAAAACACTTATTGACCGGGGCTGTAGACTAACTAAAATATAAATTTTGAGTAGATATTTAAATTTTGAACAGTCTTGCGCTGATTATTTTTTGGCTGAAAATATGAATCTATGCTCTGCATTTATTTGACCATATAATATTATTATATGAGACACTAGCTTAAGCTTAAGCGGCTTCGCTCGCGTGGAATTCGATCTTCCTCATAAAGTTTCGTGAAAGATCATTTAAAATAAAAAAATTAATTATTTGTTTAAAATATAAGTTACTCGTACATCCAAAATTTTAGATGTCTAACTTCAAAACTGACGGATTCTATATAACTTTTGAACCCATATTATATTAAAGAGAAAAGAGGGTGGTATTATCCAAATATCTTTCTTAAACTATACAAAGAACCTATTTGCAAATTTCAAGATGCTAAGTTCCTTATTTGTCTTTAATTATGTACTATAACGGGGGGGCACATGCCTCCGTGCCCCCACATAAATCTGCCCTTGCTGTAGCCTATGACGTATAGCCTATTTTACTCAATAATTTTCATCCAATCCGTCCAGTAGTTTTTGCGTGAAAGAGAGACAAACATACAAACTTTAACACTTATGATGATAAGATTATTATTTCTGATATTTTAACAACTATTATCACGTGATTTGCCTTTATTTATGTCCTATAATGGATTCACCACAATACTTAAAAAACAGTCGGGGGGGGGCACGTGCCCCCGTGCGTCCCCCCTTAAATCAGCGCTTGCTATAACCTATGTGTTATTCTGATGTATAACCTATATTACTGTAAAGTTTCATCCAAATCCGTTTAATAGTTTTTGCGTGAAAGAGAGACAAACATACAAACTTTCACATTTATAATATTAGTAAGATTTGCCTCCATTACAAGCCCTGGAGAAGAACAGTAATGTGGCTCAAAACGTTGGCTTCCCAATAACTGTTTATTGGATTTCCAAGAACTCCCAATATAAGAGAATTTGTTTGACTTCCACCCGGACCATTCTCTTCTTCTTTAATACTGTTATATGTTATATAAAATTATTATTTATAATGTAATTCTGAAAATTTTGTTGAGTTTTGATAGAAAAATCCAGTAATTCTTATATGTATAAGAATGTGAGAAGCAAGTGCAGGATTTGTTCGCTAGCGAGTTGAAGAGTAATATTCCAACTTCTACTCGTTATCTGTTTCCTCAACTTCCATTTCCGTTGTTTGTCCGTCGACAAGTTCTGATAAGGAACGGCATGCTGGCTCTACACTGCCGAGGGGGACGAGGCCAGGATATTTATCACTCGCATCTAAGTGCCTGCCGTCAATAACAGTCTATCTTATATTGGAGGATACCTTATGGTTATCGGTAATGAAGCGAGTTATGTAACTAGGAAGATGGTGAAAACCAGACAGCAAAATAATATTAATGAGAGAAAGCTCGAACAATTATATTAATAAGCTGCTATTGGAAGACAGGTATTGGAGGTATATATATTGCCAGTCCCTAAATGTGTAGAGTGCTGAGATAATGATCTGTTGGTTCCAAGTTTGATAGAGGTAGAGAAAGATAAATTATTTATTATATTTTCAACCGTGGATCGAACTCAGAGATCGTGGACCATCCTGGGAGGACTTAGTACCCAGGTTTTATAAAACGGATACCCTTCATTGAAAATCAAACCACCTCCCTTCCCCCCGTTGGTGAAGAAACAATCACGTTCCCTACAAACAACTGAACCCAAGATATTGGAATATTTTTGTAACAGCTGTGTGCACATTGAACTTCTCATCAATCAAATCAAGATTGAAAGCCTTTCGATAATATACACAATATTGGTCATATCATACAAACCATCTAATAACAAAGTAATTATAGATAAACTAGCTTTTGCCCGCGGCTTCGCTCGCATAGAATTTGGACTACCGCATAAAGTTTCTTGACAGTGCTTTTTAACAATAATTTAAAATAATAAATAATTTAATTATTTAAATAATTTAATTATTTAAATAATTTAATTGTTTTCACTATAGGTTACTCGTACAAAATTTCAGATGTCTAACTTCAAAACTGACGGATTCCATACAACCTTTGAACCCTTATTATAATAAGGGTGGAATTATCCAAACTTCTTTCTGAAATCATACAAAGGACCTATCTGCAAATTTCAAGATTTGCCTTTAATTATGTACTATAATGGATTCTCCACAGTACCTGTAAAACTGTCGGGGGTGGGGAGGGGAACGTGCCCCCGTGCGCCCCCCCCCTATATCCCATGTGTTATTCTGCTGTATAACCTATAATACTGTAAAGTTTCATTCAAATCCGTTCAGTAGTTTTTGCGTGAAAGAGAGACAAACATACAAACTTTCACATTTATAATATTAGTAAGATTAGTAGTATACCAAAACAAATAGTTTCACTCATCTTCTTTCTGTTACTTTAACATCTATTATCATGTGATTTGCCTTTATTTATCTCCTATTATGGATTCTCCACAGTTCCTAACTAACAGTCGAGGGGGGGGGGACACATGCCCCCGTGCGCCTCCCCTAAATCCGCGCTTGCTATAGCCCATGTATTATTCTGATGTATAACCTATATTACTGTAAAGTTTCATCCATGTCCGTTCAGTAGTTTTTGCGTGAAAGAGAGACAAACATACAAACTTTCACATTTATATTAGTAAGATAACTGTAAATGTTTTCAGGGACGTAATTTTTTTTTCGGTGTATGCCATAATCTATAAAGTTTGTTTGGTTGTAATTAACGTCACTTTATGCTCCTATAGCTAATCGGACGATGCTACAATGGGAGCTCTAAATTTTGCCTATCCAGGTTTAATTAGGATAGGGATTTTTAACGAGTACCTGGCATCGTACAGGCTCAGGACCGCCGCTTAACGTCCCTTCCGAAGGACGGCATAACCAAGGATTCTTCACTCCCTATTCATCCTAAATAGGTAGAAAACCTTCTGTTTGAGCATTATCTTCTATTACAATCATTGGCGTATAAACTGCCTACACGATTTACTAAGGAACAGGGTAACTTATCCATCTCCATGTACATCCGTTTGCTTAGAAAAATTACAGCTCTTACCTTGCACTAAAGCCAAGTTCTTCGTAGGTTATCCTACACTTTTATCTAGGGAGATGGGATTTCGGGAATGATAAGAAATGGGCTGATCCAGCTATCGTGCAGTGCAGTTATCTATTAGCACCATAATGGACTTCAGACTGACGCTATCACATGTCGGCGCCGCAGACTTCATTCAAGAAGCCACAAGTTCTCCGGAAGAACAAACCATCTCCGCTATCTCTTAAATAGGTCTTAAGGGATTCGAAGAAAAGTCTTCAGTGACAGTGTGTCCCACTGTCAGATACCGTTTAGAGCAGTGTTTGTCGATCAGATATTGGCCGAAACTCGAGTCAAGAGATAAGGGATTCCTAATGGCTATCTCGATGGGTAAATGGAGAGATTGTTGAAATAAAGTGGGCTTTTTCAAGAATTTATTATATTGTGTAATTAGAGGAGCCATTCTATAATTATATTTTAAAAAACAACAACTCGACCCTGAGTGATCAGAGAACCCTTCGGGGCTCACTCAGTCTCTACAATGTGGGCGACTTTTAACAGGAAGAAAAACCTAGTGTTTGAACGTTATTTCAACCAAATATCATTTGCATAACAGCATTAGAGACAATAAGGTTCCTGCACATTGTTTTTTAAATTTTATTTTCAATGGTTCGGAGATTCTATAAATGGCCCACATGCTTATTTTGGCCAACAAATAATTTTTTTTTTGTTTGGTTTCGTTAAAGTTTTACAGACCCAAAAATAAGTGTCCACTAAAATAAAGTAGCAACATAAGGTAATGATTAAGACCGTGGAAAAATTCCAACGAAAAGCCTTAAGTATCCAAACTAAAACAGAAATAGAAATATCTGTCCAATATTTCGCCCATTCAGGCATCCTCAGGGTAGAAAGAGAATAACAGCAAAACAAAACATGAATAATGCACCCAAGAAACATCCCACCACCTCCAAGGCTCAAATGCAACTAAAGAATCATAAGGAAGGTTACTCGACCCCAGCTGGTTAAGGTTAAATAAAAACAGCAGATAGATACTTCAGAAAATATTTTTGAAATTTGGTGAGTTTATATTGAATTTTGATTTTCTGAAGTATCGATTTTCTACCCTGAGGATGCCTGAATGGGCGAAATATTGGACAGATATTTCTATTTCTGTTTTAGTTTGGAGACTTAAGGCTTTTCGTTGGAATTTTTCCACGGTCTTAACATTTATGTAAGGTCTCTTTTTTACTTTTCATTATTAATATAAGGTAATAATTTTAATTAAAAATTTGCAACAAAGGGAGCGGAGTGCCTCAGTGATGTCTAGGACCCTCTTGGAATAAAATGTACACCCATAAATGTGGAAAAAATCAGGCGGTTGAGTGTAATTAAGGACAAATCACCTTCCTGCTCAACCGTTGTCCAAGAAACAGATCCAAGATACAGGCTATTTTTTAAACAGTAAATAACTAAAACAACAACGGCAGGAACCTTTACTGACGTACAATACTGCGTCGATGTGGACCATTGAACCTGAGATAGCCCAATATTACAACTATTATCTAAGAACGCCCCTCTTTAATGTTAAGGAAGTAACAGTAACTGCTTCTCCAGCCATGTAAATAGTTCCTTATCTAATCGTTATTTTTTAAAACGGTTCTTTTCCGTCAACATAACGTATGTCGTTGCCCTATAACGGTTAACTATTGTAATACGAATACATATACTCATATTTGGTCCTCGCAAGTATTGACAAATAAAAACAGTTTTATTAGTTATTTCCGCACCTAGAGACTAAAGGATGCCATTATTTCCACAGAAATATGTTTGCCCACAAGGGAACGCGAGTTTTCGAACAAGGAGAGTTTACAACAATAATTTATTTTTTTAGAATAATTTATTGATATTTACAACAGTAATAATATTACATC
The DNA here is from genome assembly GCA_037127475.1 of Arma custos. Classification (NCBI taxonomy): domain Eukaryota; kingdom Metazoa; phylum Arthropoda; class Insecta; order Hemiptera; family Pentatomidae; genus Arma; species Arma custos. The sequence continues at coordinate 8,270,641 of CM073762.1, forward strand.
AAGTAAATCTACTGTATGAACAAAGGACATGAAAAAAAAAAACACTTGTGGAGAAACTACCGATCGGTAGCACTCCAATAAAGTTCTATAGTAGAAGGTCTCGAGGCCATCTTCTTTTCAGAGGACTTGGGGGGTTATCAGGAATATTATGGGAGGCAAGTTGAGAGACTAGCGGATTGAAGTGTGTATGGAGCTTTTCATGGAAGGATAGGTATCTAGTTTGGGCCAAATCAGCAACATACGGGATATTAAGATCATGATGGATGAGTTTGTGACATAATAAGGAGCATTGAGGATTTTACGAAGGATTTTCTATTGTAAGGATTGGATAAGAGATGAATTGGATGGTTTAGTAGAACCCCAAAGCTCAACTCCGTGTGTCCAAATAGGTCTGATAACTCATGTAAATGAGTCTTTTGTAATTAATTGGGAGCTTTGAACGTTTGTCCAGTAAATGTTGAAGTAGGCGAAAACGTCGAGCAGTTTCTTGTCTTTTCAGTCTTGTATGAGGATAATAATTTTTAGAAAAAATATTGCTCGGAATAATGCGTAAAATACATTTATTTTACAAGATGCGTACAAGATTTTGTCTCCAGATGGAATATATATATATAAATAAACTAAACACCAACGTGCATACAGAAGTAAACAATGTTGATATAGAAACTGAAAATGTCGTTTCAGGAAATAAACAACTTAGATACACAACAAAAATTTGAATAGCACAAATGGAGGAGTGTCTGTATTCCATCCTCTCTCTAAGCTACACTAGTCATGTACAAACCAACTGAACTTAATAGAAGACACTGAGACACCAACCTTATCATGGCGTCTTCTACATGTTGAGCTACAATCTTTTAGCAAATTAAGTTTTCATCTTCGTTGCTAGTTAGTTAGGGATTCTTTTCTACTTATTAGCCTAGTTTGTAACGGATAGGGTGAAATAGCATACTTTAGTCCTAATTAATTGAGCCAAAAACACATGTTTTTTTGTACCAGCTGGAGATATATTAAATAAATTAAAATATCGATATAATGCATTACCTAGTATTGCCCATTATTTTATGAAATATTTTAAAAATATTTCAGAATGTAACCGAATCTTTTTGTAAAATTACTTCGGATGCAATAATAATAGGTTTTTTAAACAGTTTCTTTTCTCCAATTCCATTGACAGGAAGATGTGGCGACTTAAGGCTACGAGACAGGGCGTGGCAAGTCGCCGATTCCTTCCACTTCTCTGAATTTGCCCCTTGGCCAAAAAGGTACAGGATGTACGTTCTGCGTTCTCTTGTTAAAAGAATTCGTTTGTTGTTTTTTTTTCCCCCCAGTTCTTCAGCGGTTGGTATTTGGTTTCCGAAACTCTTGACGTATAGTACAAGCTGTTGAGAAGGAAGTAAAAAAAGAACGTAGGAAATTCGAGGAAGATTTTAGGCAACAGATTAATTAATGTTTGAGATTAAACGAGGGATTATACAGAATGACAGTCCGAATAAAATACGAATGAAAAAAATCCGATGTATTATTTTATCGATCTGTACCACTACAACCCATGGAGGGTCTTGGATTCAGTACATGGTAGAGACTACTTTTGTTGAAAAACAGCTGATCACGCTCAACAGCTAGTTTTGCTTCTATTTTGGGTACCAAATTTATAGAGGTTGGGTAAGCTCCAGAAGGATCCTAGATCCCATAGGACCCATCTCCAGCCGCTAAAAAATTAAACATTGGTTGGTATTGGTATATATATATATATATGGTATATATTGGTATCCGAAACTCATGACGTATAGAAGCTGTTAAGAAGGAAGTAATAAGAGAACGTAGGAAGAACTTTGAGAAAGATTTTAGGCAACAGATTAGTTAATGTTTACAATAATGTTAGAGATCAAACGAGGAATTATACAGAAAGAAAGAATCAATACCAACTTCAATTAAAAAAGAAAGTTTGTTGTTCTATGGACAAATCGGAATTTTCCGATGATCGCCTGACAAAGAAAGTATGGACTTGAACTCAAAAGAGGAATGGGGACTTACGTCTGAAGAACAAGATATGGATAAAAAATTATATCGATTGCTAATTCGGAGTCCATAGCAGCTAAATAAGAATAAAAAAAATCCGATGTATTATTTTATCTATCTGTACCACTACAACTCATGGAGGGTCTTGGATGCAGTACATGGTAGAGACTACTGTTTGTTGCACAACCTCTTGCCAGCATCGGGATTTGAACACAGTACCTTCGACACGGCAACACAGCGCTCAAGCACAGACCATTGGTTATTGAAATAATTTAACATTTAACTGATAATATAATATTGAAATAATAATATACAGAACTCATTTCAAATCTCTATTCTATCTCTAATTTAATTGTTAGCACTGATGATTTCCTCAAAAGATTACCAATATATAAAACGCTACTAAAAAGAAGGAAAACTGGATAAACACAAATAAAAAAACAACTTAGACACTTCAAGATATCGATCTATTATCCGATGACTCAGTTTCAACTCGATTCAAGAGAAAGTTTAAATAAATCGATTCAATTATGAAGAACGAAACGCGACTCGATTCCGGCGAAACCCGTTGCCGATAACAATCTCGCCTGGCACAGTATTCCGAGATCGATGTTCGCCATAAAACAAAAGCGGCATTAAGGAGTAAAAAAAAAAAAAAGAAATGTTGCTGACCCACTTTTCGGACAGGGAAATGTGTTTGTGTATCTGTGGTTATATAATATATACAATATTATAAACAGATATTTGAGACAATTTTTTGCTTCCTAAATTTCAGGTTCATAGCCCGACCATGAGTAATAAGCGAAAAATCTGATTCGAAATTCAAATCAAGTTTTGCAATTTTTAAGTTATCTTTTCTTGTTCCTAAAAGCACCATATGTACTATAGTACTGAAACTTAAGTGTACTGAGTTCAGTATATACATGGTTGTAACTATACTGCTTAAGCAAAAGGTTGTACAGTGAGGTAATTTGGTTGAGATAAAACTCAACATACAGTTGTACCCAATTACGGGTACCCATTACATAGCGACTAGTTGAGGCCCAGTAGAGCCAGTAAATCGACCCAGGACTGTTTAATAATAATTGTCTATTAGAAGCGGTTTCGAAATATAGACCAACAGCTCAACATCTCAGTGCTCTACCGCTTACAGCCTTAACGAACTTTCCACTATTAATTAATATTACTTACTTTTAAAATAGCTATTCAATTTGTTCTAAATTGTAAATTGTCATTAACTGACGCTTGTTAGTAAACATCCCTATTTAAAACTCGGGTGTGTAATAAAACTAAATAAATGAGTTTTTATACATTTTTCAGTTTTATGGTTAATTTTAAATTTAAATTAGTGTAGCTCAGTTCTAAGAGCACAGAACTTCAGATATGTATTCGAGACTGCTTGTTGTAGACAAATTAATTTAATGATTAATCTGCCGCGGATTGATCGCATAGCAACTTGAGAGACCTCTTGGGGGTTCACCCAGCCTCTATAAAGAGGATAAGCTTTAATGAGGGGAAATTAGTTTGATTGAGCGTGATCTCGGGGAAATAACTTCTCTGAACATTCGTTGTACAAGAAACCGTGTAAGATCATCAGATGACACAAATAATGCTCATTCAGTTCATGAACATATAACATACATTTGTAGAAATCTTTAAGTTTTTGGTTCGGTTGCATTGTGACAGAAGAATACTTCGATAAGATAGCTGATTCATTCATTTCAAGTAGGAAATCCCAAGAACACGAAAGCTCAACACTTCAAGTGCTAATAATATTGCAAATTCATAATCAATTACTTTGGAGTAATCAATAATATTTTTTTAAAACATGGTTTTCCCATGTCACGTATAAATATATATTCGGGCGGAACCCCTGTGGTGAAGGTAGTCAACTCCAAATTTAAGAAGTTACAGAACTGTTCAATTAAATGTAATAGTAATTGCTTGAATTTTATAATCGTAATTTACAGAAATAATTCGGGGAATAAGAAGTATGGTGTCTTCGTTACGGTCCGTCCACCTTTACTAGCATCATCATCGTACTAAAACATTTGGATTGACGAAATAAATGTATTTTATACATCTACAGTACCGGTGAATAAGTGTTTAAGTCGAATTTTTTTACTTTTAGAAGTGGATTCGTTTTATTTTCCTAACAATTAAGGGAGGCTAAGTCAGGCATTGCCTAGAGAAGAAATTATTTCTTTTATTTAAACTACATTTGAGCCAAAAACTAGAAGAATGAAACTATTATGTTTATTATGCCCTCATTGCTCTCTCTGGGAAAAAATATATTTAACCACTAATTCAGCGAGGATGTAGATATAGACATAGGCGGATCGAAGGGGGGCAGAGGAGCACGTGCCCCCCAGACCTGTGTACCGTGTCCCTGTGTACTGTGGAGAATCCATTACAAAACATACTTATAGCCAAATCATGTGATGATAATTGTTAAAATATATGAATAAAATAACAGAAAGAACATGAGTGAAACTATTGTTTAGATTTTTTAATAAACCTTTTGACCTTTCTATAAATACTAGAAGCTTATTTCTAAGTTATTGTTAATTTTTTTGCCCGTCTGCCCATTGTGCCCCCCCCCGGAAAAAATCCTGGATCCGCTCTTGGACATAGATGTAGGATTCCAAACGATCCAGAGCATGTATATGTTATATTTATTCCATGTAATATAGTTAAGTTACTCAATGACGGTTAATAATTTAACATGAAATAAAAATAAAAATTAAATATTTATACGTACGTTTATTATTAAATATTATTATATTTGTTTATATATACATGAAGCCGGATACGAGAATTAGATCATACGTAGGCGTAGAGAGACCGTTCCTTGTACCACAACGTCAAGGCTAAGCTGGTATTTGCTAAAAAAATTTTTTTGGAAATATTGCTGAAGGAAAAAACAAAAATAACAAAATAAAACGCAAAAGATCAAATACAACCATTACGTTTATTTATTACCATCAACATTTTTAAAAAGAATATCTGAACAATACACCATGAATTTCAATATATATATGTCTGAAAACTAAAACGGCAAAATGTAAAGTTTTATTAATTTATTTTTTATAGTTCATGCTAATGATTTTCACTAAAGTACCTGTACTATCAGCCAATGATTCAATTGATTTTCAAGTTCAAAAAGGTCAATTAACATCAATTTTCCAGATTAAAAATCTTACTAATATTATAAATGTGAAAATTTGTATGTTTGTCTCTCTTTCACGCAAAAACAACTGAACGGAATTGGATGAAACTTTACAGTAATATAGGTTATACATCAGAATAACACATAGGCTATAGCAAGCGCGGATATAGGGGGGGCGCACAGGGGCACGTCTCCCCCCGACAGTTTTTTAGGTACTGTGGAGAATCCATTATAGTACATAATTAAAGGAATTTCACATGATCATAATTGTTAAAATAACGGAAAGAACATGAGTGAAACTATTTGTTTTGATATCCTACTAATCTTACTAATATTATAAATGTGAAATTTGTATGTTTGTCTCTCTTTCACGCAAAAACTACTGAACGGATTTGGATGAAACATATTGAGTAAAATAGGTTATACCTCATAGGCTACAGCAAGGACTGATTTATCTGGGGGCATAGGGACATGTGCCCCCCCCCCTTATAGTACATAATTAAAGGCAAATCAGGAACTTAGCATCTTTAAATTTGTAGATAGGTTCTTTTTATAGTTTAAAAAAGAAATTTGGATAATTCCACCCCAAGGGTTTCCCCTTTAATATAATAGGGGATCAAAAGTTGTATAGAATCCGTAAGTTTTGATGTTAGTCATCTGAAATTTTGGATGTACGTGTAACTTAAATTAAAAAAGAAATAATTTAATTATTTATTTAAAATGCTTTCACGAAACTTTATGTGGCAGACCGAATTCCACGCGAGTGAAGCCGCGGGCATAAGCTAGTCTAAAATAAATTTAACTTCTTATAGAATGAAATTTAAAAATGCACTTTAATATTGATTTTTGATTTAATTTGATTGAACTTGAATTGATTTTCTCCATTTTTTTATTATTTTTTTTTTAATACAACGTTCTAAATGAACTAAATGGTTTTAAATGGCAAAACATGTAGTTATGGATTACTTCCATGTAAGCAATACATAGATTACTGCAATCTCTCGGACTTTCGGTTTTTAGATTTCAATCTATTTTGACGTTATGTGAATAAATCAAGCTACATCATATTAAAATGTTTCGACTTAAGGACTGTTATTTCAATAAAGAGAACACTATAAACTGTAAACTATAAATTATTTTTGTTATCAATAAAACAAACCTAAAATTAAAAAAAACACTATTTTATTTGATATAAAATACTGAATATTACAAAACTATAATAAGCGGGTACTTGCTAGGGGTCTAGTACAAACTAAGTACTAAGCTTAACTTAACTTTTTAGAATTATATCGGTGTACCTTTACTAAAACCTTAGGTACCTATTGTAGTTCAATTAAATATGTAAACAGTGGTAATAATAGTAATAAAAAGGCTTAACGAACCCGAAGATTCGATGCCGATGCAATCTCTACTTACAAATTTCCGCCCACGAACCACTACCCAAAAATGAACAGATGTATCATTCCTGAAATGGGGCTTGACAATTGAGCACAGCTCAAAATTACTTAATTTAGTATTTACTATGAAATTGAATATATTATAGAGAATGAAATATAAAATTACACAAAATATTTTTTATTTATTAAATGCATGATATAATAACTAATAGTTATTATAATTCGAACCGTGGTAATATCGCACTTTCTTTTTAATTTAATCCTGTTTTAGGCAAATTATAATCGGCAATATAATAAATTATAGGCAAGAGATAATATTAATATATAATTTCATGATTGAAGGTAATGTCGACTTTCACAAGATTTTTTACGTATATACTTTTTCTAATGAGTATAAAAATGGAAATTTCTCTTTTGATTCTTTTTAAAAAGCGTGTGTTTTATGATTAAGTGCGATTAATCGATTGTGAACAGTGTGTGTAGAATTGAAATGCTAAGTGAATAATATTTTTTATTTCATTTTTTTTTTAATTTTAGATATTGCTGTGCAAAGACAAAGACTACGTGGTACACCTGTTCCTCTTCCCATCCTTCTTCTTTTTCTTGTAGCGCCTGCCGAAGACCATCCTGGACGGAGAGCTGCCGCAGAGTAAGGAACTAGAGCCACGGGGTAGAGAATCGATAGCGCCGCTGTAGAGAATCGATGGCGCGGCGACTGGCTCGCATTCGAGCGGGGTCCAACGACCCTCTGTAGGCCACGCTAGGACCTTCCTATATCGCGGGGCATAAATATCGATTTGACCGTATGAATCGATACCTCTAACTTCTGGCTTGGAAAACATCGTATATCTCTCGAACGAGTATCCGCTTGTGCGAGCTCGTGTAGGGGACGTTTAGCGGCTCCCCTCGACCATTTTCCAATAGTGATTAATGATCCATGAAGTTGTCAAGTTGGAAAAAAAATAAGTGGAATAATTAATTATTAAAGTGAATAAAGTAATACTTATTTCCTTTCAAATTAATCTGCAACTGAAAAATAAAAAAAGGTACCGAATCAATCATTAGGGTATCTTCCCCTCGGAAATTATTAGCCCAACCCTGTTTTGTTTCAATCGCACTTTACTAATTGGAAATAAAATCGATAATTCCTAGACTTCTGAATTATTAAACGGAAAATAAGCCTAGGCAGTCGTTAGACTCATACTAATAGGAATGACAGGGATTTAGGAAAACACATCCAGATTACAGAACGATACTTTTTTCCCGATATGCAACAAGGTAATGAAATGAATCCCATTAACAGGTAGATTTGAAAAATCCAAAATACTTATTTTGGAAAAACAAATAAACTGAACTGAAAACTGAATCTATAAATATAATTTTTAAAAAACAACAACTATAGTACCCGAAAATACCACTACAACCCCTGAAGGGTCTGGAAGTCAGTACATGTTAGAGACCGTACTGATTTCTTGGGCAACGGTTGAGCAAGGAAGTGATTTGTCCAAGAACAAGTTTAAATACCACATTTCCTCCCTATTTTAGGTAACTACTTTATAGAGGCTGGGCGAGCCCCATGAAGGTCATGATATGGGATCAATGTCCGGTCTTATACCACTGAGCCACTAAGCTCCCAATACGGAAATCATAGGGATTTTGATAAGGTATAGTTGGTTATAATCGTACGACAGTTTTTTTCTAGATATGAAGTAAGATAGAATACGATTAACAGATTTGAAAAATCCGAAATACTTAGCCCCATGTCTGGGAGAACCGTACTGAGGGAGCATGGACTGGAGCATTTAGTGTTCTGTAGACCCATTGGCCTCTGATATCGATATATAGACAGAGAATAAAATACTCAGTAAACATGACAGAATTTCAGTTGTTCTCTTATGGCAGCTCGCTCTGAACTGCTTTTGGCGAGGTGTAGTCACAGGTTACCTCAAATTACGACTGTGCGGATAAAGACCTCGCCAAAAACCAAAACACATTGAACTTCACTGAGGATCTGGCATGCTATGCACTGTTGAAAGAGTTCCTTCTCGCAGAGTTGAAAATATTTCTATCCACTCTTTGAGATATAATGCGTTGAGATCCACTTATTCGGCCTCCTATCGGCACTTTAAGTCTCTCGAATCGGGCAAAGACCTGGGAGACGACAAACTCATCTGCCTCTGCGAGATAAACTTGCCGGGGATGATGGTTGCTCATTCCCAGATTAATATTGCCAACTTCGGATTCGAGATAATATCTTTTCTTAATTAATGTAAATACAACGGGATTAAAATAGAGAACGGACGAGGAGACTGAAAAATTGTATAACTTAAATATGTTATTTTATTTGTTGTCCCCCCCCAAAAAAAAAATCCCTTGATTAAATTTTCTAGCAGTAAAAAATCTTATTTCTTTTATTAATTTCAGTACTTGTGATTTAGCAGATGGCGTCAGGCAGTTATCCGCTATTGCTTATAACCTGAACGCTGATAATGCTGATATACTTTAGACACCCTTCAAGAAACGTTTTCCTACACTTCCTAATTTCATCTGTGGATTATTATTTTTGCGCTGTTTATCACTAGTGGTTTTCAACAGTTTTTTCGATTCGAAAACGAATAAGGATAATTGTAAGGACATTTTTCTCATTAATTTTAATAATAAACGTTTTTATCTACACGTGAAGGACAACAATGAGCCAGTACGTGACACGCAGGTTTTCGCCAGGGGAAGTCGAAAAAGTAATTCAGTGAGAGAAAGTGAATTGGGATTGGGACTTACGCAACTCGTGACACGTCGGGGCGAAAAGTTACTGACAACGCTCTGAGCTGTTTCCGCTAAGAGACCTAGGTAGGACAAAGCGAACTCTACCGGCCCGTGTGAGAGTTTCGTATGTTTTGTGAAAGTTCCTGTGTAGGAGTGTGTATACAGCAGGATGTTGTTAGTAGTTTTCTGTAGGGGCGAGCAATGATATATTGGTACTCACTCATTCAATTGTATCCGGATGGAGAGAACTTTCCAAATATAATTCTGGAAAGATATTACAAGCTGGGATAGCTTAGCATGTGCAGAAAGTCCATGAAACAGTGCAGTCTCTACCATGTACCAAATCCCGTTCACGAGTTGTTGTGGTACAGTTTTTTTTATTTTTTAGCTTAGCACGTTAAGTAATGGGTGGATCATCTATCTCTGGTGATTTACAGTTCCAGACTGGCTGTGGCAGATAACTTATTTATGAAATCTATGAAATCTGGGTGTACCTTAGAGTCATCTATTCGTCTTACTTTCAGCTGCAAGTTATTTTGTAGAGACCAAATCACGCCCAACTGCTAGGTTTTTCATCCAATTAAGGGTATCCACTTTATAGATATTGGATTAGTACCGAGGGGGATCTCTAAGATGCCTCATATATAACACATTAAATAATTTGTCTACAACAACCCGTCCCGAATTAATGCAGATCAGAAACTTTTCGCTCTAGATACTGATCCAACCTGCTTTAAGCTTAAAGTTGGTTATAAAAATTAAAAAATACGTAGAAATTCAACAATGTAGTTGTATCCTTCATCTAAGTTTTAAATAACGCTTTTATTTAACATTTATTATAACCAACTTATAATATTGTCAATTTCAAGTTCAACAAACAGCCACAAGCAGTAGAGCACTGAGTTGTTGAGCTGTAGTTTCCAGGGACGAAACCGAGTGTAAAAGATTTCAATTCAATTCATTGTTCAATTATTATTAAACAGTTCTGAATCGACTGAGGGGATCTGCGAACTCTTCGCGGGCTCACTCAACCTCTATAAGGTGCATATTCTTAATTATAGGAGGATAAACCTGGTAGTTGAATAATTGGCTAAGAAACAGTACAGTCCCTGTCATGTAGTAATTAATTAATATAATAGTTTTATACACAACTTATTACATGTAATTATCTGTTTCTCTATTCATCTTTGTATATGAAGGTGAATAAATAAATAGATAATGTTACGGTCGCCGGCAGGAGGACGGAAGCAATAGGATTAGCGGCTTAAATCCGTCGGCGGGAGAAGTTAAAATAGGATTAGGACCGCTCTAGATCGTTTCCTTTTGTCGGAAAAGGATTAGGAAGATTCCAGAATATTCTGGCCCCTTCGTGTTCTAGAATGTTCGGCCTTGCCTATTTAAAGACTTCCCTCGCCTCGAGCGAGTCGGTCTTAGCCTGAGAGTAGACCACGCAAGATCTGTGATAAGTGAGTGTCAGTGGGATAAACTAGTCAGTGTTGAACCGGCCCGTGTACTAAGTGTATCAGTGAACTGTGACAGTCTCGCGAGTGTAATAAACTGTTTCTGTTTGTTACTGTGTGTCAGTTTGTCATACTTGGAGAATCTTACGGTCGGTGGACTAGTGAACTGTAAGTGTTAACTATTAGTAATAAATTGTAGTGTAATTTTATAATATTCATAGAAACTATTGTAACTAGTTAAATTATCTAGAATTAGTAATATCTTATTTTATTGTAATAATTAAATAGGAGCTAGGCCTAGATTATAATCTTTAAAATATTGTCATTATAAATTTATATTAATTTAATAATTTAATTGTTAATAGTTTAATTGTATCCTTTTTATCATTTTGTTAATAAATATCAGTATCTTTAATTAAGGAATTGTTTAATTAATTTTAATACCCAGTAGCCCGTAACAATAAGAAGTAGAAAGAAAAACCATCGACAATGATTAAAGAGTCAATGAGGTAAAGACAAATAAGATTTACATAGGCATTTATTTACAAAGCGATGTCTGTCATTGTGCTCATTATCATTAAACAGAGAAAATATTGACACATCTATGACCTCATGATCTCTGAGGTCATACTCGAATTGAAAGTAATACGAACACTGAAACTGACGACGTCAAAAGAAACAAAAACAACGCAGACTATTGTTGATTGTTTATTTAACGTCACTTAATGCTGCTATGGTTACTTCTACAATGCTACAGATAGAGCTCTAAATTTTGTCTAACCAGGTTTATTAGGATAGAGATTTCTAACGAGTACGTAATAAGATCAGGGACCTATTTATAACGATTGTCTCAAATCGTACAGGCTCGGCACCACCGTTTTACGCCCCTTCCGAAGGACGGCATAACTAAAGATTTTTTATTCTTAATTAAAATATCCTAGTGTACCCTGCTGGGCTACGAACGCACGATCTGGGGCATAGTAGCTTCTTGTACTAACCACTACAGCACAGGTCGCAGTCAGCTGTTCTGATAGGTTAAAGAACTCTTTAGGAGTTCGTACTTGTAACTTAAACACTTCAAAGTATAAGGTTTTAATATTTATCTGAAAATAAAAATGTCTCGAAACGTAAATAAATAGAGCAAAATCTATTATGAATTTATTATTCAGAAGATTCTTTAAAACAAAACTTGAGTCTTTCAAATATTAATAAATATTAATAACCTATCTGCATGAGGGTCACCTATGGTCTAGTGGTTAGCAGAACAACCTACTTACCCCAGATTCAAACTTCGACAGGTGGCCCTAGAAATTTTTAAATAGAGTAAATATTTGGTTATGCCGTACTCCGGAAGGGACGTTAAACGGTGGTGCCGAGCCTGTACGATTTCAGGCAATCGTTATAAATCCCCATACTAATTAAACCTGGGTAAGATTTAGAGTTCCTAATAGGATCGTCCAATTAACCATTGCGGCATAATGTGACGTTAAAAAACCAATGCGTCTCGAGTTGTTTCTTGAACATCTTGAAACGAAGTTGCTGTCTCTCAAGATCTTATTTGGACTGTTGAGATGAGATGTACTACACTTTATAATATGTCATTTGTAAGAAACAAAGCTACTTATCTGTAGACTTCGAGCTTTGTCATAGTTTTGTTTTGATAAATTATACTCCATCGTTCGTGAACGTCCCGTTGATAGATAAATAACTTGGAATTGCAAAGGCTATTGTTGGATCTCGTTGGGTCTGTTAAGGTTGAAGGATTCGCTCTAAGAGCTCTAACAGGCGGTTCGAATCCATTAACTGTGTCTATATTGCTCAGTCAGAACTACCGCTAGCTAGGATTAAACAGAGGTTTAAACTTAGTTCAGGGCATTGTCTTAGGTCAATCATCTCTATATAAATAGTTTAAGTTTTTTGGCAATTGTTCCATAGGTTGTAGCTTTTGAAGCGATTCATGATTCAATTAAATAGTAATTGTTCCTGCCTTAAGTGGTAAATTCGTACAACGAAAGCATAATCTAGAAGCTAAGTGCCTTCCAATTCAAGCTGTACTATGCAACGTATAGAATAGATTATTTCAGATGGATTGTTGTAATGATGCAGAAAAACTGTACTACTAGCTATAGTAACGGTATAGCAGCAAGGATTTTGGTTCAGTACATGGTAGAAACTGATACGATTCTAAGCCAAAGGTTTCCAGTTGAACCGGCAGGTTATTGCCTTTATGTTTAAACGGTTGTGCGAAACTGAAAGCACCTTTTTTTTTTTTGTATCCCACTTAACATGACTCGTTAAATCAATTTTTGGTAATCATTTTGCAGGTTGTCGCTTCGAGTTGAGTCACAACAAGGTTTAAATTTTTTATTCTTTCTCTTTTAATATTTTCCAAAAATACAAGTTATCATGGCCTTGAGTATGGAAAAGAGAATATAATTATGTAAATTTTTATACTTCGGTAATGAACGTTTCAACAAACACATATATCATCTGTATCTCGAAGTATTATTTCTTGATGAAATGATTACCGAAATCTACTCATTAACCATAATTACATCCTCTTTTTCGTACTAAAAGAGTCTGTTTGCTGCCGGAGATGGATCATATAGGATCTAGGACCCTCCTGGGGCTCACCCAGCCTCTATGAAATATTATCAAAATAGGGTTCCCAAAATAAGGGAAAATATCTGGCAGTTGAGCGTGGCCAAGGACTAGTCACCTACTTGCAGAACCGTTGTCCATAAAACAGTACAGTCTCTACCATGTAAAGAAACTCAGCCCCGTTCACGGGTTGTAGTGGTACAGGTTTTTTTTCTCATACCAAAGCTAGTAATAACTTGTATTTTTGAAAAATATTAAAAATGAAAAGAATAAACAATTAAAATTTGTAGTAGCAAACTCATCTGGAAAAAACCTGCGGATCAGATACCTTTTTTTTTACACAGTTTTAAACTGAATATTTATTATTTACTAGCTTATGCCCGCGGCTTCGCACGCGTGGAATTTGGTCTGCCACGTAAAGTTTCGTGAAAGATCATTTTAAATAAATAATTTAATTTTTTTTTTTTAAATATAAGTTACTCGTACATCCAAAATTTCAGATGTCTAACTTCAAAACTGACGGATTCTATACAACCTTTGAACCCCTATTATATTATAGGGGAAACCCTTGGAGTGGAATTATCCGAATTTCTTTCTTAAACTATACACAGAACCTAACTACAAATTTCAAAATGCTAAGTTCCTGATTTACCTTTAATTATGTACTATAACGGGGGCACATGCCCCCGTGCCCCCACATAGATCATCATGTGATTTGCCTTTATTTATGTACAATAATGGATTCTCCACAGTACCTAAAATACTGGTGGGGGGAGGGGGGGCACGTGCCCCCTTGCACCCTTCCATAAATCCGCGCTTGCTATAGCCTATGTGTTATTCTGATGTATAATCTATATTACTGTAAAGTTTCATCCAAATCCGTCCAGTAGTTTTGCGTGAAAGAGAGACAAACATACAAACATTCAAATTTATAATATAAGTAAGATGAGCCACTTTTTTTTTGTTTTTATGGTATGCTCATTGGTTATTTCCTGCTCAACAATTTGGTTAAAAATTGGTAACCTTATATGAGTACAATATTCTGTTTATAGATCGGGGCTTCGTAATACACTAACTTTACAACATTTTAATAATGCATTAGTCATAGCACGTCGGAAATGTTTCTTCATATGGTAGAGATATTACTGAACGAAATTCTATATAAAAACAAAATTTTGTCAATGATAATATTATTGTTTATAACTTTATAATATAAAAAATAATAATGAATAAGTAAGGGAAGCACAAAGAGACAAAAGTAAAAAAAAAAAAAAAAGAGGTGCCCAATTGCTCCCTGAAATGAATGTCACGGCCGAACTCCTCGTGATGCTAATTATGAGGGAGATGACGTGCATATTTTACGCAATTCTTGCAAAAACATAAGGACACTAAGGAAACGGAAGGATAATTATTATCCTTGCGTAAGGGAAACTTTCAGGAAATCATTAAAAAGTAAATGAAAACTAATAGTCAATATTTTCTTCCGATTATTGTATTCGATTAAAGTAAAAAATAAGTACATCGTCAAAATAAGTACGTGCGTAATCAACTTCACTAACTTCGTTATTTTAAATTATTATTAATACAACAATAAAAACTATTTCATAAATGTATCGTTTTTTCGCAAAATATAAATTACTTTCAACGACTTAAAATATTTGATAACATCTACCACCCTTCTACAAAAATTGGTTAAGTCAAATTTTGTACAGATAGAGTTAACTGCTATCAGATAACCGGAATCGTATCATTCTCGTAGTTTTTGGCTTGAAATAGAGTTGTAATATAAGCAATAACTCCTTTTCAAGCCAATGCCTTACTTAGCCCAATAGTCACTACGAAAATAACTCGATTCTATTTACTTGAGTAGAAGAAACTCATTTTGGAGAAAATTAGACTTAAACACTTATTACCTAGCTTCCTCTTCCATTCCCGATAATCCTCCGAGGCATATGAAAAGAAGATGGCCACGTGACCTTATTAGTTGAACTTGCGATTTGAGTACTACCAGCGGGTAGTTTCTCTATTTGTCATTCTCATGTCATTGTTTATCACTCAGCCTATTTACTTGTTGTATTATTGTAATACAGTTTTAAATATCAATATAAATTTGAAAAAAATACTTATTCAACAGGGCTGTAGATATATTATTAATACTATTATTTCTGAAAATTTCTTTTTTATCAGGAAAAATATTTTTCATTTTTTCTCCTTCGGCAATAAAAATATTAAGTCCATGAATTAAAACCCAAACTGAACTCGTTAGATTCAACAAATTTACAAACCAATCTTAATCTTTGCGATACTATTACTTCAATTATATTAAGAATAACAATAAAAATAAAATGAAATTACCAATACTAACTAGAATTTTTTCTCATTCAAGTTAGAAAAGAATTGCTTAATGCGTAACAGAACACTACAATTCAACTCTAACAATTGTAGTATTTTTAAAACGACAATTTTGGGATAAAAAACTAATAATATAATTTGTAAGGTCCAGAGAAGATGATACGGAATTAAATTTCTAATTTTAAATCTTCAAAGTATATTTACAATGGCTAAATGCATTTTTAATTTGACCTAGTTGTAAAAAGGAAAGTTATTCTCAATCAACATTTTTTGCTTTAAATAATTCATGTCATTACAATAAAAAAAAAATACTGTCTTTAGTTATGTGTGATAAACCAGCAATATATTATAATTATCTGTTTAAAAGTCACATAAATTATAAGTGAGACTAATATAATAAGTGTCCATTTGTCATTGGAATGAGTTCAATGCATACTTTGTTGTCAGATCTGAGTTGCAATGAGAAAAATTAATATTTCTTTTTAATAATAAAGTATTAGAATGTATGGATTTTAGCAACTTAATACAAATTCATTTTTGTTTTAAAATATTGAAAAATACCAACAATCCCCATACTGTATGTAATGGCTAAGTATAAATAATAATATATATATATATGTGTACTTACCACATAGCTTGCACCGAAACAGGCTTGAAAATGTGATGGTGCCCATAAGAACTGACAGAGAAACCACTAGAAAAGAAAGAGAATAATTAGTAATTAATTAATTATTATACACTACATATATATAAATGTTTTAATCAAAATATTGAAATGATAGTTGTAAGAAGGAGGGGAGTGGCTCAGTGGTAGAGCACTGAGTTGCCATGCCGGAAATCCTGGTTCGATTCCCGACTTTTATTTAGTCTGTTTGCAGCGGGGGAGGGATCATATGTGATCTAGGACCCTCCTGGGGCTCACCCAGCCTCTATAAAAGTTAAAAAAATAAGTAACCCAAAATAAGAGGGCAAAATCTGGCGGTTGAGCGTGACCTAGGACAAGTCACCTCGTTGCAGAACCGTTGTCCATGAAACAGTACCGTTGTAAGGGAACAAAGTATCTTAGTCTATATTTTTATTTTTTAAAGAGAAAAGATAGGCCCTCGACCGGGATTTGAACCCGGAACCTTTGTCTCACCGTGACATCGCTCAGCCAATTGAGCTATCCAGGCCCCTCCCGGTCGAGGACTAACCTTCTCTCTTTTAGATCCTAAAGCCCCAGTGTACTCCCGCCATTTTTGCGATGAATACACTAGAACGAAGTTCTTTGAACATTAATTTTAATTTAGGATCTTATTGACTTTCGTCATATTATTATTTATAATTTTTTATAATTATTGGTCATTTTTTATGAGTTATAAATATTTTTATTTTTTAAAGAGAAAAGATAGGCCCTCGACCGGGATTTTAACCCGGGACCTTTGTCTCACCGTGACATCGCTCTGCCAATTGAGCTATCGAGGCCTATCTTTTCTCTTTAAAAAATAAAAATATTTATAACTCATAAAAAATGACCAATAATTATAAAAAATTATAAATAATAATATGACGAAAGTCAATAAGATCCTAAATTAAAATTAATGTTCAAAGAACTTCGTTCTAGTGTATTCATCGCAAAAATGGCGGGAGTACACTGGGGCTTTAGGATCTAAAAGAGAGAAGGTTTGTCCTCGACCGGGAGGGGCCTTGGATAGCTCAATTGGCAGAGCGATGTCACGGTGAGACAAAGGTTCCGGGTTCAAATCCCGGTCGAGGGCCTATCTTTTCTCTTTTAAAAAATAAAAATATTTATAAATCATAAAAAATGACCAATAATTATAAAAAATTATCTTAGTCTATAGATTGATGAGGTTAAAATCCGTCTGTTGCAGATGGGTTATCTAATCTGTGAACAGCCAAAGATGAACCCTGTGGGATCTGTACACCCACTAAAGTTTAATCAGCCTTTTTAAAGTGAGTACCCTTAATTGGGGGAAAAACCTGACAGTTGAGGGTGTTTATCGAACAAATCACCTCCTTCCAAAATCGTTGACATAAAAAAAAGTACAGCTCTACCTTGTAGCTGTACAAGTTCTCTATTATTTTTCTCCTAGGGAGTCTTTTATTGGCTATGAAAAAATATTGAACAGAGGATAAGTAATTACGGAGGATCATCGGGAATTGAAGAGTTAGCTGGTTTTGAAACTAGTGAGTTAGGGCGGGAATAAAGTTTGTCATGAAAGGATTGATATCGGTTTCGGGCCAAATCAGCAACAATTGGGACATTAAGGTCATTATGGACGATTTGATTCGTAAAAAAGTAAGAAGCATTGAGGATATTACGAAGGATTTTATCTGTAAGGATTGGATACGAGAGGAATTCGGTGACTTTGTGGAGCATTGAAGCTCTAATCTCCAAGTCCAAATAGGTCTTTTAATCTTACTAATATTATAAATGCGAAAGTTTGTATGCTTGTCTCTCTTTCGCGCAAAAACTACTGAACGGATTTGGATGAAATTTTACAGAAATGTAGGTTATACATCAGAATAACACATAGGCTACAGCAAGGTCGGATTTAGGAGGGGAGCACGTGGGCACGTACCCTCCCAGACAGTTTTTTAGTTACTTTAGAGAATCCATTATAGTACATAATTAAAGGCAAATCAGGGACTTATTATATGCATCTTGAAATTTGCAGATAGGTTCATAGTATAATTTAAGAAAGAAATTTGTATAGTTCCATCCCCAAGGGTTTTCCCCTTAATATAATAGAGGTTCTAAGATTGTATGGAATCCGTCAGTTTTAAAGTTAGACATCTGAAATTTTGAATGTACGAGTAACTTATAGTTAAGAAAAAAAAATTATTTATTTAAAATGATCGTCATGAAACTTTATGTGGTAGATCAAATTCCACGCGAGCGAAGCCGCTGGCAAAAGCTAGTAGTTAAATATATGAGCCTTTTGTAATTAATTGGGAGCTTAGAGCGATTTTCTAGTAAATGTTGAAGTAACAGTAACAGAGATTGAAAATATAGACCTAGTGCCATCGGATCGATTCACGTTTGTTAGTATAATAAATAATTCATCTTTCATCCACAGCCAAACTCCATTGACCAGTGCCTCAGAAATGAGTTTCATATTATTTTTTTTTTTATAAACAGTTAAATGTATTTTCAAACCGTATAACTAATCAGGAATTATGCATTTCATAAAACATGGCAAAGATCAACACTAATGGAGGTAGATATTGTAACTAAATAAGGAAAGAGGAAAGTCATCTGGTATTCGTAACCAATTAAGGGATACTGAGGCTTTTACGAAGGATTTCGGATTGGATACGAGAGGAATTCGATGGCTTCTACTTCGTAAGTCCAAATAGGTCTTATAATAGTCATGTGAATGAGACTTTTGTAATTATTTAAGAGCTTAGAGAGTTTGTCTAGTAAGTGTTGAAGTAGCATATGGTCGATTCATGGTTGTTAGTAGAATAATTTATCTTCCAAACCTGAACTTCAGGGACAAGTATTTCAGTTACCCCCAAAGGAGTAAATAAGTTTCATTTATATTTATATTTTTGTTCCTAATTATTTTCAAAAACATTCATAAACTAAATAAGAAACGATGCATCGCATAAAATATGACAGCTACCGACACTAATGGAGCCAGATATTAAGACTAAATAAGGATCGAGGAAACTAAAGCTGGTATCGGGAGCAGTGGGGAAGTTCGGCTCCTTGCTGGCCCAGTTGACCAAGAAAGGTCCTGCGACCCGCTAACCGCTCGGAGGCGAAGGATATCGATTGGGGGGCGTCTCTTTTGTCCGTCGAAGAACGGAGTATCGTCCGATTGAACGAGTCACGCAGGAGTGGCGTCCTATGATGTCACTGTGTTACTGCCCTGGCTGGAATATAATGGTTAGTTCTCTGGAAGTGAGAACAACAATGGTAATAATGGCAGGCGAGGGGCTTGGCCACGATGATAAAGCATCTGCTGGGCAACAAGCTGCACATTTATTTTTCCTTATTTGTATACAAAATAAATTTATATACTTAAAAAACTAATAAATTTTAATAAACAAAGGTACTAGTATGTTTAAGGGCCTGCTGACATCAGCGTGCTCAGGTGTCACTTACCTCAACTATTAGGACCTTGTCAGGTTATGCATGAATTTTAAATAGGCATTGCCTTTCATTATGATTCAACAGATTTATAGGAAATGAAATAAATGAGAAACATGTAGACAAAATTAAACTAGAAATAATAAAACACTTATTACAAGCAATATTCATTAAATAACAAAATGTTTAAAATAGAAATAGTTAAAATATGATGTTATGATAAACAATGAAAGATTTATTCCAAACAATGCTCATTAAAAAGAACAATATCTTCAAAAATTGCATCAAAAGGGCCTCTCCCCTCTAACTTCGTTATATAAAATGGACAATAGTCTCCAAATGTAATGTACTATTCCTCAACCACGTATTTAATCGAATACCCGGGGTCTTGTTGCATCCTTTT
The DNA here is from genome assembly GCA_037127475.1 of Arma custos. Lineage (NCBI taxonomy): Eukaryota > Metazoa > Arthropoda > Insecta > Hemiptera > Pentatomidae > Arma > Arma custos. Next base: position 8,290,907 of record CM073762.1, read on the forward strand.
TTCTGGCATCTCCATCTAATTTTATTCCCCACTTGCAGTTTCATATCATGTCCATTTCCACAACACATTTTCTGCGGAATGACGTTCCGCTCCTGAAGAAACCTAACAGCTGATTTTTCATCGTTCACCGTGCGAAAAATCTTCTTCAAATTCCAAGTCATATATGAAGAAAATAATCAAAAACACATTCACGTTCAACTTTACATAAACAATAACAAAACAATAGAAAGGTTACTATAACAGTAGGAGATGGTTAAGAAAAGTGACACCTCAGCGCGCTGATGTCAGCAGGCCCTTAAACATACTAGTACCAATTGACCAAAGAAATCTGATGAACCCATTCGACTGAAATTAAGCTCAATCGCCAGGTTTCTCACGCAATTATGGATAAACCATTTATTCTGTTTGAAACCCTGTAGGGTATCGTGTCCAAAGCTGATAACACAATAATTTATCTGCCACAGACGGTACCAAACCCTAGGCCTCCAGATTAGTATTAACTTAATTTTATTCACTCAACTATATTGCTACCATAATAATAACATAAAATTAGTTTTTAAGGGGGTTTTTCCAAATTTTTCCTGCTATTGCAAAACTTATTTATAAAAGACAACTCTAATTAATTAAAATCACTGTTCTTTAAACATGTAAAGGAAGTCCGGAACATGTATTTACACACTTATTGCTGCTTGTATATGTAAAATTGTAAATAAAGGCTATTTTTATTTTTTTATTAACATAAAATTGGTATAACGCAAAAAACGGACATTGACTTAAATAATAAATAAATATAGAAGTTTATAAAAGTTCCCACAACAATTTCATTTAGTTTTTATGTGAATACCAATCAAAAAAAAAAAACCTTCACCACAACAACTCGTGAAGGGTCTGGGATTCAGTACATGGTAGAGACACTATTGCTTCATGGACAACGGTTGTGCAGGGGAGGTGATTTGTCCTAGATCACGCTCAACCGAAGATTTCCCCCTTATTTTGGGTACCCACTTTAAGAGGCTGGGTTATAAATCCTATACCTACAATCTCCAGCTGCAAATAGACTAAATAAGTCTTGCCTGCAGTGGGATTTGAACCAGGATTTTGGGCGTGGAAACTCAGTGCTCTAACACTGAGCCAATCCGCTCCCAATTTAAAATAAATAGTACAATAGAAATTATTACATACAGCAATCACATATAAATCTTCTTGGTCAATCGTAACAACCAACTACGATTTTTTATGTGTTAAAAATCATTTTACCTAAAATTGTGGGCCCTGCCATTTCCAATTATCGAATGTGAAAATCGGTACTTTTGAGGAGAATTAAAAAAAAACAGTTTCAAGGTTCTATAAATATTTGGTTTACATTGTTCTTATGACTGATAGATGCCTCTATATAGAATTGTATATCAATTATCAATCGTTAAGCAACTGCTATTAATCAAAAATGAAAACTGTTTTTTTTTTTCCACATTCGATACTTTGCGATGGCCGGGACGATATGGTAAGTATAATGTAATTTTGACCAGGCAGAGTTAGCTGAGGGAAACGGAATCGTGTCGTACTCGCAACCGCATAGGCTAAGGACCCCCCCATTTTATGCACCCCCTTCGAAATAAAGGATAACGAAGGATCTTTTACTCCATTTAAAGAATCATTAGGCCAACTGCAAGACTGCGTACCCTCGACTTAAAGGCATAAGCAGGATGTTACACAAAGCTCTGAACCACGGGTGACCCCACCAAAGATAAGTGGATGTGTACCAAAACTTTTTTTTTCATGGGTTCATAAAATAATGGCGATTCGTCTAGTGTATGTAGGTTTGTAGGGCAGTAATAGTTCTTGTATGTTTGAAGCTCACGTATTCACCTTAAAGAATACAAGAAAAAAAAATAGATTTCCAGGAAAGTTTAACCGACGTATGGGAGAGACCATAGTTCAGTTTTTTCTTGTCTCGAGACAAAAGCAAACAAAAAACCGTACGAGAAACCTAACGTAAGATTTCGTAGATCAGAGATAAGAAAAACTAACTAAATAAAACCCAACTAAAGTTAACTAAATCCTGGATAGACAAAATTTAGAGCTCCCACTGTAGCATCGCCCGATTAGCCATAGCAGCATAAAGTGACGTTAAAAGAACAAACAAACCTAACTGAAGTTTAACGGCTAAAAACATGAAGGTTATACACACTCTACACAAGCTCGAAAACAATTTAAAATAAAAGTTTTCCTTCATAAAAAGGAAGTAAAATTGTAATCATTTAAAGGTTTAAAAAAAAAAAAATAATAAACAAGAAAAAATATTGTTAAAGTCGTAATTTAGAAAACTGATAAACAGTATAACACGGACTTTGACTTAAATAATAAATAAATATAGAAGTTTATAAAAGTTCCCACAAAAATTTCATTTAGGTTTTATGTGAATACCAATTTTTAAAAAAACAAACCTTTACCACTACAACTCGTGAAGGGTCTAGGATTCAGTACATGGTAGAGACCGTATTGCTTCATAGACAACGGTTGTGCAGGGAAGATTTCCCCCTTATTTTGGGTACCCACTGTAAGAGGCTGGGTGAGCCCAAGGATGGTCCTAAATCCTATACAATCTCCGGCTGCAAATAGACTAAATATTTCTTGCCTATAGTGGGATTTGAACCAGGATTTTGGGCATGGCAACTCAGTGATCCAAATTTAAAATAAATACTACAATATAAATTATTACATACAGCAACTAATAAAAAACTAAACTAAAACCTAACTTAAGTTAACTAAATCCTGGATAGGCAAAATTTAGAGCTTCCACTGTAGCATCGTCCGATTAGCCATAGCAGCATAAAGTGACTTAGAATGAACAAACAAACCTAACTAAAGTAAAGGAGATAGTTGGGGGGTGCAGTCAAAAAGATCACTGAATAAGTAATAAACTTATAATTATGTGCCCACGTTTCGACCTACAGTGTAGGTCATCTTCAGGGCTATGAGAGAGAAACAAACAGAACAAAAAATATAAAAATGTACAGTAACAATAATATGGTGACAAGTAATGTAGAAACTTAAAATAGTGGCAGATATGAAGATGGAAGATAACGAATATTAAAAAAGTGATACAATATAATAAAATTAAGATATTATAGATTTAAAAATAATGATAATGAAAAGAAATTAAAATAGTGACAGATATAATAAAATTAAGATAAAGACAGATATAACAAAATTAATGATAATGAAAAGAAAATGAAAATAATGACAGATATAATAAAGTAAGACAGAATTAATAAAATTAAAGAGAATGAGCAGAAATGATAAATTATAAATAACGCATATAAAGTTTAACGGCTAAAAACATGAAAGTATACACACTCTACACAAGTTCGAAAAGAATATAAAAAATAAAAGTTTCCTTTATAAAAAGGAAGTAAAATTGTAATCATTTAAAGGTTTTTAAAAAAATAATAAACAAGGAAACATATTGTAGAAGTCGTAATTTAGGAAACTAAGATATAATTAAATGTTCTAGGCAATTATTTATATTAATTTTAACCTTTTGAAAATAGGAGAAAGCACACGGATTCTGAAACTTCTAGGAGAAATCAGATTTAATCTCCTTCCTATTTTGTTTTTAGATTAGTCTCATCAAAAACTGGTTTTAAATTTGTATTTCGTCTAAAAAAAAAAATGATAAAAAATAAAATAGTATCAAGGATAAACGAATAGAGCATTTATAGATTGTAATTAACATCTACCAATAGATTTCTCGAATTTTATACCTCTGAAGTTGATTTTATTCGTTTGAAACTAAAATCAATTAAGGGCCTAGGGTTTAGTTCATAGTAGAGGCTGTAATTTTTCTAGGATAACGGTTTTCCAGGGAGGTGATTTGATCAAACTCAAAGGAGATTTTCTCTCAATTAAAAGCACATTTTATAGAGGCTGTCAGCAGATTAAATAATTTATCTGCCTTTATCGGGCTTGAATCTGGGACCTCTTAGCATAGCAACTCAGTGCTCTATTCACTACACCACTCCCATTAATATATAATTAATGTTGAACGAAATCAACTATGGTGATTATGTCCTAAAATAGTCCACTTAGGAAGTGATTTATAACTACAACATTTAAGAGTGATGATCCTCCGAGGCAGGTGACCATGGGATTTTTTGAAGTGAGTAAGAAATCCATCAGCGGTTCAGAGTGGTGCCAGATTTCTCGTTTAAGGTTCTCGAAAGGCAAAATTTAGGACTCTCATCGCCCGATTAGCCATAACAGCATAAGGTGACTTTAAATAATTATTTAATAAAAAACAAAAACATCAAACCAACAGTAAAACCACGAAATTTACATGTATGCCACGCCTCTTTGACTGTACCGACAATATATAATGTTTCTTTATAACCTTGACAAATGGCATAAAGCACTTTAAAAAAAACCATTTGCTACACTGCGTTTTAAAATTAAAACGGTATATTTATTAATAGTTACCGTTTCAAATCGATTTCGTTTAAGTAGTATAATAAAATTAATTTCCTGTGGTGTATAAATATTTTTAAAAAAGTAACACTTGACTTCGTCAAGTAAGCTAAGTACTTTATTTTAGAAAGTTTGATTATATATAAATTTCTTTATAATTATATGTTTGGAGATAGATTTTTTTTCTTTTTATGAGATTGATATATTAATTTAGTAGAACCTATTAGGTACTTGTCAATATGTTATGATCAGCGTTATGGGGCATTTTATTTCTTAAAAAGTATCCTTAATTTTTTTTTTTTAACTGCCTCCCCACAATTAATTGTAATGAGGAATAAATAAATACCAACTCTGAAATAATTTCATAATTAATATTTTTAATTATGAAGTATAGTATATCAATAATAGCACCACTATCTCTTTCGAAAAATCAATGACAACTCAATAATAATAATTATAATAAGTTCCACGTGAGTTTTAAAAAATAAAAATCTGAGTTATGGTAAAATAAATAACATAACGCATTACTATAGCAATGATTGATATTGAAATCACTTTATTAACCATTAGAACATTTTTAAAAGTTTAAAACTTTTTTGGATTTTAACTTATGTAATAACTCTCATCTTCAAGTTCAAACATGATAAAACTCAAAATATGACTTTATTAAAAAAAACGTGTTGGAAAGGTCAGATATATAGTTCCTGGATTAAAAAGCTTCAATCAATACCTTTGCTATGAAGGCTTAACTCAAAAATGCAATTTTTTTAGTAACATCGTTCTTTTGAAGGAGCAATTTGATAAACAAATGTTCTGTATGTGGTTGAATAAACAGTCACGATGCAAACTAAATAGAATTTGCATGGAAAGTAACCTTTTTTTTATTTTTAGTAGAGAAGTAGGCGAAAGTTGTGAAACTTGCGCGCACCAGATTTTTTCTTTTTTAATTTCTTTTGTTTTGTTTTAGAAAATAAATAAAAAAATAAATGAATACACCGTGAAATAGAGAAAAACAGTAATGTTCCGGCTTATAATATTTTTCGCTTCGATGTGAAAGCAATTGAGACCATATTAAGTAAGGTACGGAACCCGCCTTACCAAACAAGGTAAGGCCTCTCGCAGTGACCATTAAAAGAAATATTTTTTTTTTTTGTAAATGGATTTTAAGGTTTGAGAATCCATTCAGGGATTAATATTATATAAGGACATAAAATGTAGAGATGGAGCATGTAAATCAGAGCGGAAGTCAAATAGACCAGGCTCGATAATTTTTGAAACCAAAAAAAAATAATAGTAGGATGAAACCCATTGGAAAAGGAAGAAAATATAACAAAAATGAAAGAAAAAATAATTTCGGGCGATCTGAGGTCGGGAAATGGTAGGAGGGGGGGGTTTAAGGGTAAAAAAAAAGGTTTATCTCGATTTTCGACAAAACTACAATTCCTGTGGAAAAAGTTAAATGGCAAAATTGTAGGTAATAAAAAGATCTACAACCTTTGTATTTCCACTTTTTTTTACATAACCTCAAAATTTATGTGAAAAATTCAAATAACCAAGTTTTTGGTTTTTTACTTTTATCTGTTACAAAAAGCATTTTTTTTTTCCACAAAATTTGGTGAAAACTGACCTTTTTATGTCCCAAACACACTGTATTTTTTAAAATTTTAAATATTTATTTTTTCACTTTATTTTGGCATAATATCGAAAAAGAACTCTAATTTTCAATCGAAAATACTCACGTCAAAATATCTGTTTAAAAAAAAAAAAAGACTATGGGCTTTTTGTTCGTTGAAATCTCACTTTCAATATCTGAAAAAATGGGGACTCAATACAAATACTGACAAAACCGAAGCTATAATTTTCACAAAACGAAGACCTATACTCCCCTCTACCATACTACTTCACAATATCTCAATACCTATATCAAACCATATTAAATATTTAGGAATTTCTCTAGACCGCAAACTACTATTCAACAATCATATCAATAATAAACTGAATAGCGCCCGCAGAATATTATACAAAATGTATCCATACTTTAACAAAAAGTCAAAATTATCTGCAAAAAATAAGAAAATATTATATAAGGGAATCATTAGGCCCATGATAACTTACGCTTGCCCAGTCTGGAGTTTAGCTAGCAAAACACACATTAACAAAATACAGATCTTTCAAAACAAATGTCTAAGAATCATAAAAAACTATCCAGTATGTACTAAAATCACCAAACTGCACAAAGAACTGGATATCCCAACAATACAAAAATTCATACACCAACAAACCCTCAGATTCTTCACCTCATGCCAACTTTCAGACAAAACACTGCCCTAGGAAAGTACGAAGTTTCTACAAGGTACATCCATGGCTGCTAAAATATATCGAACTGCTCTGACGCGACCAATCGGAATATGGAGGAAAGTAATAAATAAATAATACCAATAACATGCAAACGTAAAAATTTAAATAGTTTTGGTTAAACTTGTTTCCAATCTTAAATTTTAAAATGTAGGAAATAAGATTTAGTTAAACGGGCATAATTAGTTAAATGTTTTCACATAGCATAATGTTTTCACTTTTCGCTTATTCATCACATATATCAATTTATGATGTTATGTCCAATCGGACGATCCTGCAGTAGGAGTCTTAAATTTTGCAAAAAACATTTTTTTTTTCACGAAATTTGGTGAAAACTTACCTTTTTATAATTAGGATAGGGATCTTTAACGAGTACCTGACATCAAGCAATCTCAAAAATTTCATCCTAAGTCTCCTCAGAAATATGGCATAATTAAGCATGCTTACTAAAAAATCCTAAGACCGCCAGCCGCAATTGAGGAGCTTAGTAGCTTGTTATGCTACTACACGGCAACTACTAGACCGCAGAGACACAACATAATGTTTTTATAATATTTTTAAATGAATATTTTTCATTGTTTGTTTGTTCATTTAACGCCACTTTTTGCTACTATTGCTTATCGGACGATGCTACAGCAGGAGCTCTAAATTTTGCCTATCCAGGTTTAATTAGGATAGGGATTTTTAACGAGTACCTGACATCGTAAAGGCTCGGGACCCCCGTTTAACGTCCCTTCCGAAGGACGGCGTAACTAAGGATTATTTACTCCCTTAAAAAAAATCCTAGGGCCACCTGCCCGGCTACGAACCCGCGATCTTAGGCTTAGTGGTTTATGCTAACCGCTAGACCACATATGACCCCCTTATTTTTCATTGTTTAACATGGATTTCTATAGTAAAAGGGATTTATCTAGTGTAGTCTGTGGATAGATCAAGCCTATTTGAGTAACTAAATTGATCCATAGATTTCTGTAATATCTAAGGTAAACTTTTTTACTGTAATTCTTTTTTTTTATTCACAATCTAACTAAAAAATCAATCAACCGGATTCGTTAGTGCTCATTAAAAAATAAAGGATACTCATACAATAAACATAATAATTTCTAACAACTTATTCATGAAAATAAGTTAGAAAATTTTGTAGTATTAAACTATAGGCTTGATATTAACAAGCCAAATCTAATCTTAATCCCAAGACTTCAGTCGAGATACTCCACCAGGGGCTATAGGTATACCATTCCGCAATGCATGCCCTCTGTCTATAGACTAACAGGGAACAGACTATAGCCACTTATTCCTTCTACATAATAGCATACTCCTTCAACTTACCCGTCGCCGTCGAGCGTGATGGAAGTGTCTGCAAGAACCCTGAGGACTAGGCCGACGGTGGTCTTGTGGTTGCAGTCGATACCGAGGAGGCAGCTCTCCTCCGTCAGCTGCCGGCCCACCCTGGACACCACCACCAGGTACCGGGTCCTTCCTGGGTGCACCGACTCCAATTTTACTGCCTGCAAAATAGAAAATAAATAAAGTTAACATAAACAATAACACTAATAAAGAAATAATAATGTAACAGAGTAAAGTAAAATTTAAAAAAAATCCTAGAAAGTTAAGCACTGTTTTGACTGGGAAGCATCTGAGTGGTAGACCGAGGCGTAGGTGGGAAGATTGCGTTAAGAGTGATCTGGCGGATTTGGGTTTGGGTAGTTGTCGGTGTAAGCAGAGATTGGTGGTATTGGCATCGAACCTTCGGGTTCGCTAAGCCTTATTATTATTATTATTATTAAAATAAATAAATAAAATAAAAAAAATTGAAAAGAAGAATTCTAAAAAAATCATTGATGCAGTTCAGATTGAAGATGGATAAAAACTGTGACGTTACAAAGAAATATACCAGAAAATGAAAAGCAACTAGGAAACTAATCGGAAGACTAGGCTGACATTCCTAGGATATCTTTGTAAAATGAACAAGCACAGATTGACTAAGAAAAAATTTCACTACTTTTGGAAAAACGATACCCTAACAGCATGGAATAGTGAAGTTTAAAAAAATATATTTATTGAAATTTACAACTGTATTATAATAATAATAATATATCAAGTAAATGGGATGAAAGATATATAATGACAGGAGATGAAGGCAATCAGAGAAACTACAAACGGGTAGTACTCGAATAATCAATTCAAATTCACCTAGTCTTCTTATCAGAGGCCTCGGAGAATTATCAGGAATTGAAGAGTTGAAACTAATGGGTTTGAGTGGGAATAAAGTTTGTCATGAAATGATTGATATCGGTTTGGGATAAAATTAACAACAAATGGGGCATTAAAGTCATTATGGATGAAATTCTTCGTAACAATGGAGGAGCAGTGAGGTATTTACGAAGGATTTTGGATAGTAACATTTGCATACTAGAAGAATTCGATGGTTTATTGGCCCCAAGTGGCTGGACAAAGCTTTAAAGACATGTCAAAAACAATAATATAAACAAAATAAAATAAATAAATATATACATACGGAAAAATATGTACATGCGGTAACAGAAATTAATTAATGCGGAAATGATAATAAAATAAAGTAAAAAAAAAATAAATAATAATACTAATAATAAAAATAAAATAAAATGTACACATTCATACCCTATTTAAATAATTAAGAAAATAATTTCTTAATTATTTAAAAATTTAAAATTATTTTCTTGCTGGAGTTTTCTCTGTCTATTTTGTCTCTGTCTATTTATTTTCGTCTGTTATTGAAAAAATAATTTCTTAATAATTATATACATATATACTTAGGACATGAGAGAAGGAATCTTTTTTTAATGTCGATCATTCTTTTTCTGCAGTTTTAATTTTTTTCTCTTAATTTCTTGCCTTCCTTAAACGGTAGTTATTGTCGAAGATGCTAGCTCGGAGTTGTTAACTAAGGTTACGTGAGATAGATAAAGGCTGCACTGCCTTGAAGAGTATCGCCTTTCAAAGGCTGAGCAAACACGGTTCATTCAAACCAACTTAACTCATGTTCTCTCAGTTCTCATAAATTTATAACTATTTTCTTGTATATTTTTTAAAAGTTTTTATTGGAAAGATAATGATATAGAAGGTTAAGGTAAGAGGATTTTTTTTTATAAGTATTTACAAGTCAACTCCCTGCAAAATCGTAGTCCTAGAAACAGCACAGTCTCTATCATGTACTGAACCGCAGACCCTTCATGGGTTGCAGTGGTACAGGTTAAAGTGACCGTTATCTAAAAATAGAAACTGCTAATATTAAATTTCCCGTATTCAATTACGATTTCGAAATGAGTTGCTAATTGGGAATTTCTTAAGAGTTCTATTACACATCAGGAGGTTGTTAGGGAAGGCAATGGGCTACGGCTGGCCAACTTGGCCTTGCCAAACGCTTCTCATACACGAAATATTTCGTCAACTTTAATACATCGTTATAAAAAAAAAAAATCTTATAAAGATAAATAAAAAATATTTTATGAGGAAGAAAATGGTCCTTGTGGAGGTCAGAAAAAATTCTCTTAAATTAGGAGAAATATTTATTTTAAAGCAAACGTTTCGCCCCACGTAGCAGGCCTTCTTCAGGGCTTATAATGGGGACAAGGATTGACAGTCGATGACCCTCTGATAGTACTAAAATAACAAATTAAACTTTAACGATCACGAGGCCATCTTTTCGGACGCCTCGGAGGATTATCGGGAATCGAAAAGTAGCTAGGTTTGAAACTAGAGGGTTTGAGTGGGAATAAAGTTTGTCATGAAATGATTTTACGAAGGATTATAAAAAGTTAAGTAATGAATTAATATTATAATCTTCATTTTTATAATTATTTATACAATCACCTAATACAAATGCATTTCTAAATATTTATATAATTTTATTCATAAAGGAATAATTTCGCAATTGTGTCGTTACGCTTTAAGATTTTCCGATACGAGAGAACAGGAGTCATTGTATAAACAGCTCTGTTCTTGACATCAATTTTCGTTTATTGTATTCCTTCGATAAATGTCCTGGAAAATTCTCACGAAGATATTGTAAAAGTCAGACACGATTAATTATGTCATCATTTAGACATTAATTCTCAATTTACGTGGGTTGAACAGTTTTCCTTGACCTGTTATTTTTTTTCTTTTCTTTTCACTCGTATTAAATCTTTTGTATTTAAATAATTAAAAACAGAATATTTTCTATAATTGTTTATATTTTTATTTATGTGGGTAACAAGATCAATCTCTAAAGGGAGCTATTAATGAAAAATAGTTATTGAATTGTAACTATTACCACATGTTTACAAACGTTTAAATAGAAATCCTTATGACTGAAATGACAAGAAACAGATCGCCGTTTCAGGCTACTTTAACACTTATTAGAGAAGCGCTCTAAGCTCCCAATTAATTACAAAAGACTACAAATGACATCATGTAATTGTCATTTACATGACAATCATAAGACCTATTTGGACTTAAGGAGGTAGTAAAGCTCTCGTATACAATCCTTATAATCCAAAATCCTTCGCAAAGTCCTCAATGCTCCTTACTTGGTTACGAATATAGTCATCCATGATGACCTTAATGTCCCATTTGTTTCTGATTTGGCTCGAACCCGATATCAATTATTTCATGAAAAACTTTATTCCTACTCAAACCCACTGTTATCAAAACCTAGCTACCTTTTATAAGGAAGAAATAGTTGGGGGTGCAGTCAATAAAAACACCTTAATAAGTGTAACTTATTTATTGTGTGCCGACGTTTCGGCATACAATGTAGGCCATCTTCAGGGCTAAGAGAGAGAAACAAACAGAAATATATAAAAAACGTTGCAGTAACAAGAATATAGTGACAAGTAATGTAGTAAAGTGGTACAAGTGTGGAAAATAAAAATAGTGACTAGACTTATATTTCTGTTTTTTTCTCTCTCTTAGCCCTGAAGATGGCCTACATTGTAGGACGAAACGTCGGCACACAATAAATAAGTTACACTTATTACGGTGTTTTTATTGACTGCACCCCCAACTATTTCTTCCTTATATTAGAAGTTACAGTCAACCAATTCTTCTCTAACTAGCTACCTTTTCATTTCCCAATAATCCTCAGAGGAGTCTGAAAAGATGGCCTCGTGACTTTCTAGATTGAATTTGATATTTGAGAACTACCTGTGGATACTTATTATGTTATTTTGTAAATTATGTATATACAGTTGTAAAAATGAAAAAAAAAATTTACGATAGGGAAAAAGAAAAAAGTATTGTAGAAATGTTAAACTTATACCACTTAAGTTACAAGTGGCTCATACATATAACTGCAGGTAAGCGTTGCGTGTAGTTGGAGTTATTGGCGTTGTAAAAATAAATACTACCAAGAGTGCCAGGTAGTTATAATAGTAGTAGTAATTAGGTTCTCAAGTAATTACCTGAATAATAATAATTGATCTACCTCACTATATCTTAAAGGGGTCTTGTTATAGCCTGTGATAATTATTCGGAGATACATGAGCGTCCAGCTATGATATAAAGATTATATTATCTACTAGCTTATGCCCGCGGAATCGCTCGTGTGGAATTTGGTCTGCCGCATAAAGTTTCGTGAAAGATCATTTTAAATGAATAATTTAATTATTTTTTTAAAAATATAAGTTACTCATATATACAAAATTTCAGATATCTAACTTCAAAACTGACGGATTCCATACAATTTTTGAAACCCTGTGATATTAAGGGGGAAGCACTTGGGGTGGAATTACCCAAATTACTTTCTTAAACTATACAAAAAACCTATCTAAAAATGCACCCCCCCCTAAATCCGCCCTTGCTATAGCCTATGTGTTACTCTGATGTATAACCTATATCACTGTAAAGTTTCATCCATGTCCTTTCAGTAGTTTTTGCGTGAAAGAGAGACAAACATACAAACTTTCACATTTATAATATTAGTAAGATGTATATCTGGATAGAGAAAGATCAAACACAAAAAAAATTAAGTGTATACAATTTTATATTTTTTATATTGAATGATAATTGTTGACCTTGATAATATATGTTGAAGAAAGTGGTCCGGGTAGAGGTCACGATGAATTTCTCATAGAAATGGAAAAAAACTTTATTGATTAGCCAACGTTTCGATCTACTTTGTAGGTCTTCTTCAGGGCTGAGGTCTGTGTTTGAACTAGACTTGAAGTCTGTGTTTCAAGCTAGTCAGGACCTAATCCCCCAGCCCCCCCCCCTCCCACAGCCCTGAAGAAGACCTACAAAGTAGATCGAAACGTTGGCTAATCAATAAAGTTTTTCTCAAATTCTACGAGAAATTCATTGTGACCTCTACCCGGACCACTTTCTTCCATTTATATTTTTTAATTAGAAATACTTAGTTAAGTTCGCTGTGAGATAGATATTTATTATTACCTCCAGAAGTGAAGTAATCAAAAATACATCCATTAGTACAGAGAGGCATAAACAGAAAAGAGCTTCCTCCAATAAGCTCAAGTCAACAGCTATAATAATCTTAGGTGATATCAAATTAAATTAAGAGTTAATTTTAATAATTACAACGATTAGGAATTGCACAGTTGAATTCAAAGCAATCAGTAACCACGAATCTCCGTAGATAGTCCCCACATGTATGTGGGGCCTAAATCGACTTCAGAGGTGAATTAAAACATAATGGTTGAATTAAAATAACGCAATGCATTTGTCAACGGACCAGACGACTAAAGTCGCTCGATAATAATCTTACTAATATTATAAATGTGAAAGTTTGTATGTTTGTCTCTCTTTCACGCAAAAACTACTGAACGGATTTGGATGAAACTTTACAGTAATATAGGTTATACATCAGAATAACACATGGGCTATAGCAAGCGCGGATTTAGGGGGAACCAGGGCACATGCTCCCCCCTACAGTTTTTTAGGTACTGCGGAGAATCCATTATAGTACATAATTAAAGGAAAATAACATGATCATAGTTGTTAAAATATCAGAAAGCACAAGAGTGAAACTATTTGTTTTGATATACTGCTAATCTTACTAATATTATAAATGTGAAAGTTTGTATGTTTGTCTCTCTGTCACGCAAAAACTACTGAACGGATTTGGATGAAACTTTACAGTAATATAGGTTATACATCAGAATAACACATGGGCTATAGCAAGCGCGGATTTAGGGGGGTGCACGGGGTACGTGCCCCTCCCCACTCCCGACAGTTTTAGAGGCACCGTGGAGAATCCATTATAGTACATAATTAAAGGCAAATCAGGAATTTAGCATCTTGAAATATGCAGATAGATCCTTTGTATGATTAAAGAAAGAAGTTTGGATAATTCCACCCTTACGATAAGGGTTCAAAGGTTGTATGGAATCCGTCAGTTTTGAAGTTAGACATCTGAAATTTTGTACGAGTAACCTATAGTGAGAAAAATTAAATTATTTAAATAATTAAATTATTTATTATTTTAAATTATTATTAAAAAGCACTGTCAAGAAACTTTATGCGGTAGTCCGAATTCTATGCGAGCGAAGCCGCGGGCAAAAGCTAGTCTTAAATAATATCCAATTAAAGCAGTAATGGTTTTAATGAATATGAACTTCACAGTTGAATTCGAAGTAGTTAGTTACTAAAGTGTCCGTTAGATAGCAACAGTGAATAGATAATGTAGCCGTGCTCCGGAGTAGAACTAAGAGGTTAATTATGGTTAATAGCTTCCATTGGTGTTTAATGCCAGTGACGCGGCTGGGAAAGGAAGCTGAGGCCTCCCGGACTCCTGCTTTGCCCTCATTCATGAGGAAGAAGCTCAGTTCGGTGACCCCAGGCAAATAGTAAATAGAGTATGAATGTGTACAGTATATTTCTTTTATGTTTTATTTATTATTATTATATTTTTTTTTATTATATATATATTTTTTTTTACTTTATTTTTGTATATACTTTTTCGCTTGTATGTATTTATTTATGCATTTATTCGTTTATATCATTGATTTTTTATGGAATGATTGTAGCTTCATAGCACCATTGCTTGTTGCCCACAAGTGGCAGATTGTAATGTCTGAATAAAAAAAAAAAAAAAAAAAAAAAAAAAAATTATGGTTAAATTAAATTAACACATTACATTTATCAGAGTATCGGATCCAACTACGTAGGTCGGTGCAAGAATTATCTTAAATTAATTTAAACAATTAAAAAAATAGTAAAACTGATGGATCCAACAATAAATGTCACGTTGTAGTAATTTCAAATAACAAAAAAACTAAAATAGTATCAATGTCAATAATTGCGAATTTTACCTGTTCTATTCAATGCAGTTAGTTACAACGGATTCCGCAAGATAGCTACAGTGCGGCGCCTGATAAGGCGGCAGTACTCTGGAGATGAACTGGGAGACATTAATGATCATTTGAACTCAAGTAACGCAATACGAATTACCAAACTAACGGACTTCTGCCGAAGACGAGGAGCGCGCATGAGCAGCCAGAAGGACTCCGCGAAGGCGAACAAAGGACTCCAGGCGCGGAAGACCGCTATGTAAATTGAGCAGTAAAATCAGCGTCTTTATTCCGTCTTGAATAGCATTATCCTCTTCTTATGCCTGTCTCCAGTGTCCTTGAAGGTTTTGTTTTTGGTTTTTTTTTCACACGAAAATTAAAATTTATTCTTGGATGAAATTAACATAAGCCTCAGAGTGAGGTTGCTGTCCCCAATTAATGAGTCGGTTGATGTGAGATGTGCAATATTTGATATATATTGATGTGAAATTTTATTTTTTTTTGGTAACTTACCCCAGGCTTGCTCAATCTCTTTGATATGGATAGAGGCGGAGCCATCAATCATTCCTATGCCTACAACTTGTTCATCACATCGATATGGATTAGAAAACTTCAGCAGGCAGCCAGCAGAGTGAGGAGGAAAGCAGCATGTCATCCAATATATAATATACTATATCAGATAACCCATAATAAGTAAAGTACTATCACATTTCAACTTATATTATAAATATTAATATGTAATTTACATTCATTTTCGTTTTTAATTTCAACAATTTCTCAATCTTTCTCAATAATCAATCTTTACATTTATAAACAGTATGCTCCCCAAGGTAGTATCCTTGGCCCAATCCTTTATACAGTTGATACAGCTAACATCCCAAACCATCCTAACACTATCCTTACCACGTATGCTGATGATACATGCGTATTATCAGTCAACACCAGTCCACTTATCCCAAAGCCTCCAATCCCATATCACTGATCTTGAAGAATGGTGTCAAAACTGGAGAATTAAAATAAATTCTCAATAATCGCATCGAATCACTATTACCTTACTTCGTAAACCAATGACTTCCTGCCCTTCAGTAACCTTTTAATAATATCCCACTGGTGCCTGTAGAACAGATCCGATACTTAGGGAAGCATTTCGACAAACGATTAACCTGGAATCCTCATACAAGACTGAAAAGAGAAGAAACCGCTCGACGTTTCAGGCTACTTCAACACTTACTAGACAAACGCTCTAAGCTCTCAATTAACTACAAAAGACTCATCTACATGACCATCATACGACCTATTTGGACTTACGGAGTAGAGCTTTGGGGCTCAACTAAGCCATCAAATTCCTCTCTTATCCAATCCTTACAATCCAAAATCCTTCGTAAAATCCTCAATGCTCCTTATTTTGTTAAGAATAAAGTCATCCACAACGACCTTAATGTCCCTTTTGTTGCTGATTTGGCCCGAACCCGGTATCTATCCTTTCATAGCAAATTTCAGTTTGAGCTTCCTCTTCTATCCCCGATAATCCTCCGAGGCGTATGAAAAGAATATGGCCACGTGACTTTCTTAGTTGACCTTTGATTTGAGTACTACCTGTGGGTAGTTTCTCTACTTGTCATTATCTCATGTCATTGTGTATCACTCAGCCTATTTACTTGTTGTATTATTGTAATACAGTTGCAAATATCAATAAATAATTTTTTTTTAAAATTCCGGTATTTATCCTTTCATAACAAACTCCATTCCCACTCAAACCCTCTAGTTTCAAACCTAGCTTCCTCTTCAATTCCCGATAATCCTCTGAGCTGTCTGAAAAGAAGATGGCCACGTGACCTTCTTAGTTGAACTTTAATTTGAGTACTACCAGTGGGTAGTTTCTCTACTTGTCATTAGCATGTCATTATATATCACGTATCCTATTTACTTGTAGCATTATTGTAATACAGTTGTAAATATCAATAAACAAATTTAAAAAAATATACGGTATACTATTACCAGAGTGGGAATGTACCATCTTCCATAAAAATTAATGGCATTTTTCTATTTTTTCTATTGCATTCTAATTTACAAATAATGTCTCTTTTTGTTGTTCTCATTTTTATTTATTTTAGACAAATTAGTAATAAAGTATATTTAAATTGAAGACACGATTTAATACAAATATAGAATATAGAAAAGATATCTTTAAAATAAGATCAATAATTCGAAATTTACTAAATTATCTCTAATTTATTCTTAGGATTTATATTTTAGTTATGTTTCATCCTTATGTAGTATATACAACTTAGTGAATATCGTAATAAATATGATTATTTTTATTTAAAAATTTTAAATAAAGGGATAAAACCTGATCCACCCCTCGCATGCCATTAAATATAGATTACGTGGCATATTTTCCAGTTAAAATCGATTATACAAACGTTTTAATAATTCGATTAACCTGGATAATCGAAACTCCGATGTACTAAATATTCCATGGCTCAACAGCTGTTATTATTATTTCAAGGGTTAATAACTGTACTCTGGACCCTGTGATATCTGAAGACCCTCATAGGGTTCACTCAGCCTGCATTACTTCATAGATATAGAAACAGGACAGTCCCTACCAAGTACCTGAACCCGCTGTTATTATCTTTAATAATTTTCACTTTAATATTATACGACTAATGTTTAAACTTTCACAAATAGATATATATTTTCATTTAATCTACAAAAGTTTCCAGCTTCTGAAGAAAAAAAAAAATCGTCGCCACTTTCCTGACGAATTTCCATTGTAGACGACTTTCCCAGGACCTGGAGCCCATGACCCGTGCAGAGAGAGCTCTCTTTACGCTAGTTGCCTCGTTTAAGAAAAAAAAATTGCGAATAATGGAAAATTATATGTTTAACTATGTTTTTATAGATAAATATAGTACATCAAGAAGTAATGTGGTTAGTATTATAATTATATAAGGACTATGGCACAATCCTCCTCCTCCTATAATAATCTATAAGGCGTAGATAAGAGATAGATATCTGATAAGGAAAAGATAGCTGCGATTGGTCGAGAGGAACGGCCTATAATAGGGCTCGATGGGACAGTGGCCTTATATGGTTGGCTGGGAGGGAGGTCACCTGAGCAAATGGGGAAAATTACCTCCAGCAAGGATACGGCCAAACGTACATATAATAACTAGCACGTATCATATAAGAATATGAATAATAAATACTTTAATAAAATAAACACATAATGTAAATTAAACCCCCCCCCCTTACTACCTTAATACCCCACCCCTTCATAGAGCCCCAGGAAGGTCTGAAGATTTCGAAGGAGGTCCCTGTAGAACAGTGTTCTTCAACCGCCGGTCCGCAGCCCAGTACCGAGCTGTAGAGATTTCTAGCCGGTCCGCGAAAAATTTTGGTCAAATCGTAAATCACCGTGGCGTATTATGTATAAAACTATACAAATACAATGTATAATAACAATATAATGGCGGACATATTCAGTCTGCTTAATGAAGTTAATATTTCTCTGTAGGGTTCATATACAAATATTTTTACTTTAAGAAATAAAATGGATGCGTTCAAAAAGAAGCTAGCTCTTTGGAATAGTCGCTTACAAGAGGAAGATGTAGAAATGTTTTCTCTTTTGGATGAATTTTCGATTGATGCTGATGTGAGCACGAAAGTCATATTTAACATAATAAAGCAACATTTAAGAGCATTAGCTGAAAATTTGAATAAGTATTTGCCAGAAAATGAAGATCCTCGTAAAGGTAACCTCTGGATTAATAATCCATTCTTGGAAGACATAAACTCATGTGCACTTTTCTCTTTGATCTTCATGAAAAAGAAAAGCTCATCGAGTTGTCTTCTGATGTCACTCTGGTCTCCAGACACAAAATGCATTCATTGCCTCAATTTTGGATCATCATGATCGCTAGAAAAAGAATATCCAACTTTGAGTTATAAAGCTATCAAATTATTAGTAAATTTTTCGACTTCCTATTTATGTGAAAATACTTTTTCAGCCATGTCTGTAATCAAAACCAAACAGAGAAACCGAAAAGATGTTAATGCAGCACAGAAGCCTCGAATATCAACTGTTATATCAAAGGAGCATCAGCAGATATCGCACTAATAAATGTAATTGGATAACATATTCTATAATAAAAAATAATATCTACAAGCTTATTGGTTTTTATTTGGCTTAGCTTTCAGTTGGTCCGCGAAATATTTATCCTATTTTTACCGGTCCGCAGGTGCAAAAAGGTTGAAGAACACTGCTGTAGAAGATCCATCCGTGGCTGTCAACAGTTATAATATTTTATTTGCCAGCATAGCAACATACTACCCACTACCTATGAGTTTATTGAACAGTTAAAATTATGTAATGTATTTTATTTTTTTTATTAATTGTTATAATTTTTAAATATTTTAATTTCTACAAATAAATATTTGGATTTGCCTGGCCGAGTTACGAGCCAGGCTAGCTCAGTTGGCAGAGCACCGCGCCGGAGACGTGGGCTTTTCTCTTCAAAACAAAAATAGTCAAAATTATAGTAGATTTTTCACCTAAGTATTAAAAATCATTTTTCATTTCTTGTAATATAATTCTAAATAGCCTTGTTCCATAATAAATACCCGATTTATTTATTTAATTTTTTAATACATTTACAGCATTTACAGTCATACGGCATTCATATATTTTTTAAATATATGAAAGTACATAGAAAATTAATATTATTACATATTCCTGTGTAGCTGACATGTAAATTATAAAGAACAGATACAGTTATGCCTCACACGAACCTAGCGAGGAGAATAAATTTTGATGCAGAATTAACTGTTACCGAAGCCAGCATTACCCATGCACTCTAATGAGAGGGTCGCGAATTACAATCAGCTGTCGTACGAGCGTAACCCGCTAAGCCGAGGGAGCTAGTAGGGTCTCTGAACCCTCTTCTTTTCACAAGAGATCGTTTCCTCTTGTGAAACAGTTCGTGAAATTGCTCCCGTAGAGACTGACCAGCCTGGCGATCGACCTTTAGGATGTTGTTACATAAGAAGCAAGAGAACTCTAAACTGCCGATCTCACCTTAGGCTTTACGTTAGGTCTAAATCCATTTCGAAAAAACAAAACAAAAAAACAAACTAGAAATCAGTAAGAAGATGATAATAATAAAGCCTTAGAAATCCGAAGTTTCAACGCTGATAACAAAAACAGCTGTAAATGTACAACTATACAGAGCTTCCATCCAATCCCAAACTTGTCCGATCACTTCTAAAACACCCATACAAGTATGGGCGATAGTCGATAGTAAAATGAAAACAAAAAATAAACAGTTACGACTACTACCCATAAGGGTCTAAGTTTCAGGACATGGTAGAGACTATACTGCTTCTAGACCAACGCTTGTGCAGGGAGGTGATTTGGCCGAGAACAGGGTCCGATCTATGGTTCTTAACTAATGATGTGCCTTAGTGAAGTATATCCCCGGATACGGCTCCGAATATGGATATTTGGTGGCAATATCCGATGATACGGATCTTAACTTCGATGGACGATAGGGAAAAATTTCGTTTCTCCATACAAACTAAGATCAGCTGATCGGTCATTTGAATTGAGGACTGATATTTGTTTTTTCATTTCGACCTTGGCCAGAACAAAAGTTGCTGTTTATAGGGTTACTAACACACACATTTCTTTTTTTTTTCAGTAAATATAAGTGAATAACAGAGTTTTTCAGTGAATATAAAATAATCCTATATAAAATTTCATCTATTTATTGAAAATTAATAAGGTAAAAGATCCGAAAAAGCCTCGGATACGGTACATATATAATACATATATTATATATATATATATATATATATATATATATATATATATATATATATATATATATATATATATATAAATTAAAGAGGTGATGTTTTTGAAAGATTGATATCGGATT
The DNA here is from genome assembly GCA_037127475.1 of Arma custos. Taxonomy (NCBI): domain Eukaryota; kingdom Metazoa; phylum Arthropoda; class Insecta; order Hemiptera; family Pentatomidae; genus Arma; species Arma custos. The sequence goes on from CM073762.1 coordinate 8,311,935, forward strand.
CGGACCAAATCAGCAATAAATAACATTAAGGTCATTATGAATTACTTCGTTCGTAAAAAAGTAAGGAGCATTAAGGATTTTACGAAGGATTTTGGATTGTAAGGATTGAATACGAGAGGAATTCGATGGCTTAGTGGAGTCCCAAAGCTCTACTCCGTAAGTCCAGATACGTCTAATGATTGTCATGTGTATGAGCCTTTTGTAATTATTTGGGAGCTTAAAGCGTTTGTCTAGTAAATGTTCAAGTAGCCTAAATCGGCGAGCTGTTTTTTATCGTTTCAGTCTAGTACGAGGATTCCAAGTTGAGCGTTTGTGAAGGTGTAGTCCTAAGTACCGGACCTGTTCTACAGGAATCAGTGATAAAACAATAAACAGAGATATTGAGAACTCGGCATGGAAACAAAAAGAAATCAATGGGAAATGATTGTTTCTTTTTCCATAATTCATAACAACATTCCAGATCACCATAATTTCCCTCCGTTTTGCAAGATAATGGATATGCTGTATGAATATTAATTTATGTTAATTTTAAGCACGGTAAAAAAAAAAGTGGCAAGTTATAACACGATGTAAAGAAACGTTAGTTTATTTTCAATTTTATTTTTTATTTTTAAACATTTTTATTTTGAAGGGATGGCTCTGGCTGGGATTCGAACCCAGGTCGTTACAACAATTAGTTATTTTCTTTTTAAGGATACACGAAGAGAACAAAAAAACATTTTATATAATAGCTTTATCTTCATTTCAATACAACTACCTGTACCACTACAACCCGTGAACTGGTCTGGGATTCGGTACCTGGTAGAGACTGTACTGTTTCATGGACAACGGTTCTACAAGGAGGTGACTTTTTCTAGGTCACCCTCAACCGCCAGATTTCCCCTCCTTATTTGGGTTCCCTATTTTTATAATATTTTATAGAGGCTGGATGAGCCCCAGGACGGTCCTAGATCCCATATGATGTATCAGTCCTAGATCCAATACAACTACAATATATGTTAAGACAACTGTAATCTTGTCTCGAATTTGAAACAAAAATCATTCTGGATTCATCTCTGACTAGAAGCTTCACAAAAATCCGAGGCAATAGAATAAGATATTTTTTTTTTTTAATTCCATTCTTTCGATCATTTTGAAACGTTAAATTCATTAAAATTGATCGGAAGATATTTTATTGTTCCCTTGGTTGATTGCAAATCTTAGTAATGGAATAAAATAACAGTATTTTTTTATTCAAAACAATAATAATAGGTTCGATCCTGAGGCAATTATATATATGTTAATATAAGATGAAGTAGGAGTTTATTTCTTATGACGTACTATATTATTAAGTAATTATTTTTTATATTTATTCTTTTTATTAACAACTATAGATAATTACGCTTGCGTGTATGTATATAATGAATTTAAATACAGTAAAGATACAACGATACAGCTGAATTAAAATAAAAATGGCAAGGTTGAACAACTGGCGATATAGATAATAAACCAAGAGAAAAATAGTTTCAAATGGAATATAAGAGAAATGATAACTATAGAAAAATATAAAAATCGCGCTATAAACAAAAAATCGGATGTTCAAGGTCTAATGCAAATTTAATTAATTCCTAATGTAATAAAAATAAAAAAAATCTAATACGATTCAACAATAAAACTGCTGTTCGTAAAAATATATTACTTACTCATTGATCATAGCTATTGCAATATAAACATTTTATGATATATTGCGAAGTAACTGATTAATGATTAACTGATCCATTCTTTGGAACTCGTAAGTACAATCCATTTATTACACGACGTGTCATTTTATATCTATTTTAGTGTGCTATTTAATGTTTTTACTAAAAGCTCATTTTTTCACTGTCAGGGCATGAGTATGAGACTAACCTCGTCTCGAAATGTCGCTTAAGAAGTTCAAGAAGGACTGAATACTCGAGAACTAAAAAACTATATATATCAGACTATGTAATCTAAAGTAGACATTTCCCTAAAAATGCACTGAGGCAGTTGAGAATGAATTGGCCTTAATAGGGCTATGGCGCCGAGAGCCTTTGGCATGACTAACCTTATCAAAACCGTCTGGTATAGTAAAGTATACGGACTCCAAACATGATTATATGCTATTTATGTAACATATAAGATATATAATAAATATTATACATAGCTTTTGAGTAAATAAAACAAGTCGCCACGCTAGTCTTTTGCATGACTTCCCGCCCTACAGTGCCTACAGTTTTAATAATATCCCACTGACTCCTTTAGAACAATTCCGACACGTGGGTCTGCATCTCGAAAAAACGTTTATCTTGGAATGCTCATACTAGACTGAAAAAAGAACTTGCTCGCCGTTTCAGGCTACTTCAAAATTTACTAGACAACCGCTCAAAGCTCCCAATTAATTACAAAAGACTCATATACAAGACAATCATTAGGCCCATCTGAACTTACGGAGTAGAGCTATGGGCTCCACTAAACCATCGAATTCCTCTCGTATCCAATCATTACAATCCTTCGTAAAATCCTCAATTCTCTCTTTACTTTGTTACAAATAAAAAGATCCATAATGACCTCAATGTCCTATTTGTTGCTCATTTGGCCCGACCCGACAAACTTTATTCCCACTCAAATCCATTAGTTACAAACTCTTCAATTCTCGCTAATCCTCTGAGGAGTATAAAAAAAAAGATGGCCCCGTGACCTTATAAGTCAAATCTCTTATGATTATCAAGTCATTGAATTCCTCTCGTATTCGATCCAATATAAAATCCTCAATAATCCCTTACTTTGTTACGAATAAAGTCATCCATAATGATCTTAACGCCCTATTTGTTTGCAGCTTTTGCAAACATTTTGAATGACAAACACTACTCTCCCTCAAGCCCTTGTAGTTTCAAATCCTAGCTACTTCTACAATTCCTGATTACTCTCCGAAGCGCCTGAAAAGAAGACCTCGTGACCTTCCAAGTAAAATTTTAGTAATTTTTCCATGTCACCTTTTTGTGTGGAGGTGAGACTTTGCATATAGAGCTGGCAAATTACTGCCCAGTAGTGCCTGATCTTAGTATTATTAGAAATGCAATTTTTATTGAACATTTTGTTGTCTAATGTTTTAGTAATTTTCCCTCCAGCCGAGTGTTCCAAAATCTTACTTAGGTATTAGAAATTTACTCTGTTTTGTTGTCTAATGTTTTAGTAATTTTCCCTCCAGCCGAGTGTTCCAAAATCTTACTAAGGTATTAGAAATTTACTCTGTTTTGTTGTCTAATGTTTTAGTAATTTTCCCTCCAGCCGAGTGTTCCAAAATCTTACTTAGGTATTAGAAATTTACTCTGTTTTGTTGTCTAATGTTTTAGTAATTTTCCCTCCAGCCGAGTGTTCCAAAATCTTACTTAGGTATTAGAAATTTACTCTATTTTGTTGTCTAATGTTTTAGTAATTTTCCCTCCAGCCGAGTGTTCCAAAATCTTACTTAGGTATTAGAAATTTACTCTATTTTGTTGTCTAATGTTTTAGTAAATTTCCCTCAAGCCGAGTGTTCCAAAATCTTACTTAGGTATTAGAAATTTACTCTATTTTGTTGTCTAATGTTTTAGTAATTTTCCCTCCAGCCGAGTGTTCCAAAATCTTACTTAGGTATTATAAATTTACTCTATTTTGTTGTCTAATGTTTTAGTAATTTTCCCTCCAGCCGAGTGCTCCAAAATCTTACTTAGGTATTAGAAATTTACTCTATTTATTTTTCCATATAATTTAAATTTTTCCATGACGATTTTCGAACAGAAGAATAAAATTTGACATTATTCATCAGCGCATTTCTTAAGAACCTCAAATTCTTACTTTTTATTCTTGTTTTTATACACATTTTTTTTATTATTTTATAATAAATATCAAATAATAATAGTAATTATAGTAAACAATAATAACCATCTTAAGGGTCTCCTCCGGCCTGAGGAGGTAGAACATGGACTGGAGGTGGGCCTGGATGTCGGGGCCGGCGGCGGTGGGGGCGGGCCAGCTGGGCGGGGGCAGCGGCCGCTCGTGGGGGGGCAGCACCACCGCCGCCCCCTTACCCGCGAAGTAGCACTCGCTCAAGCTGAAAACAGAAAAACAAATATATAAATATAATGATATAATAGTAAATAATATACAATACATTACGTAATATTTATAAAACTATAAGTAAAAGTATGAACATCACGAGGTATTCCAAAATAAGATATTGCTTAGAATATCCGGCTCAAAGAAACTATTTTATAAAACGGGATTGCACAATTCAAAACTGAAGAATATGGACCCTGTTAAAATAAATAAAGTGAGGAGAAACAAATCAGAAAATGAACAAGATTTGATTAACCAAGCATTTATTTGACTGTTGCTGGAAAACGAGGATAACGACAACAATGATATCTGAAGAAGTAAAGAAGAATCTGGAAAAATTGAACATAACAGAGTCTCAAAAGTCAGAAGGAAGTGATTTTGAAAGTAGAGAGAAAAATTTGCAAAGGCTTCAGGATGAAGGAAATAAAAATACTAGAGAAGAATGGATGAAGTTAGACGGAGGGTCGAAAGAAAAAGCTAGTGAACGCTTGAGCGAATATTGGAGACAGAAAAAACTTTAGCAGAAGAAAATTAAAATTGTAACGTGATCCATTTAGTCGATACGGAAAAAAAAATGTAAGTGAGATTGAAGTGGGCTTGTAATGTAGTTGTGATAAATAATGAACGAATGAACGAATTCCTAAAAAGTTAATAAGAGCTAATCCGAACCATATACGTAGTAGTTTACATTGAGGGGTATACCGAAGCGTGTATGGGAAGATCGGAAATGGGTTTGGGCAGTAATTCGTGGATGTAAGTTTATAAACAGCGATTGAAGTCATTGGCATTGAGGTTTTATCGGATTCGTCTTTTTTATTGCGGTTAATATTTTACAATATACGTCATACTGATTAATAAAAAAACAATGCCATGAAAAGATTTCGGTTTAGTCCAGATGTGCCGGGAGCCGAAATTTTCTCCACAATAATTTTATAGGGGCAAAATATATAACCAGACTAAATACTATAGATGTCCGACAATATATTAAGTCTTAAATCCAGACTAAGTCCCAAAAACAAACTAATCCTTTATAAAGCAGTAATCCGCTCAATGCTAATCTATGTTGAAAGGGTACACAACCTATGCATTAGAATTATTAATAATTATCCCCGCTACACAAAAATATCGACTATGCTTCGAGATCTTGAACTTCCCACGGTAAAACAATATGTTTCAGCCCAAACAAAAGCATACTTCGAAAAAACTCCAGCTTCCGAAAACCCATTAATCCGATAAATCTGTAATTATGATAAACATTCGTTACGACGGTACACGCACAAAAGAACAAAACATATACTTCTCACTTAACAAATCACTATTCATAGACATCATAATCTAGTTATCTGTATTTAATTATTATTAATATTATTTAATTATCTTTATTTTTTTAAGCGGGTTTTTTCCACATTTTTCCTGCTATTGTAAAATTTACTTATAAAAGACAACTCTAATTAATTAAAATCACTGTTCTTTAAACATGTAAAGGAAGTCCGGAACATGTATTTACACTTATTTAGCTTGTATATGTAAAATTGCAAATAAAGTGTTTTTTTTTATTAAGTCTTGAAATTAGTCATTCAACATCCTACGAAGAGACCTAACTTTCAAAAATATAACTTTAATTATTAACTGTTACATCCCACTATTAGATTACCACTACTAATTAGCAGTTTGATTATTTCTGGGACCTTTAAGTGAATATAGAATTAATAATATTGTAGCGGGTACAAAGTTATTAGCTACTAAGATTGGGTATTGTAGTAACCAGTCAGATGCGCTTAGCACGAACATTGTTATCAGGAGAGTGCAGTTGACGAATCTCACGGCAGCAGCACTCGTTATCAATCACTATCGTCATCCACTGCATTATCCAAACCGCAGCAAATCTTTGTTAATGCTCGTGTAATCTCACGGGCCTTGTAACTCTCTGAGGTCGACAAAATATTATTGTGCAGTTAAACGCGTAGTTTAATGTTGTATAATAATAATAATAAATAAGGAACGCCAAAAAGAAAATAGGAAAAAAATAATAAGAGAACGAAAAATGACGTTTCTCAATTAAAAAGTATCCACTCGTTCACCTGCCAAGCCCACGGTTTCGGGTTCGCAGGTCAGTATGAACCCGCTAATCAGTATGAACCCCTAAGGATTTTTAGGGAGCTAAAATCCTTAGTTATGCCGACCTTCCGAAGGGACGTAAAATAGGGTTCATAGCATGTGCGGTGCCAGATACTCGGCTAAGATCCCTATTATAAATATACCTGTATAGGAAAAATTTGGGAATCCCACCGTAGCATCTTCCGATTAGCCGCATAAATAGGCGTCGAAATGAATACACCAAAGTATGACAAATTTAATTAAGAAATCCTTCTTCGATCATAAATCATACTTTTCAGATACGCCACGGCACAGGAATGACGATAAAGACAATGTAAACAAAAATAAGAATGCGATTTCCTTTCCGCTACATCATCTTGTGCGTACTACGAACTGCGACCCAAAAGCCTTCAGTTCTACGACAAACAGAGGATTCCTTTATTAATATACTCGAATAGCCTTCTCGGCTATTTTCGGCGGGTCGTTCCAAACTGCCACGAGGCTAGTACGGATGGCGGAGTCGCGCACAAATATCGTTGAGGTCGACCGCACACCTGCCGCAAACAAAATAAATTAGCAAATAATTTATTTTGAGAACAGGTGTCTAGCTCAGTATGCAGTGCGTTAAGTTACTGCACTCAAGACTCGGGGGGGGGGGAGGGGATAAATTAGGTTATGACACATAAATTAATAATCTGCTAACAGTCACGGATGTGTAAACTCTTCTAGGGTTCACCGAATCACTATTTACCTTGCTGTCGAGAGTGATATTGGAAAAATTACCTTCCTACACAACTTTTGTCCTAAAAAACAGTACAGTCAACTCATTACTAAACCTAAAGCAATTCATGGATTGTGGTGATACAGGTTTCTTCTTTCATTTAATTTTTAAAATCATTAATATAACCATAAATTAGGTATTGTTACATATTCCTATACGCATAAAAGGCAAGGACATTTACAGATGCTTCAAGTAAATGTCTACAAGCATTCGATATGAGGTGTTACCAGGGTATGCTCAGATTCATGAATGCCACTCTAGATATTGGATATAGTATCAAAAGATTTAAATTGGCATCCTTTGGTTATGTGATGCGAAATAAAAAGTACCGCCTGCTGCAGATAATCAGACAGAGCAAGATTGAATGCAAGAGAGATCTAGGTCTGAGGTGTCATTCCTGGTTGAAGGCAATGGACAGGACTAACATCGATAGATTTGTTTCGTGCAGCGATCAGCAAAATAATGTTGGCCTTTATAATCGGCAACATCAACAAAGAGGACATCTATTTTTAGAATAAAACTCATAAAAGAAAGTATGTAAAATGTCTTAATAATATGTTTTAACAGTGATAATTCTAAGAGAAGTTTTCACAACGCTAACATTTAGCAAGCTATCGATCTTAAAAGATCCATCTATGGCTTTTCGTAGAATAAATTGTATTTCAAAGCCTCAGCATAGAAACTCAGAGCTATACACACTAATCACGCTTCCCATAATTGAAATTTTCCAACTCATATTTTTCGGAATAAAATGTTTAAATTAAGGAATATGAACTGTTAGACAAGTAAATTTCAGACCTATAAAACGACGCAATGATTTTTTAAAACCTAAATCTAGGCCTAATTAACCAGTAAATATCACGTAAAAATTAAATTTTACAATATGAGGAATCTCATTAAGCATGCTGTATTGTACTATTCGTAGAGTATCAGCCAATAGGAAGGTGTAGAAATAAACCCTAATCTCTTATAAAGGAAAAATTAATTAAATCCTCCAACGTTATTAATTATATATAATTAATTATAAATATATAATTTATATATTTACATAAAATATATGCTTGATTGTAATTTGTTTAAGGATGTCGGATTTATGTCATTTCGTTAATTTTATAGTATCCTAACTCGGTCATAAGTACGGTCACCTATGGTCTAGTGGTTAGCGTACTAAGCCCAAGATCGCGGGTTCGTAGCCCGGCAGGTGGCCCTAGGATTTTTTTTAAGGGAGTAAAAAATCCTTAGTTACGCCGTCCTTCGGAAGGGACATTAAACGGGGGTCCCGAGCCTGTACGATGTCAGGTACTCGTTAAAAATCCCTATCCTAATTAAACCTGGATAGGCAAAATTTATAGATTCCACTGTAGCATCGTCCGATTAGCCATAGCAGCATAAAGTGACGTTAAATGAACAAACCAATCGGTCATAAGTTTTGTATCAGTCAGAGATTTTGAGATCATTGAAATTTGATAGAAATCAGTAATAAAAAGATCTTAGCCCTTTGCCAGAGAGTATCTACAATGAAAAATAACAAAAATAATAAATAAAGAATAAATATTAAATTGAAAAAAAAACTACTTGACATATATACATATTAATAACAAATTTATCTAGATTGAGGTCCATTAGAATTCCAGGTCAATCTCTTCCCACAAAACCACAACGAAACACAATCCACAGGCTCCAAAGGAAGTATCAATTAAACCAGTTGATTTTTTATTTTGAAATATTTAAAGTTATTTATCATTTTTTTAATCACACAAAAGTTGAAGTCGTTTGCCTGAAGTTATAATTTTATTTCTATGAAACTGTATATTTATATTGAATCCCAAAAAGCATAGCTTCAAGTCTTTAAAATAATAGAAAACGTATCGTATATTCGGGCATTATACACGACAAGGACCAACAAAAAAAATCACACCAACGAAGACAAAATTTAGCACATCTCACATTAACAATCTAAACAAAATCACATTGAGACAGCAACTTCGCTCCAAAATATTCCTCAAACAACTCTTTTATGACTTATGTCTTTTTGAATTTTTACTAATAAATATATTTTTATTTCTCTCATAATGAAGGAATTCATTTACAAATATATATACACGCTAGAAGTATGCACACTATATAAGTAATGCCGGTAATGTCTATTTGTCAAGCCATTATTTGAGAGTTACGTCATAAACAACATCCTATTAATCATTGTTTCTTGTTGAATGGTATAACGATGGAGAATCTCAGGTCTAAATTACAAGGAATTAATCATCTTTTTTTTATATCAATTTATTGATATTTACAACTATAATAATATTACAACAAGTAAATCCGCTAATATGAACAAATGACATGAAACAAAATACTTATGGAAACTATCCAACGGTAGCACTCCAATAAAGTTCTATAGTAGAAGGTCTCGAGGCCATCTTCCATTCAGACGCCTCGGAGGGTTATCAGGAATAGTATGGGAAGCAAGTTGAGAGACTAGCGGATTCAAATGTGTATGGAGCTTGTCATGTAAGGATAGGTATCTAGTTTGGGCCAAATCAGCAACATATGGGGTATTAAGATCTCGATGGATGAGTTTGTTTGTGATATAATAAGGAACATTGAAGATTTTACGAAGGATTTTGGATTGTAAGGATTGGATACGAGATGAAGTGGATGGTTTAATAGAACCCCAAAGTTCAACTTCGTATACCCAAATAGGCCTGATAACAGTCATGTAAATGAGTCTTTTGTAATTAAATGGGAGATTAGAGCGTTTGACCAGTAAATGCTGAAGTAGAATTAATAATATAGATGAGCAACAAACTGTATTGGTAATGTAAAGTTGATCAAACATCAATCAAAAATGAGTTTTTTTAAATTTTCAATATGCAATGGATAATGTTTTTAATATTTAAAAACACACAAAAAAAAATACGTAGTGTGTAGGATTCTTTTCGCCGTTACATGTTTAAGATGGCTTTAAATATTCAAAAAGGTTTAGTTTTTCATTTAACGAAATGTAAAAGAATATTATGAATAATATATAATTTAGTATAATAAGCAAAGTAATTAAATTATAAAATTAATATAGCGGAATAATAAATTATGAAAATGTGTCAAGTATATAGTGATGTATATATACTGGAAAAATTTAACTTAAAAAAGATTATTTTTGTGGGGTAAAAAGCGATGTTTAAATGGAGAAACCCTAACGAAACCTAAAATGGTCAGATTTAAGGTTTAACGATTCACCGAAAATACACACAGTGAACCGAAATAGCTCGATTCTAGTAAACTGGGCTCAACAAGGCAGTCCTCTCCAACATTGGCGCCTTTACAATTCTTATTTAAATATATTTTTAATTAACAACTAACAAGTCTCTGAAAAACATAAAAAGGATATTCGCAACACTAAGTGCTATTCCGCATATAGCAATGATGTCCATTCTCCCCTTGTTCTAACTATAGATGTGTTAAAACAAAAGTTTAAAAAAGACAATAAAATAATATTTTATATTATCTATCCACGAATGAACAAATCAAAGAATAACATTATAACCAATCCAGGGTTCCCATAATAATTTAAGTAAATTCACTCGTTTCTTGCATGTTTGTGTTTTATGGGAGTAGTTGAAGGAAGTTTCTTAAATGATATAACTAAATAATATCTAATTGTCCACTTTAAATTTAACATACTCCTCATACAAGACTGAAAAGACAAGAAAACGCTCGACGTTTCAGGCTACTTCAACATTTACTAGACAAACGCTCCAAGTTCCCAATTAACTACAAAAGACTCATCTACATGACCATCATACGACCTATTTGGACTTACGGAGTAGAGCTTTGGGGCTCCACTAAGCCATCGAATTCCTCTCATATCCAATCCTTACAATCCAAAAACCTTTGTAAAATCCTCAATGCTCCTTATTTTGTTAAGAATAAAGTCATCTATAACGACCTTAATGTCCCATTTGTTGCTGATTTGGCCCGAACCCGGTATCTATACATTCATAACAAACTTCAATCCCACTCAAACCCTCTAGTTTCAAACCTAGCTTCCTCTTCAATTCCCGATGATACTCCGAGGCGTCTGAAAAGAAGATGGCCACGTGACCTTCATAGATGAACTTGTGATGCGAGTACTACCAGGGGGTAGTTTCTCTACTTGTCATTATGTATCACTTAACCTATTTACCTGTTGTATTATTGTAATACAGTAGTATTATTGTAGTATTGTATTATTGTAATAATTGACACTAGGTATTTATTGAAAAAATCAAATATAAATTTAATATTTAACAGTTCTTAAAGAGAAAAAGAGAAGAGAATGAGAGGAAGAGGGACATATAAATAATAATAATAATGCAATCATATAAATTATAAAACTTAATAAATAAAATAATGTATTCAAATTTACTTAAATAAAAAACAAGTACCAGTACAACCCGTGAACGGGTCTGCTTTTCAGTACATGTTAGAGACTGTAAGAGACTCCTAGATCAAGCTCAACCACCATATTTCCCCCCTTATTTTGGGTACTCTATTTTTATAATATTTTACAGAGGGTGGGTGAGCCCCAGGAGGGTCCTAGATCACATATGATCTATCTCCGGCCACTAACAGACTAAATAAAAGTCTTGCCTGCAGTGGGATTTGAAGCAGGATTTTCGACATAGCAACTCAATGCTCTATCAACGAGCCACTCCTCTACTTATCACAAGAATATTATAAAACTAAATGTTGAGAAAGAAACAATGGCATTAAAAAATGACAAATAAAGATATTGACTAGTAGCGGTATATATGCATTTGCAAATGCGAAAAAGAAATATTACAAGTGATGATAACCGCAAGGATTACTTTAATATCTAAAAAATACGAAATAATTTTCTAGCTCATCGATCCCAGATGAGACGACCAAGAAGGCAAGGATGACTTCCAACACCAGTCCAAAAAAAGGAAAGACGTGACTTGACTTATAACAATTTGCCACGGCACTGATAACTAGGGCAAGTCCTACGGAGTGCTGGATCTAAGGAACTATAACTGCACTAACGACACTACTTCAATGACATTAGCCTCATTACGTAAGGCAAGAGATTTTGTACCAACAAGGCAGTTTGTTTACTGTTTCGGTCGCAAGATTCCCACAGCGCTGATGGTGTTATGGTTAATTGCGCTTTTAGAGTTGCATAAGTGCAGCTTTGCCTATTATCAGGCCGAGAAAGTTTTTAAAGGCGTATGTTCTCGTTAGGACTAGTCAGTTGTTCCCATAGTAGGGCAAGGGTTAATATATAAAATACTCGCTTATGCCCGCGGCTCTTGGCGGAATTTGGTCTGCCACATAAAGTATTGTGGTAGATCATTTTTAATAAATAATTTAATTATTTTTTTTAAGTATAAGTTACTCGTACATCCAAAATTACAGATATCTAACTTCAAAACTGATTTCCTGATTTGTCTTTAATTATGTACTATAACGCGGAGGCAACATGCCCCCGTGCCCTCGCGTAAATCTGCCCTTGCTGTAGCCTCTGATGCATAACCTATTTTACTCAATAGGTTTCATCCAAATCCTTTCAGTAGTTTTTGCGTGAATGAGTAACAAACATAAAGACAAACATGCGCATTTATAATATTAGTAGGATATCAAAAAAATTTCACTCATGTTCTTTCTGTTATTTGAATAACTATGATCATGTGATTTGTCTTTAATAATGTACTTTAATAGATTCTCCACAGTAACTAAAACATTTTCAGGGGGGGGGGCACTCGCCCCCTGTTCCCCCCCCCATAAATCCGCTCTTGCTATAGCCTATGTGTTATTCTGATGTATAACCTATATTACTGTAAAGTTTCATCCCAATCCGTTTAGTAGTTTTTGCGTGAATGAGTAACAAACATAAAGACAAACATGCGCATTTATAATATTAGTAGGATATCAAAAAAATTTCACTCATGTTCTTTCTGTTATTTGAACAACTATGATCATGTGATTTGTCTTTAATAATGTACTGTAATAGATTCTCCACAGTAACTAAAACATTTTCAGGGGGGGGGGGCACTCGCCCCCTGTCCCCCCCCCCCCATAAATCCGCTCTTGCTATAGCCTATGTGTTATTCTGATGTATAACCTATATTACTGTAAAGTTTCATCCCAATCCGTTTAGTAGTTTTTGCGTGAAACAGAGACAAACATACAAACTTTCACATTTACAATATTAGTAAGATATGGTACAACTCCCGAATATTTTAGCCTTCATAATGATATCTAGTGGAATTCATGGTGAATTATTATTCACCTTTGAAATCATTAGAATTATTATTTCTAAATTATACAGAGTGTGTTTCAAGATTAAGTCGCCAAACTGACACTTACCATGTGCCGTTCTGCAACTGCTGCAGTTGAAAGATGTCTAGCCTGTCTTAATGCTCAAGGAAATCACATTTATTTACTATGCCTAAATAATTCATAAAGATGAAAATCTTAAAGGATGAATATCTCTTAAACAAAGTGTTTGCCGAGATACCTCCATAGGAATCTTTTTACTTGTCTTGAAGCCCTTTATTTCGTATATTGTTTTTCCTATATTCTGTCCCATCTAGAACAGCTGAATTTCAGACTTCTTGCATTAAAACTTGAATACGACCAGGGACAACAATATATCCTTATTGCTGGAAGGCCTGTAAGGGAATAAACCAAATTGAATGCAAGAGCTATAAGCATTACGATGTTCACCATTCAAAAAATTTTGTTAACTTAAACACTCATTAAGTACTCATACCAAGAGGGTGGAATCACTTTGGATTTCAGTCAAACAAGGAAACAAAAAAGAATGTGGAACGAGTAGAAATATGTTGGACTCATATTTATGCGAATTAATATAGAGGAGAATGTTTGTTTACTAAGATTTTAGAAAGCATCTCTGATTATTATGCACAAATTTAATTGCATTATATTATTGCTATTAGATAACCTCCTTTACCTTTTTCTTTTAGGACTTAATTACTTGATAAGTGTAACGAAATGAATATTTTTTCCTTTTCTTAGAAAAAAATTGTCTTTTGATTTAAATTAAAAATCAAGCTGTAGGAAACCATTTAGAGCTCTGGACTTGAGTAATTGCTCGGAATGCGCGGCGGCCTCAACGAGCCGTATGAAGAGGCAGTTTCATCATCACCTGCATTCCTCGGCCACTTTTATTACCACACTGACAGGCCATTGATGATGGACATCCCGTACCCAACCAGGCATCCCAATCATCCGGAGATGATTCGAGTACGCGCCTCGAAGCTTGGTCAGGCATCTTGTTCAACCTGCATTTCCGTTGCTATTCTAATGGTGTCGAAAATGAGATTCATCAAACATGGTAGTAGGTTACTCAGAGTATTATCCGACATGCTCTACAGCTAAGTACTGTGGCGCTATCTGTGATACGATGAAGTAATTCAGTTTTAATTCACTGACCTTGCTCAGCTAAACCTTTTCTCTGGGTCACAGCTGATTAATAATTTATTTGTTAAAGCGTATCTTATCATTTTCTTGTATTTAATAAAAAGTATTGAACTAAAAATTTCAACAATCACCTTTAGTTGTGGGAAAACATGACGTTTAAGTACGTTTCTTGGCCAAATCAGCCCCATGCACAACCGTAGCCTTTTGTGATCTGGGACCTTAATAAAGTGGGTACCCAAGGCGGGAGGGGGGGGGGGGAGGTAATCCGGTGGTTGAGCTGGATTTAGGACAAATAACCTCCCCATACAAATGTTGACCAAGAAGCAACATAATCTCAATTTTTTTCTCACAGAAGTTGCACCGTTTTAGCAAGATATAGAGGTAGTATATTTTAAGTATGATACGATATATTGTTTTTTTTATTTACTTATTTCTTGTATAATGTGTTAGAATTCACAAAATAACATACTGTACTAAATACTCCAATCTCAAATTAAAAAAACTTTCAACAGTGAAAAAAAATAATTCTAACAAAATAAACAAAAATTGTAACCATAGGTACATTCTTAGTAACTTATATAGTACATATATACAATCCCTGGCCATATTAATGTGACCACTTGATAGATTCATTCTTGTTACATGTTTGCTTTATCTTATTGTATGCGTAATGATGTAAATCGAGTTTAAATATTAGTTTTACGGGTAAGTTAGTTATCTGATAATAACATGAAATTCAAAGAAATAGTTTCGAAATAAATCTTTATTTTTTTTTAATATTTTGTGGTGTCACCCTATTTTACATAATGATGGAAAAAAAACTATCAAAATAGTTAAAATATATGATACAAATAATAAACTTACCGAATCCGATTTGTATTTAATGAAAAAGAAACAATAAATCCAAAAAAATTTCAAACACAAATTATGCATGCCATCACACGTAAAACAAAATGGCTGCACTAAAACCAATGCTGCCATTACTAAAAAAAAATACTTTAAAAAGCTTATAACAGTGTTGCCATTACTTAAAACAGCAATTTATTAAGACACGCGAAAGTATATAAAAAAAATTAGGAAAAACAAAAAGAAAATTATCTTTCTTCGTGGTCACATCAATATGGCCAGGGACTGTATATACAATAACAATGTAATAAGATAAATTGTTACTCTATAATAATAATAATTGTTTTTTTTATAGTTTTGTACTAGTTTAATTTACTTTGTACTATTTTTTTAATAGTTCCCAATATTTTTTATAAGTGGGCTTTTATTGATTTTGCACTTAAAAAGAATTGTTTACATAGTTTGTTGATAAATATATTACTATAAGATATACATAATTCTTTATGTATAATTTTAACTTTAGTAATATGCATAATTTCCAGCAATTCTAAGGCATATGTCTGGGAATATTTGTAATTTTTTGTAATTAGTTTTAGACATATAAATGAATATTAGGCATGGATATGTTAGTATAGGTCGTAAGCAGGCTTTATATAATTGGTATGGATATATAGTACACAGAGCCCTGTTAGGTTTATTGCACACATGATCAGTGTGGAAAGTAAAAGTTAACCTTTTGTCCATATTAAGTCCCTAATATTTAATCAGCGTTGTCCAGGGTACAGGCGTTCTGTTTACTTGCAGTTGGGGGATATTATTCGGTCGTCTCTTTGTAAATAATATAGCTTGGGTTTTATCTTGATTTAATGATAAGATATAGGTACTTAGTTATGACCGCTCATAATCCTTTATTGGGCAACATACCACGCTATATAAGATCGTGAATAGATATATGTTTAATATAAATATATATATTGAATCTTATAGATGTAGAGCGAACCTATACAAGAGATAGCCATAGAAGGCATAGAGAGCTAAGAGAGAGGTTTATCGAACTATTTTTAGTAGAGAAGACCTCAGAACTCTAGATCACCTTTTATATACGCTTAGGGTCCCTGGACTCGAGCCAGCATCCTACGTCCGATATAGCACGCCCCGCCCCCCCCCCCCCTCTTTGTCTATCTTTGGTTTAGTGTATATACTCTCTGTGTATATACAATTAGGAAATATGTAAATAAATAGTTCAATTAGTCGATATTTTTATCCTTTCACGGTAAAGGCCTCTCTGATTATATGTATTCGGAATTAAATGGTTAGTAACGCGGCAACATTTTTCCAAAGAATATTTTTTTTTATTTAAAAAAAAATACTAAATGGTACATAAATAAAAAGGTTTAGCGAATCTGAAGGCTCAATGCCGATAAGACCAATCTCTGCTTAACTTAACGAACTAAACGCAATCTTCCCAACTACGTCACGGGCTTACGCGTTATTAACATTTTAGGAAACCGTTCATTACTCAGCCCAAAAATTTTACAAGCCTATCTTAAATCTTCGCGACGTTAACACTTCAATAATATTAATCGGGCGCATGCTTCGCAATTACGCGTTGTGCAATCTCCTAAATTATCCAGTGAGCTCATCCTTTATTGGGCCGAATAATCTTCGCAAAGAATATTTGTGCTATATAGTGTACCCAACTGTTGTTTAATCTGTCACAATCGAATTTGAACCCGGAGCCTTCGGCATAGCAACTCAGCGCGCTACTCAGTAATATTAATACGATTATTATATAAAACGTTACTTTCGGGGTCGTCATTAGTTAAAGAAGAAGCTGAGTGGCTCAGTGGTAGAGCACTGAGTTGGCATACCGGAAATGCTGGTTCAAATTCCGCTGCGGGCAAGATTTTATTCAGACGCAGATGGATCATATAGGATCTAGGACCCTCCTGGGGCTCACCCAGCCTGATAAAATATTATAAAAATGGGGTACCAAACTAAAGGGGAAAATCTTGCGGATGAGCGTGGCCTAGGACAAGTCACCTTGTAGAACCGTTGTCCATGAAATAGTACAGTCTTTATCATGTTCTGAACCCCAGACCCGTTCACGGGTTGTAGTGGTACAGGTTTTTCTTTTTCATTAGTTGAAGAAGCCTATTTTGCGGACGATTGTTAGGATTTTTGAAAATAAAAATTGAAAAAAAAGAAAATCAATATTTATTTTTCAGAAGAATAAATTATTTTCGTAAAGGAAACACTTTGAAACTTAGTCAATCATTCAAGTGAGTAAATTAAAACCTTTTTCCAGTCATATATTATTTTTCTTAATTTAAAAACGTTTCAACAATTTACATTATTTATACGTCCTTTAACGTTATTTAATTTTAAAAATATTCTCTAAAAATTTTTTTTATATAAATTTGTACATTTTCAACCTTTTTGGTTGATTGTCATATAATTTAAAATATTTCTTACAAAGCTCAGAGTTACAGTGTACTCCATGGTTGACTAAGAAAGATGTACTCCAGTTACAAAAACAAGATAATTAAAATAAAAAACTTTGAAACTTATTGAAAATTCGTTTTATTAGTAGACGTTTTTATCTACCAATACACAAAATTCGGAAATACAATAAATTCTTGGGGGTTTTCAATGTGATATATATATATATATATATATATATATATATATATATATATATATATATAAAATATATATACATTAGATCACACACTAAAATTGAGAGTTGCATTTTTGCCAGGAATCAAACAAAGTGTCTACATGATTTATATACCTATTAAGACATATACTTTTTGTATAATGTTCAGCTAAAAATGTGCTTTTACGCAAAGAACATAGCAATAAGTTTTAAATGTTTAATAACTCCGTTCGATTCCAAAAAAATTAAGATCGAATTACTCAATTAAATATCAATGCTGCCCACAAACATTGGGTTCCTACATGGCTTAGAGCAGTTCTTATGAGTCATTATCTTATGTACTGCTTATGTATTAGATCTATAATGCATAATTATTTCAATCATCTCTTTCAAGTCTTGAAATTCAGTCATAATCATTCGATAAATTCCCTTTCGGTTATTTGCCCAGAATTGGTTTTATCTTTCATCTTGGTATCCAGGCAACATCATTCACAATCCTTCCTTATCTTTCATCTCGGTATCCTTCATCAACATCAAATTATAATCATGGTAGAGTTGTATGACTACTTCTTATAGTTACATTCCAATTTACGGAATATGATAGTCTGATGACCTCGACGAAATTATTGGCCCAAATGGACTGCAACTAATGGTGGGATTAATATCCCCCAATCGGTCCATGCGCATTATAATTCCAAATGTCATAGAATAATCCAATCGTATCGTTCTACATTAAAACTCTGAAGACAGTTGTAACTGTAAACGTGCATTTAATGGAATGCATGCATATAGATTATTACTGAATAAGCAATTATGTTGGCTAAAATATAAGTTAGAATCCTGGTCTAAAGATAATTTATTGAGAATAATAACTTGAGGATCACAGTACGTTTTGATGATCCGTCTCAAATTTAGGTCGCCTATTGAGCTCAATTTAAAAACAATTTCTTTGACACGATCTCATGATCAACCGATAGTCTCAACGAGACTTTAAATAGGATATTTTTTTTACTATTTAATAAATCCTATACGTAAATTATATTCTCAATTTTTTTTCAATGTACATCATATAAACACACAAGTATATAAGATGAAATAGCTACAAAACAGACATAAATAATTCTGATTAATTACACCACAATTAAAAAAAAAGATTTAAGCTAAAACGGTCTATGAATTTTATTTTAAAAGTACTTCGATCACTGCTATTAAAAAAATAATAATAAAAAATATTGAAGACATATACACAAGCAAATTAAGCATGGTAGTACCCTTTGTAGCAGTAATCAAAATAACCCATTATTTTTCAAAAAGGACTTTGAAAAGTGCATAGGTGTCGACCACTTATTAAATTTTACATTTTAATTATGGATACGTTTGATCTTAACCTCTACTATTATTATGTATAAGATATATTATTGGGATGTAACATAATAAGAGATATTGTTGGTGAACAGATAAAATAAGACGATTTCCAAGACGAGAGAGAACTTGGGTAGGCAGATAGGTGTTACTGTAGGCACACCTGGTGTCACCTTTATTGTCAACGTACACACCTGGCCCGAAGCTCTAGCTTTCTTAGGTCCACAACTTCTTCGGTTAAATTATATTTCGTATCAAATATCTTTCATTCTACGTAATTCATTTAATAAAATAATGGAGAAACGGTTTTATTCAGGTTGTAGAGCGCTGTGAGGCTGTGCTGTAGGTAGCCGTTTTAAAATCCAACTGTGGAGCCAGATAAATTACACAGGCCAACAAAAAGAATTTGTTGGCAACTTTTTTAACTTTAATAGCCTCATACAAGACTGAAAAGACAAGAAACTGCTCAACGTTATCGGCTACTTCAACATTTGGTGGACAAACATTCTAAGCTCCCAATTAATTACCAAAGACTCATTTACATGACAGTTATCAGACCTATTTGGACATACGGAGTTCAGCTTTGGGCTCTACTAAACCATCCAATTCATCTCGTTTCTACTCCTTACAATCCAAAATCCTTCGTAAAATCCTCAAAGCTCCTTATTATGTCACAAACAAACTCATCCATCATTATCTTAATATCCCATATGTTGCTGATTTGGCCCAAACTAGATACCTATCCTTCCATGACAAGCTCCATACACACTTGAATCCGCTATTCTCTCAACTTGCTTCCCATACTATTCCTGATAACCCTCCGAGGCTGCTGAAAAGAATATGGCCTCGAGACCTTCTACTATAGAACTTTATTGGAGTGCTACCGAAGTATTTTTTTTTTCAGGTCATTTGTTCTTATTACCAAATTTAGTTGTTGTAATATTATTACAGTTGTAAATATCAATAAATTAATCTAAAAAAAAAGAAAAAAAAACTTAAACAGTTGATCTTTATAAATTTTTATGAGCTGGGTCTAAATCTGGCCTTAGTTTTTTTGTTTTACCCATAGTTTCCTGTACACATAAATGCTGGTTCTAACCGCAAACAAGTTCTTTTCTTTTAGTCTAGAGGCAAGCAATTCAGCTTTTTTTTTCGTTAAGATCCCTAACCAAGTCGATAAGAGGAAACAGTTTAGTCTCAACATTTTCTGTAAAACATTGGAATTCTTCATCATCTTGTTCATCTAACTCCGATTGTACATCAGAAAATACTTCCGTTGGAATAGAATTTAAATCATCTTGTGGTTCAGGGATCGGTAAATCTACACAATGCAGTAATGGTCGGATAACGCACGGAAGGTAAGGGTACCTTATAACCTTTTTGTTTTTTGAGTTATGACCAGTAATATCGACATTGCAAAAGTAGCAATCATCGGAATGATTTCTTGGCTACTTCCATATCATAGGAACAGCAAAATTTAAAGTTTTTTTTTTCTCCTTTTTCGATTATTTTCTTAGATCTTCGACACATACATAACATACTTTATGCGGGGCCCCATTCAATAAGATTTATCCTGGTCACCAAGTTTAGTGAGCCGCGATTAGACATTGTACTGAGCACATGTACAGGAAACATGAAAGTGAGGTTAGTTTGACAGTAAGCAAAACATCAGCTCTTGACAGAAAAAAGAATCAACCTTTTTTGGCCAGCAAATGTGATCCAGCAGTGCTACCAACTTCAACCACACCAACAGATCTAGTTTTTCAGTTATTCATTTTAAATATTAAAGCTGTTCAATTCTTTAAAAATAGTTTTAATTAAATAAATTTGACAATATAATGTGAAGAAATTGTGTGTGATACAGCTTTTTTAATATCATATTTGGATTCAGTACCCTAAAAACTGTAGGAATAAGGTATTTTCAGTACATAAGTTTTTCCATCGTTGAAACTGTATAATTGAATCTGTTAACAGCTGTATAGTATAGTATCTGCAGAAGCTCGAGTGGTTTAAAACTGTATAGTTCTACTATGTACTGTATCCCAAGACCCCAACTATATGAGTGTTTTATCCAAAGAGAAAAATAAGGACATTAAACTAAAAAAAACAACTATATGCTTTCGAAAGCTAGATTAACAATTTAATAGCTAAGAAGTTTTTTACGGAGTTAGTTCAATAACTCAGTGCGTAGAGCGCTAAAATACTGTGCTTTGGGTTCAAAAACGCAACTGTTGAAGCAAATACAATTATTTTATCTGCTAAGTGTCATGGATTGACCCTGTGGGATATGCAGGCTTCCTGAGGCTCACACATTCTCTATTACAGCGGTTCCCAAACTGGAGGGAGGGGCGTGAAGACATGTCAGGGGGCACGCGAGACAAGTTGAACATTAAATTAAATTTAAGTAGTCTTTCTAAAATTATATATTAACCACGATGGTTAGAAAATTGATAACTTTGATATAATGGACAAACCTTCATTTTGGTTAAAATATTTCAAAGTGTATCCTAGTGTATCACGGAAAGCTCTTCGTTTATATTTGCCTTTTTCAAGCACCTATTTGTGGGAAAAAGCATTTTCAACACTTGTGGCAATTAAAACAAAGTATCGGAATGAACTTGATGTTGCTAGTGACTTGCGTTGTGCACTTACTAAAGCTCAGTCACGAATAGGCATATTAGTAAAAAAAATGCAAGCCCATCCATCTCACTAACCAACCTAATCTATTTTTCTTTGATGTATAATTTTTGTATTTTATGAAAACTGATATTGTTGTACCATATGGCAGTATAAATAAATGTTCTGTTTTCAACATAATACTTATTTGTTTTTGTTTTTGTTCGTAGGCCTACAAAATTTATTGTTTAAGGGGGGGAGGGGGCGCGAGAAGCTTTGAGTTCAACAAAAGGGGGGCGTGTTACAAAAAATTTTGGGAACCCCTGGTCTATTATGTTGGTAAAATTGTAGGAAAACCGAATCGAACAAATCAAACGATACACAACTGTGGTCTTGGAAACAGTTCAGCTTCTACAGTTTACTGAAGCGAAGGTTTTTTTTTTTAAACCATATATCCGAGTAACAGGCAAAATACGTCATAGTTGAATTTTAACGATTGCAATAAAATAATCTATTATTGCTGTTTTATTTACAGTTAAAAGTGAGAAAACGTGTTTTGTGATATATTTTATCTGTTTCCTTCCTTTCGAGGGACGAATAAGACACGAGACTAATAAAAACTCGAGTGACACCACATTTTGAAACATGTGACGACCGAATGGCCTAACAACACTTATTTATAGCTATTTTAATGTATTCGGAACAAGTCGTATCAATTTTATTGTACTAGAACATTTTAATTCTATCGTATCAATTCAAAGCTCTTAAATCCATTTGATGGTGGTTCAATAAACCGTAATATGCAGATCTGCGAAAAACTCACTTCCATATATTACCACTGTTATAAAACATTTAATAAATAGTTATAACATTTTTACAAGGGGTCACTTGTAGTGTAGTCGTTGGCATGACAACCTCTTATGCCCAATTCTATACAAAATTTCTGATGATAAGATACCGTCAAAATCTGAAAGGATGGAGAATTGCTAGCCGGACAAAGCTGATGAGGCGAATTAAATAAAAAGTAAAAATAAAATAAATATTTGAAAACTATTTATTGAATGCTCAAACTAACAAGTTCCTTCTTTTATACCTAAACGTTTTGCTACCTTCCAAATTGGAAACCGAAAAAAAGGTTAATAATGATAAAATATTCCAAATAAATTATTTAGGAAAATAAGATGAAATTTATCGTAAACTAAAAGTATTCATTATTTGTTGATAGCGGGTATTGATATTAATAATATCAATAATAGTAGATGACCAATCGTAATTGAATTAGAGAATCCGCTAAGCCAATCAGAAGATCGAATTCCAGTGGTTCTATCAGCTGATTGCGTAGTGGCCGACTGCCTCTTAGCCTAATGGAACGGTGCAAATACGCTACCACCCTATGTACACACACACACACACACACACACACACAAAGACAAAAGTATGTATACGTATAGTGACACTTAAGAGACTTATTATAAGACACTTATTCATTATTCCATCACCTCTTAAGCTACAGTTCTAATTTTTTTATATACAATTAAACGATGCTTGTCTTTTCTAGTCCAATTATAGTACTATCATTAGTATGTCTATATGACGCGACAACCCGTATTTGGGTCTAGGCTGCCTCCTAATACTAAATCCTCCGTCAGTTGGCTCGTGCATGCGATGCAACATTCCAGTTCCGGATATGTTGGAGGTTTCTCGAGTTCTCATTCCTGCACTCATTCGAGTCGTTTTGTCCTAGGTCTTCCTATTCTTCTGGGTCTTAGGAGTTCACGTATTTCGGGAATATTGGAATGTCTTACGTTCAATGATACATGCCCAGATTGTTTGTTTGGTCATTTATGGTCACTTTATGCTGCTATGGCTAATCGGACGATGCTACATTGGGAGCTCTAAATTTTGCCTATCCAGGTTTGATTAGCATAGGGATTTTTAACGAGTACCTGACATCGTACAGGCGTACAGGACCTCCGTTTAACGTCCCTTCCGAAAGACGGCGTAACTAAGGATTTTTTACTCCCTTAAAAATTCCTAGGGCCACCTGCCGGGTTACGAACCCGTGATCTTGGGCTTAGTAGTTTGTTACGCTAACCACTAGACCACAGGTGACCGTCTACATGCCCAGATGTTTGTGCGCTTTCTGGAAAAGATGAAGCAGATTAAGCAGCACCAAAAGCCAATTTATTGGAAACACGCTCTGATATGTCCCTTCTTAAGATTGATGCCATCCATTTTAAGGAATATCTTAAGTCAATGACAACGATCTAGGAACTCTTTGAAGAATAATCAATTGAAAACCATCAAAACGACTGCCAGTTACTAGATCTGACCTTCTAGGCCGTGTTGAAGAAAAAAATTCAACTTTGTCGTTTCAGCCACGGCCATCTGATGACTAAAAAAGATCCAGTATCCTAAAGTTTTTTGGAGCAAGTAATTTAAATAGTCAAATCAACATTTTTTTAATTTTTTTTTATTTTATTATTTTATTGAGTTGTACAACTGTAATACATACATCTAGTACAATTGCTATGAGAGTAAATAATACATGATAGGACATGTAGAGATACTACCCACTGGCAGCACTCTAATCCTAAAGTTGATCAGTGTATAATGTGTGTATTGTTTTATAAATAATTTTCTAATCATTTGTCTAGTTATAAACATTATTAGCTTATGCTCGCGGCTTCGCTCGCGTGAAATTTGGCTGCCACATAAATTTTCGTGAAAGATCATTTAAAATAAATAATTTAATTATTTTTTAAAATATAAGTTACTCGTATATCCAAACTTTCAGATGTCTAACTTCAACCTTTGAACCCCTATTTTATTAAAGGGGAAACCCTTGGGAGCAATTATCCAAATATCTTTCTTAAACTATAAAAAGAACCTATCGAAAAATTTCAAGATGCTAAGTTCCTGATTTGCCTTTAATTATGTACTACAGGGAGGCACATGACCTCGTGCCCCCACAGAAATCTGCCCTTGCTATAGCCTATTTCACTCAATAATTGTTATCCCAATCCGCTCAGTAGTTTTTGCGTGAAATAGAGACAAACATACAAACTTTCACATTTATAATATTAGTAAGATTAGTAGGATATCAAAACAAATAGTTTCACTCATGTCCTTTCTGTTAATTTAACAACTATGATCATGTGATTTACCTTTATTTATGTCCTACATTGGATTGTTCACAGTACCTAACAAAACAGTCGGGGGGCAGGTACCCCTTTGTGCCCCTCCCTAAATCCGCGCTTGCTATAGCCTATGTGTTATTCTGAAGTATAACCTATATTATTGTAAAGTTTCATCCAAATCCGTCCAGTAGTTTTTGCGTGAAAGAGAGACAAACATACAAACTTTCACATTTATAATATTAGTAAGATGTGTACAGCCACAGTGAAAAAGTTAAGTCGATTTCTACAAAATAGGTTTCTTGTACTTAAGGATGTAGAACCGTATTATTTTTCTAGTGAATACGTGGCTGTCAGGCATTGGCTTGAAATAGAGAGATTGCTTATATTACATTTCAATTTCAAGCCAAAAACTACAAGAACGACACGATTCCGCATCTGTCACTATATACTGTTTACTCGCTCTGGACATTATTTAACTTGACCACAAATTCACCGGGGCTAACTTTAAAAAATCTTTCTTAAAAATGATTCTCGTAGTTTTTTTGCTTGAAAGGAGTTAAAATATAAGAAATAATTGATTTTAAAGCCAATCCCCAAAATAGTTCCTTATACACAAAGAAAACGGCACGATTTTTCTTCCTTAAGTACAATAAATTGATATTGAAAAGTAAAAAGAGACCTTACATAAATGTTAAGACCGTGGAAAAATTCCAACGAAAACCCCTTAAGCCTTCAAACTAAAACAGAAAATGAAATTATCTGTCCGATATTTCGCCTATTCAGGTATCCTCAGGGTAGAAAGAGAATAACAGCAAAACAAAACATGAATAATGCACCCAAGAAACATCCCAAGGGTCAAATGCAACTCAGAGAGAGCGTTGGAGTTGCATTTGAGCCTTGGAGGTGGTGGGATGTTTCTTGGGTGCATTATTCATGTTTTGTTATGCTGTTATTCTCTTTCTATCCTGAGGATACCTAAATAGGCGAAATATTGGACAGATAATTTCTATTTCTGTTTCAGCTCACAATAATAATTTTCTGTTACGGTCTTTACAATTAATTAATTTTGGAGAAATTTCTGGTTAATCAATTATTCACCGGAGGATGGAGATTTATTATACACACAGTATAATAATAAAACAAGCCTGGAACTTGTTTGAAGAGTAAGCCTTCAAATTTCTCCACTTAGTCTATCTATTTTTCCACCCACTCCCTTATCACATATGGTCACTTCATAGAAAACCAAACATGTTTATATTGAAGAAATCTGATGTTACAGGGAAACATTTAGTTTTACAAATAAGATGATAGGATTCCTCGCAACACGCCAGCAATTTAAGGTTATTTTCTCAAGAAGACGTTTTTAAAGTTGTTTAAAGAAGATGGTATCGACTGTCTTACTGGAATAGTCGTGCTGGAGAAATCTATCTCTCAACAATTGCGGAAAATGATTGTTCGATTTTATTGTAATTTCGTACTGTAGGCGGAGGGTTTTCGCTGTGTCGTTCGTTAACGTGTTCTTCCTGGTAACGATAAAATATACATCGTTTTCGTAGTTTCTTCGAATATTATAGACTTTCATTTTTCGTAAATTGTATACTATAATTCGGACATTAATAATAGATCCTCAATAAGGCGTTTTGAATAATTTCTTACTCTTCCTTATATCGTTTTATACATTTTTTTTGGCCTTTTAACCCCCTTTTTTTTTTGGAAATTAAGTACTATATCTACAGCCCAGGTGAATAAGTGGTCAAGTCGAGTTTTGTCCAGAGTGAGTTAGTTATTTGAGTATAGCGGAATCGTTTCGGTCGGAAATAGTCGGAATCATGTGTGGTATCTTAGTTTTTGGCTTGAAATCGAGTTAAAATATGAGCAATAACTCATTTTCAAGCCAATGTCTGACTTATTCTCTTATTCAATTAGAAAATAAAACGATTCCGCTTCGTTTTCGTCTGAGGTACTTTAGTTTAAAATTCTTTGTTGAAACAAGACTTTTACTGTGATAACACCAGAAAATGGGGAATAAACGTAACACTGTGCTGGCGGCTTCAGTGCAGTTTATTATAAATATTTTTTTTTAAGATAAATTTATTGATATTTACAACTGTAATATTATTGCATAGTAAATCTGCTAATATGAACAAATGACATGAAAAAAAAAACACTTGCGGAGAAACTACCCACCGGTAGCACTCCAATGAAGTTCTATGGTAGAAGATCTCGAAGCCATCTTCTTTTCAGACGCCTCGGAGGGTTATCAGGAATAGTATCGGAAGCAAGTAATTATAAATATATTCGTGAACGTGTATTTTTTTATTTTATTTTTTTTCTCGGCTTGAAGTTCATTCAATAATTTTGTTCTAATAAAAATTTGAGCTTAGTAGTGAAGGAATACTAGAAAAGTTAAAAAACGATGAGCTGATTGATAAACGTTAGAGATGTTAACTGCCGAGGCGTAGGTGAGAGGATTTCTTTCAATGTGATTTACGTTCGGTTAATCCATTCTGGGGTAATCCATTGCAACCAGCGATTGATGATATAGGCATTGAACCTTCGGGTTTACTACGCCCTATTTTTTTTTTTTTTTTGAGACGTTTTGAGGTCATATTGTTTTCATATTTATGACCTAAAAGTAAAAATCTTGCTTTTAGTAAATTTTTAAACGTCAAAATACTGAATTTTGTCAATATCTGTTATTTGTATTTTTCCATTAATGTAATAAAACGCTTATTGCACAGTTTACGTCGAACTTATTATAACAAGGGACGAGCCCTAGGAAGGTATATGTTATTAATTATACAATTAACAATAATCAGAGTGTGAATAATAGCATAGTGTAGTCACCTGTAATTAGAGCCTCGTTACCTGGCAACATGCCCCAGTTCCATTGCATCAGTCCTACAGTACTTCCTACTAATTATTTAATAATATTATAATAATAATAATGATATATAAAATAGATAACAGGCGACTAAACTCTGATATAAAAAATAATGCCAAAATATGCAGATAAGCGACAACAGGTTCGACCAACGATGTGAGAAATGTTTTAAAACAAAAAAAAAAGACATCATTATTAATATTACCAAGAAAACAAAGGCTAAAATATAATAAATATTTTTTTATATATAACTGATATTTCAGAGAGGGTTTATGTTACAAATTATTTCTATATAAGAGACCCTATTTATATCTCGTGAATTTTCAAGTGTAATATTAATCTTTAAGATAAGATATTTGTAAACACGAATTGAAATACAATTAAATAAATATTTACGTGATGCATATAAGAATGAATCATTACCTCTTGATAAATAAAATGGAGCGATATAGTGAAATGATATTGGTGTTCTAAAACTGATCTTCCCATTACATCACTCCATTTGGAATGATGGACTCTTTCGGGACATTAATGCAGCAAATAAAGGAAAGAATTAATATAATAACTACAATTAATTTTCAGAAAATGTCTTTAAATGATGTTTGTTAGTTTTATTATATGTTTAATCCGTTGAATTTGAATTTCGTTAGTTTTAGATTTTGAGAAATCAATAACTAAAATTTAGAGGAACATATCTAGGAAATATATTGTTTTATAAATATATTATTTTGAAGAGAAAACATTTGTCCAGGTCCGGGAATCGAACACGGGTCACGCACGTCTCCGTCGTGGTGCTCTCGAGCACAATTGACAAGGCCAGACAAATCCATTCTCTTCAACGATCCCAGAACATCACTTTAATTAGAATCTTGTTGACTTACGTCATTTTATTATTTATAATTTATTTTATTTTATTTTTTTATTAATTGTTATAATTTTTAAATATTTTATGTTGAAGAGAAAATATTTGTCCAGGGCCCTGCAATGGTAGCTCAGTGGTTCCGGAGATGCAGACGACCCGGGTTCAAATCTCAGCCAGAACAAATCTTTTCTCTTCAAAAAAAAAATATTTACCATCAAAATAACAATTAATACAAATATTTTATTAACCATTAGAAAATGATAAAAGTTTGAAACTTTTTTTGATTTTAACTTATTCCATTATTCCCATAAAACTTCAAACTCAAACATGAAACAACCCAAAATATGACTTTATTATAAAAAAAAAATATTGGAAATGAAATATGAGATGAGTCGCTTCTGATATAAAAAGCTTGAACCAATAAAATTACCACTGAAGGCTAAATTAAAAAATGCCAATTTTTGAGTTATGTTGTTTTTTTAAAGGCGCAATTTTTATTAACTATATTGATTTAAGTATTACAATAGAATAAAAAAATTAAAACAACGAAGGAATAAAATACAATTAAAAATAATTAAGACAATATAAGCTTATTCGAAAAGAGATACTTTATTCCAAACAGAGAGGGAGAGAAATGTCATAACAAAGGCTGACCTAAAAAAAAGAAATAGGCAATATTTGTATTTATATATATAGTATTATAGGTCTAGGGCACCTTTATAGAGGCTTTTTATAAAATAGTAATTTTGGATGGATCGATGCCATCTAGGCCAGAGTAGGACGCACGATTTTTATAAATAGAAATAAATAATACAATAAAATACAAAATTTAAGAAACCACTCCAATAAAGTTTTATAGTAGAAGGTCTTGAGGCCATCTTCTTTTCAGACGCCTCGAAGGTTTATCAGGATTAGTATGGGAAGGAAATTGAGACTAGCGGATTCAAGTGTCTATGGAGATTATCATGGAAGGATAGGCATCTAGTTAGGGCCAAATCAGCAACATATGGGATATTAAGATCATGATGGATGAGTTTGTTTGTGACATAATAAGGAGCATTGAGGGTTTTACGAAGTTTTGGATTGGATACGAGATGAATTGGATGGTTTAGTAGAGCCCCAAAGCTCTCAACTCCCTATGTCCAAATAGGCCGAATAACTGTCATGTAAATGAGTCTTTTGTAATTAATTGGGAGCTTAGAACGTTTGTCCAGTAAATGTTGAAATAGGCGAAAACTTCGAGCAGTTCCTCGTCTTTTCAGTCGTGTATGAATATTAATGGTTAAATCAATAATTATTTTATGACATCTTAAACAGCTGTGATATTGAAAACAGACTTCTAATATAACGAATGAAAAATTAAAAGATTTGGAATACATATTACTATTTGCAGGTACAAATTTATTAAACATTAAATTGACTTTATTCAAGTGAATTATTAACTCAAAAAAGGTCTCCATATAAAAATAAGTTTCCATATAAAATCATTTTTACTTCGTTGAATTACTAAGCCTTCAAAAAATACTAAATTATAGTTGTATTTAAAAAACAAAACTGAGTATTAATCCCTTGAGTACTAATAACTTTTTCAATTTCAATATTAAGTTAAGGTTAGATTCTTCCTTTTAAGGCCCTAAAGATCAACGAAACGATCGACCAATTATTTTTCGATTGCAAGTGAAAGTTGAAACAATTATTTAGCCACAAACCGGCTATTGCACCTGTCAGTTTCAAAACCCTGCTAATATGTTTGTAAAAAAAAAAAAAAAGTGTTTAAAAATAAAAAAGAAAGTAACAATGATTTAGTTATGTGCTTTAAGAAATAATGATTATTAAAACATAAATATTTTTTAAAATTTCTATGTTACAAAGGGGTTACCTCACTTTACAAATTTACAACTATTTGATCGTACAACAATAGTAGAGGATGAATGATATTAGTTGGCCTTGCATTAAAGAGTAAGAAAAAAGTCCTGGTGGAAGTCAAGAAAATTCTCTTACATAGTGAGAACTGTTTATGGGTTAGCCAACGTTTCGACCCGCATTCCAGGTCTTCTTCAGGGATAAATAAACAATATACAAATAGATTAAAATAATACATGCCACAGAATAACACTTTTTGTAGTCTGTTGATAGAATAATGTTATATGTAGTAAATAGTCATAATTCAATCCCCTCTTGTTCTTAATTTTATTTTTACTACATATAACTTTATTCTAACAATATACTACATATAGTGATATTCTGTGGCATGTATTATTTTTATTTATTTGTATCTTGTAGATTTAGCCCTGTAGAAGACCTGCAATGCGGGTCGAAACGTTGGCTTACCAATAAAAAGTTCTCCCTTTATAAGAGAATTTTCTTGTCCTTCAGAATTTATTTTATTAAAGTTTTCTTTAATTGTTAACGAAAAAGTTATAGTTTAAAAAAAAATGCCTTTAAATAGGAGAACAAAAAACCTATTTCCAGTAAAAAAAAATGTTTATTCTTTATTTTCGAGAAACGTTTCGGCCTAGGCCATTCTCAATCTTCTATTTGAAATTTATAAAAAAATGAAAAAAAATGCCTTAATCAAACTTCACTGCATTCCCTATATTGAAATAACAATCCCTAAAAGCGAAATATTTGAATAAAATGTAGTTTTCTCATGATTTGAATAAAAAAAAAAAATCACTTAATTTTTTTCAATATTAATTCAAAAAGAGAACTTTATTTTCTTTAACGGCTTAAAGAACTAGCAGAAACATTGCCTATTCA
This sequence comes from Arma custos, assembly GCA_037127475.1. Classification (NCBI taxonomy): domain Eukaryota; kingdom Metazoa; phylum Arthropoda; class Insecta; order Hemiptera; family Pentatomidae; genus Arma; species Arma custos. The sequence continues at coordinate 8,343,483 of CM073762.1, forward strand.
GATTTTTTAATTTAATATATTAAAAATATTTATATTTAAGTGGAAAATAATTGACTGGATAATTCTAATGATGGATAGAAGTGGCCAGGGGGGTGCAGTCAGTAATAACATAAAAATGAGCAGAACTTATTTTTTAATAGTATCAACGTTTCGGCCTACGATGTAGGCCATCTACAGGGCAAAGGGCGGGTGTGGTGGCTAGTCAAACTAAACATGCCGAAGGCCCTGGGTTCGAATCCCGCTCGGTAATAATAATTTTTATTATTTTATTTGTTAATCTGTTAGCGACCGGAAATGGATCCTACCTGAGGACCCTGTTGGGGCAAACTCAGCCTCTATAAAGTAAGTAACCAAAATAAGGGGAAAATCTGGCGGATGAGAATGATCTAGGATAAATCATCTAGAGTAGTTCCTCGGTCCGTTGCCAGGCAACGCCGATTAAATATTACATTACTAAAAACTTGTTTTAAAATATGAGAGAGCCCCCCCCCAAAAAATATACTAAATTTCTTCATAATTTTCAGTCCTTCAGTAGACCTTATTAAGAGAAGGAAAAAAAGCAATAATTCATTGAACTAAAATTAGGACTTGTAGGATATTTCCCAGAGTTTTGGAAAGATGCCAGGCTATATTCCAACACTTCGAACCTAACCACCATTTTAGCCTCAATCAATTCTGAATTGACGACTTCATTAATGTTAAAAATATTTTTAAAATTTTATAACTCGAGAATTCATTAAAAAAAAATTTTTTATTAATTATATAAATCCTAGTTAATCAAGTAATAACAAACATTCCTGCAGAATCACTCCACTAGTAGCAGAAAGTATTAGGATGTCCACTAGTTTCAAGAGACTTGTTCATGAAATGAAATAGATTTCCACAAAGCAATAAAATTAAAAATGTAAAAATACTCGGTGGAGATATAAGTCCTTCTTCAGGTATTAGGCTTATACAGGGCTCAATAAACAATAAAAAAGATGTATACAAAACTAAAATAATAGGAACGAACCACAAAATGATAAATAAAAGTTATGTAATTGAAATAAACAAGATATAAAAAGCAGTTGGTGAAAAGATGAATATATCAAAGATGATCAGACTCGAGAGAGGCGAGGCTTTGACAGTGATGAATGGTCAATGGGCCAAGTTCAAGATGAGTCATTTTACATTTCAACTGTTGTGCAATATTAATGGAACATTAACAGATAGCAGTTAACAATATTAACAAGACAATTCTGGTATCTACATCTGATTTTTTATTTTAATTATCTTGTTTTTGTAACTGGAGTACATCTTTCTAAGTCAATCATTCAAGTGAGTAAATTAAAACCTTTTTCCAGTCATATATTATTTTTCTTTATTTAAAAATCGTTTTAACAATTCTATGTCATTCTCAATTTACATTATTTATAAGTCCTTTAACGTTACTTAATTTTAAAAATATTCTCTAAAAATTTTTTTTATAAATTTGTACATTTTCAACCTTTTTGGTTGATTGTCATATAATTTAAAATATTTCTTACAAAGCTTAAGAGTTACAGTGTACTCCATGGTCAATTAACAATTTTTTCTGTAAGAAATATTTTAAATTATATGACAATCAACCAAAAAGGTTGAAAATGTACAAATTTATAAAAAAAATTTTTAGAGAATATCTGATTTTTTTAAATTTTTTTATACGGGGTGCCTCGTGAGTGCTTAACTGCGGAACAGCCTTTATTTTACAATTATATATAATTGTATTAATATATATAATTTGTAATTATGTACGTTTATTTCTAGAAATCTAAGTTTTCCGGATACAAAACTTCCTATAAAGATAAAAATTAAATTAAAAAAAAAACAAACAATAAATTCAAAATGCTAATGACGTTAATGATTAACACGATTCAATCGTAGAAAGGCTACTAATCGATACCGCTATCAATCATACATCGATCGAACGGTAGCAGAGAAATCACATTTGGAAAAGTCTTAGCAATTAATACTTAATACCGGTTTCACTCCTGAGACGAAACTGGATAGCCTCACCTCTGGTTGATGGTTTAAAATTACACGGCGCCGCAAATTACTCAAACGTGAAAACGGACAGAAAATTGATACGTCGGGAAGTAGGAAGGCTTGGGGGTCCAGAACAGGGCGGTGGTTACAAGGACCACCTAAAGGTAGCGCCTATGTCACTCACTCACATTAATAACTGATGAGGCTATATTAAGTAAAAAAAAAAACATATTTTTCTTATTACACTCAATCGCCATGATTTTACCTCCCATTAAGATTACAGATGTGGACTGAGGCTGGATGAACCCCGTGATATCTCACAAGGTCTCATCTATAGCCCTTAACAGATTACAGGATTTATCTGTCACAGCCGGATTTGAACCCAAGAGCACAGCAACTTAGCGCTCCACATACTCAGCTACACCGATCTCAGTCTAACCACTAATGAGGCTAAAAAAAGAACCCATTATTTGAATAATTTATGAAACAATTTTGTAAGATTTCTATAATTTAAAGAACAATGAAATCATATGATTGAAAGATATCCTTAAGAAAATATACGCGAATGAATATCCTTAAGAAAATATAATAAATTATTAATTATTCACTATATTAAAATATATATGACATATAAAAAAAAAAAACGAAACAAAACAGTTTCTTGATGGTTCATGAGTTTTCAATCTTATCTGTCACCACGGGTGAATTACGCTAACTGCCGAGTTCAGGCCATCTCGTCATGATAGGATGATAAGATTGGGGAATGAATGATAAAAAAGAATTTAAAAAACACCAATAACAACAACACAACATCATCGCTTTAAATTATAGGCCTTTAAATAAAATGTCAGTAATTATTAAAAAAACGAGTAATCTAAAACAATAAACTAATCGCACAGAAGTTAGGGATTCAGTAAAACAAGAAAAAAAAAAACAGAATTCAAAATTTTGAAAAAAAAAACAAAAAAAAACATGACATGAACATTCTCACTGTAAAATCACATATATTCATAACAAATTCATAAAATTTTATCTTCAACACAAATTCACACAAATGTTCTTTTTCTCTTGTACCATCTATTATCTGAACTTCCTATGGAAAAAACCTAGAGACCTGCTCATAAACAAATAATCCACTATAAAAAAATTCTTATTCCTAAAAATCGAAAAGAAAAATCGTTGGGATAAAATTCGCTGGATGCCATACAGGTGCAAATATCGTACATACAACCTTGTCAACATATTTCCTGTTGAATGAGATTTTTATTTTTTCTTGACCAGATCATACCTTTTAGATTGTATTTATTTTTAAGTATGATGTAGCCCCTTGGCCAGGCCAGATATATATTCAATTGATTTTGTACACGTCTGTTATTCTCAATGGACCTGGTCTATTCTATAATGCACAAAACTTTTAGAAATAAATAAAAAAGAAATCATTTTTTCTTCCTTATTCTAAAAAAACAATTTCAATAATCATTGAAAATAATTAAACAAAAATGATGTGAATTATTCATTTTTTTTATTCTATATTTCCAGATAGGCTATTCCTAGCCTTACATGGGTTTTTTTAAATAATGAATTTTAAACTTTAACATAAGGCAAAAGTGTGGTTGTCGTCTCATGCAAGAGCCATCCCTAACTGTACATTATCAGATTATTTACAAAAAAAGAGATGAATACATAATAGTTTTTTCGTTTAAAAGAATTATTATGTAATAATAAACAGAGCTATAATACCATAAAACGGTAAATTAAAAAGAAACAGGAATATATTACAATTTGTTAAAACGATTGGTGAGAAAGGTAATAGAGTTCACATCAGAATATCTTTCAAGAGTCTCGGTTTTAGTCTTGGGGATGAAATAGGTTCGCCTATGTTGAATGCTACAGCTCCTTTGACTGCTGGTAATCCGGTCTTAAATCTGGTGTAACGCTATTCATTTTTTAAAATCTATTATAAAAACTTTTAAAAAAATAAACACTAGATAATATCGCGACCTTACTTAGATAAAATAGGCTAGGAAACCTTAAACGGCACTTGCCTGCCCTATCTGAAGGGCTCGTAAACAACAACCTTTTGATACAACCTTCATTACCTAGATAGACTATAAAAGGGCATTTATTATACGAAATATAAAAATAAATAATATATTTTTGCTGTTTAACGATACATCTTACAACTTAGTTAGGAAAGGAGGGTTTCCAAAGAAATATTTTTGAAAAGAACGAAGTAAAAAAGAAATAGGAATTGGAGGTGTTTGCGTAGTGTTTCTCCACGTTTTATCCTACAACATTGTTACAATAAAATGTAATTACGAATGTAAAACAATATTAAATATTAATGAAAAATAAAATCATTTTAGTACTATCAATAATTTTTTAAGAACCCTGAACATGATTACTTACAGCTTAATGGTCGAGACAATACAAGTTCCTCTGGGATATTCAAGAATCCACTCATACTGCACAAGAATCGGACACAACGAAACAAAATACTTTATAAAAAATTAAATAGTAAATAAATGAAACAAAACGAAACCAAATAAAAATAAAATACTCAAGACAATTTTCTCACGGAAGAGGCTGATAGTAGCTCAGCGAGGGGCTTCGAATCGAAGTCGCGAACGCACTATTAACGGACGATATTTACTGAAAAGAAGCAAGTTGCGAGACCCTCCTGTCATGAGATCCGTGGCTATACTGGCTGATAGTTGGCAGTGTTCCTGTTCTCTATAGGCCCCCTACGCCAGCTGACTTCCTAGCACAGAAATAGTCCTCACAGATCCTTCACCTAGCCCACCAACGGACCTTGTTTGTTAGGCCTAATCACTATCAATTCATTTAGCATGTGCTATATGTATGATATTCGGCGAGGTTTAGCATTATCATGGCATTATTATGAAAGTCCAATTGCAGGCTGTATATTATGTATTAGAAATTAATAAGTGATCCGCCAAACTATCACACAATATTGATTTTTCATTTATTTTCTGTTGATGTTTAATCTTACTAATATTATAAATGTGAAAGTTTGTATGTTTGTCTCTCTTTCACGCAAAAACTAGTGAGCGGATTGGGATGAAACTTTACAGTAATATAGGTTATACTTCAGAATAACACATAGGCTATAGCAAGCGCGGATTAGGCGGGGAGCACACGGGGGCACGTGCCCCCCGACTGTTTTGTTAGGTACTGTGGACAATCCATTATAGGACATAAATAAAGGAAAATCATTTTAACAACTATTATCATCTCAATGGACATGAGTGAAACTATTTGTTTTGATATCCTACTAATCTTACTAATATTATAAATGTGAAAGTTTGTATGTTTGTCTCTATTTCACGCAAAAACTACTGGACGAATTTGGATAACAATTATTGAGTAAAATAGGTTATATATCATAGGGTACAGCAAGGGCAGATTTATGTGGGGGCACGAGGTCATGTGCCCCCCTGTAGTACATAATTAAAGGCAAATCAGGAACTCAGCATCTTGAAATTTTTTGATAGGTTCTTTGTGTAGTTTAAGAAAGAAATTTGGATAATTGCTCCCAAGGGTTTCTCCTTTAATAAAATAGGGGTTCAAAGGTTGAAGTTGGACATCTGAAAGTTTGGATATACTAGTAACTTATATTTTAAAAAATAATTAAATTATTTATTTTAAATGATCTTTCATGAAACTTTATGTGGCAGACAAAATTCCACGCGAGCGAAGCCGCGAGCATAAGCTAGTAAGTATATAAAAAAATTAAACAAACGAGTATTCTAATTATTAAAAAAAAAAATGTTATACCGTGCTATTTTACTATTCGACGGGTTTCAGGAATTAATAAGTTAAGTAAAGTACAAATCAAATAGCAAGCAAGAAGACTCAACCAGACTAGACTGAGTGGTATTACGGTGTGAATCTCGTAGATGGACAACATACCATAAGATGGATTGAATTTGGTCAGGGGGTGCAGTCAATGATAACACAAAAAGTAAGCAAAACTTATTTTTTATGAATCGTGCCAACGTTATGGGATCGAAACGTTGGTACTGCTATATGTGTCGCTATTTGGAACGTTAGGAATATCTAAATAAGGTAAGGTCAATGAGCATGTAGCTTAAGCTTCCCTTAGGATCGGCATCTGTACCCTGAAGATACAGGGCAGCAAGTCGTATGGAAGAAGCAGGCAACTCGACATGTAGACTGGCACATCTACCAAGAATGGCTCCGCTTTTCTTTCTTTGTAAGCAGAAATTAACTTGTAACTCTCATCAGGACACAATAAATACAATATTATTAAATTAGATGAAAAAGGATCATTATTTAGTGAACAACTCCTGGTCAGTCAATCACGACAATCTTTGGAGTAGAGAGGGGTATGTCTCTTATTAATTAACGATATAGAAATAATATATTTCAAGTACAACGATCTCAGGGTGGGCTCCCATTTTATTATTTTAGAAATATTATTCAGATCAAAGGATCTTACTTTTCTCTGAATTGTTTGGGCAACGAAGGCAATATAGCAGTTCAAAATAAATAGATCAATCCTATTTAAGAAATCCTTTTTCTGACCTCCACTATTTTAATCCCTAAAGCTATACTATACCAACCTTAGACATCGCCAGTGAACCTGTTTAACAAGGTACGGTGCTATATCTATTCTATACAGTTTTCTAGATACCTAGGATATCCACACTGAACAAACACGCGCGGACATGTTATCGGAAGCTGTCCGGACGGCCATTTGTTTAGCCCGATCAGGCAATCAATAATAGCGCAGCACATACGAGACGAAAACATTAACCAGACTCCAGATAGTGACTCCAAGGTCCCTGAACTGGGAAGTGGGACCGCGATAGTGACGATATTAAACAGGAATCGAAAAGGATTTGAAATGCGACAAACAACTAATGTCGTCATGGCGTTGGAAATGTCAATGTTTATCTAAACTGTTGTTCAATATGTTTCGCATATAAAACATAAAATGGCTGGCAAATGTATTCATATCTTCTTCTCCCTCAAATCATTCACTTTATCGTGGAAGGCGCTGAGTTAGTGATAACTGGGTACCAGTTTCGAGACATGTGGTAGATAATAATTACAGCCGCTTATACACTGTACGGAATATAGAGACCTTCCTAGAGCTGGCTCAGCCTATACAGAATGTATAATATTTATTTTTATTTATTCTTCTTTTGATGTTGAATATTTTTAAATATTTTTATTTTGAAGAGAAAACATTTGTCCTGGCCGGACATTCGAATCTGGGTCGTCTGCATCTCTAGTGCAGTGCTCTAACCACTGAGCTACCAGGGGTCGTTTCCAAGTTAGGCAAATCCATTTTCTTCACCGATCCTATATTCCAGTGTTTTCGCAATTTTTGCGGTGTATACACGAGAAAGAATATTCATTAAACATTACTTTAATTGGGATCTTGTTGACTTACGCCAATTTGGCCAGGTTGATGGTCAATCGCCATCAAAAGAACAATAAATAAAAAGAAATTATAAATATAAAATTGACGTAAGTAAAAGATCCCAATTCGAACGACCCCGGTTCGAATCCCGGCCAAGACAAATCATTTCCTTTAGATCTATTGACTAGTGGTTACTTCAACGGAGTAAAAATCCTTGATAATGCCATACTTCGGAAGGGATGCAAATGGACGTTCCTAGCCAGTAAGAGTTCAGGTACTCGTTGAAGATCTCGAACTTAATTTTTTTTTTAAATTTATTTATTGATATTTACAACTGTATTACAATTATACAAGTAAATAGAATGCATGTTACATAATGACATGAGAATGACAAGTAGAGAAACTACCCACTGGTAGTACTCAAATCAAAGTTCAAGTAAGAAGGTCACGGGGCCATCTTCTTTTCAGACGCCTCAGAGGCTTATCGGGAACTGAAGAGGAAGCTAGGTTTGAAACTAGAGGGTTTGAGTGGGAATGAAGTTTGCTATGAAAGGATAGATACCAGGTTCGGGCCAAATCAGCAACAAAAGGGACATTAAGGTCGTTATGGATGACTTTATTCTTAACAAAATAAGGAGCATTGAGGATTTTACAAAGGATTTTGGATTGTAAGGATTGGATACGAGAGGAATTCGATGGCTTAGTGGAGCCCCAAAGCTCTACTCCATAAGTCCAAATAGGTCGTATGATGGTCATGTAGATGAGTCTTTTGTAGTTAATTGGGAGCTTAGAGCGTTTGTCTAGTAAGTGTTGAAGTAACCTGAAACGTCGAGCGGTTTCTTGTCTTTTCAGTCTTGTATGAAGATTCCAGGTCAATCGTTTGTCAAGGTGCAACCCTAAGTATCGGATCTGAAGGGCAGGAATCGAACTTAATTAAACCGAGATAGGAAAAGTTTAGAGCTCCTCCTGTAGTAACTAAAAACGATAAGTGCAATTACAATAAATAATAAAGAAGAGAATATTATTTTATATCATATGTCAGCTGTTATTTTATTACTGGTATCTTCAATCAAAATATTTATTGTTAACATAATAAATCCAAAACTGGGAGGGGGAAGCCTTGTTAAGAGTTCTGCAATGTCGGATATATAATTTATTCTATAATATTTTTTGGCCACATCATCTCCTTACACAACCGATAGTTACACAACTAAACAAAAAAAACGAGAAACTTCATGGATAGTTCTGTTTTCATAGAGAAAAAAAAAACTGTATTTGTCTCGGATTTATTACTTAATATTATATTCAGTTTTAAAACGATAGCGATATAGTAATATCAATTGAAATCAATGGCCAAAGTAAACTATTTTACAATTTGCAACAACATAATAATAGCATCGAAGAAAATTTATAAGTAAGGGAGATGTGTTTATAGAATACTTAAAACAGCAAATTTCACAATAGAAGAATAAGCGCGTTTTATAAATAGTAGAAAGATAAAGGTCATGACGGTTATAACAATTGTGCTTACATAATTTATGATTTAAGAGAAGCTATGCAAACTATGCATATGCAGTTCGCATAGGTAGATCTTATTTTAACAGATTTATTACGTAAGTTATTGATCAAGCAGGACATAATGTGCATAGTAAATATTAATTGAAAATTAATTTACTAAAATAGAGCCAAAAACTCAAAAAGAAACACTATTATTTATTATAATGCAATTATAAGTTGTATGTTGAACGTCTTGGTGGTGGGGTGCTGTCTCATGTTTGGAGCCTGTTTGGGCTGTTGATCGTTGGGATGTATTGCACCTTTTTCTTCACCGAGATGCGATTCACATAACACCTTTTTGATTTTGGTGTCTTGATAATGCCCGAATAGGCGAAACGTCGACTGGTAAGTAGGTGTATTTTTTTAAACATAAGGCTTTGCATTGTGGTTTTTCCCAATTGCATTATAAGAAAATTAATTTAGCGATATAATGATTGAAATTAACGAAAAAGATCAGGTAAAATACAACCTATATCACTACAAAGCAAAAAAAAATAATCACACAGTGGCGATTAAGCCGAAATTATGATTTACCTAATTAAGGAGCGATACCATAATAGATCTCGAACATGGGGACCTAGAAGAGATCAAGAACTCAGTACACTTCAGATCACCGAAGTTAAGCAACGTCGGGCGTGGTTAGCACTTGGATGGGTGACCGCCTTGGGAAAAACAGGCGGTAACCATCTGGGGAAAAACCGCGTGCTGTTGGTATCAAACTTAATAGTTAACCAAATAATAATACATAGCTGGCTGTATGGATGAAGGATATTATCCAATGCCATAAAAACAAAACAAAAAACTCAGTACACTTTGTGATAACCGATACAAATAAATAATACACTTTATTATGTATGAAGGTAAACATGATTATATCAATATTTTATCCGATAGGGAATATAAAATAACCAATAAAACTCACACAATACGCCCCCTTTTGGAATCGATAATCCACTTCTTTATCTTCAATGGACACAACACAAGATTCCTTATTGCCGTGTCGAATCGAACCCGCCCCAGCCGAGAACAAGTTAGTGTCGGTAAATATGGCTAATGAGCGGCTACTGAATTTGAATTTAAACTGCGAGGTTTTAAGGTCGGTAACGGTTCTGCTCCTCCGAGCTCCGGCTGGAGAACCCGCGCCTATCTCCGCCTCCTTACCTTCACGGCTCTTCTTAGCAATATATAAACAATATACACAGTTTATTATTATAAATATAATAGTATATATAAAATTATATGAATTAGACTCACAATTATAGGTTTAGAGCCTCAAGAGTCGAATATACAATCCTCAACAAAGCAAACTTAAATTACTCAAAACTTATTTCCGAGTTCTGAGTCACAACATTATAATCTTTATGGCAGTTATGCATTTTTAATTTCACAACAATAAACATTTATTTATAACTGCTACAAATTCCTTACGTGATACTCATAAAGTTTACAGAGAATGTATGCTAACTTATGTAAAATCGATGATGTTAAATGATACTTGGCTTATGTTTTATGTGCAACATACCGTATTTGTAGTAAGGAATTTTAGTTTCGTACTAATTTCCGCTTTAAGGTTCATACGAACTCTTGAAATGATAAAAATAGACAACCTTGAGACAACCCTTTAGAATAATATTATCGAAAGTGATATATTAGATTTAGTGCCTAAGAGTAAAATACAAAGATAGGCAACATATATCATTCCATGCAGTTAAACAATTTATATTTAAATAATTGATTGATAATAAATCGCGGGTTATCTCCTAATAAGTAATTTAAAAAAAATAGTTAACATTAATTAAGGCAATCGGGATCAAAAACGGATAACTTCTGAATTTTCAAGTTGAATTTTTCACATTCTTCCTTAGATAATGCTAGCAATTTATTAAAAAAAAAATTAAATACTAATAATAAAATTAAAAATTAATAAAAAGAGAAACTATATGAAAAACAAAACTATTAAATTTAAGCCAAAATGTACATAAAATATTCAACATAAAGATAATCATATAAATATAAGTTCGTCGTACTTTGATATTTTTGTTATAAATATAGGAAAATAAATAAACAAAATGATTTGTACTTCAACTTTCCCGGAGGATTTAGATACAATAATCGATATCCCACTTTTTAGATCGATCCTGACAGATGGAAGAGATATGGAATAATTTCACAACATTGCCTCAATTAAGCTCTTGACAGAATCCTGGCATATTGAGGTCAATTGTTGGGCTATAATGAGACTTCTGATGTAAGGATGGCAAAAACGAAATTTTATTTCAAATGTTATTTAAAAATAATTATATAAAATTAAGACATTACTGTTATTTGTGTGTGGCAAAGTACCATGTTCGAAAAGTCTAAGAGTCCATCTCAATCCTCATTTCTACTAACTGCCTAAATGCTCCTCTCATTTATTGGGGCTCGACTAAGCCATCGAATTCCACTCTTATCCCATCCTTGCATTCCAAAATCCTCCCTAAAATCCTGAATGCTCCTCATTTTGTTACGATTAAGGTCATCCAGATTGACCTTAATATCCCATTTGTTAGAGATTAGACCGGAACCCGATATCATTTGATGACAAACTTAATTTCCACCCGAACACACAGTTTTCAAAACCTCTCTATCTTCAGTTCCCGATAATCCTCTTGACCTTCCATGTTGAATTCGTTGTACATAGTACATGTTGCTTTTTACATACCTGTTATTATTTATAATTCATCCAATTTTTCATAGTATCATTATAATATATTTATATAAATCAATTTATATAAATATGATATATGGTATATTTTACCGCATCATTGGCTCTAACTATAGACCCATTTACTTGACGAACTTCCAACGCCCCCGAAGGCCGCCGCCTCGCCATTTACGACCCTCCGACCGTGAACCCCGCCCTCGCCTATGACGTCATAGATAGCCACCCCATTGACGTCATCCAAGACCCACCCCTTGTCATCAAAGGCCCAGGAGGACGAGAGCTTTACGTGGGCGATGACCCCACCCTTCCGACCCACTGACCTTCCGCCGAGGCCAGCTCGCTCTTGCCGATAAGGCTTCCGCCGGGTACACACTTTCATTTGGGGTCGCAACCTTATTGGGTAGGAACAATACTCCCTAATGTAGTCTCAAATGAATGATGGACCTGGTCCTTGATAACATTCAGTAACTCTTTTTTGTTTTTACATTAATTTTTTGTCCACTAAAGTAAGTTTGTATAAAATAAATAAAAATAAACTAAGATCCATGTAGAGCCTTATGCTCATTACTCAGAAGAGACTGTACACGCAAGAGCGTCTGCAGATCCTAACATTTATGATATTAGGATGTTAACAGATTTTTTTATTTTTTTTTATTGATATTTACAACTGTAATAACATTACATCAAGTAAGTTGGCTGTATGAACAAAGGACATGAACAAAAAAATCGCTTGTGGAGAAACTATCCATTGATAGCACTCCAATGAAGTTTTATAGTAGAGGGTCTGGAGGCCATCTTCTTTTCAGACGCCTCGGAGGGTTATCAGGAATATTATAGGAAGCAAGTCGCGAGACTAGCGGATTCAAGTGTGTATGGAGCTTTTCATGGAAGGATAGGTGTCTAGTTTGGGCCAAATCAGCAACATATGGGATATTAAGATCATGATGGATGAGTTTGTTTGTGACATAATAAGGAGCATTGAGGATTTTACGAAGGATTTTGGATTGTAAGGATTGGATGCGAGATGAATTGGATGGTTTAGTAGAGCCCCAAAGCTCAACTCCCTATGTCCCAAATAGGTCTGATAACTGTCATGTAAATGAGTCTTTTGTAATTAATTGGTAGCTTTGAACGTTTGTCCAGTAAATGTTGAAGTAGGCGAAATCGTCGAGCAGTTTCTAGTCTTTTCAGTCTTGTATGAGGATTCCAAGTGAGACGTTTGTCCAGATGGAGTCCTAGGTTAACAGATTAAATAAATTATTTGCCACAGCGGGATTTAAATCCAGGACCATTGGCAGGCAACTCAGCGCTCTAGCATCTCTCATAATCTGCTTCTTACGTTTGAATCATTAAAATAAAATATTTGTGCTAGGTAAAAATTATAAAATTAGATAAACTTTTTAAATAATAATCACTAAAGTTAGTTACAGCATGTAAATAAATAATGCTTTTAAGTAAATTCTGAACAGGCGAAAACCAAAATGAGTTAGAACATAACGAGGAATTGGAGAACTTAGAGCAAATGAAATGTAGAAAAAAAAATCACGGGGAATAAAGGTGTAATATTTAGCTCAGATATTTTGTCCGGAAACTTAAAAATTAAAAAGTTATAAAATTATAGCCCTTCAAACTATTCTGTAAGGGTTGTTGATCTGCAAGGGTGTGAAACATGGTTGCTAAATAATGATAAAAGCCATATAGATAAAATGTAACATTTATAACCAAACAAATTGCATAAAAATTTATAAAAACTTACATGTACAATCCAGAGTAAAGACATCGTGAAGCTTACCTGAAAAGAAATAATACAAATATTAATGATTCTTTTCTTGATAAGAAATAAAATAATACAAAATAGAAATACAATAAATCAGGCTATTGTGCATTATTTCATAATTTCAACAATAGCAAGCAGTAGAATACAAGACTAATGGACTGTGTGATGGTGTCGAGAACAAATGGTAGCCATACTGATTTCTAACCTTCCGCATTAACTAATTAAACCTAAACAGCTCAGGATTCAGTTCAGTAGATACTAGATAGATAGATTTTCCTCCATTTAAGGGTATCTACTTTATGGAGGCTGGGTGAGCACCAAGAGGGTTCCAGGTCATAAAGGTCGATTCACGGCTGTTAAGAGATTTAATACTTAATGAAAACGAGAAGCTATTTTAATTTAACATTCATATTAGTCTGAAACGACAAGAAACCTGTCGCCGTTTTAGGCTATACCAACACTTACTAGATCAGGGGTTCCCAAACTTTTTTGTACCACGCCCCCCTTTTGTTGAAAAGAAAGCTCCTAGCCTAGGAACAAAACAAAAACAAATAAGTATTACATTGAAAACAAAACATTTATTTATACTGCCATAAGGTACAGCAATATCAGTTTTCATAAAATACAAAAATTATTAATAAGAGAAAAATAGATTAGGTTGGTTAGTGAGATGGATGGGCTTCCATTTTCTTAACAGTATGCCTATTCGTGGCTGAGTTTTAGTAAGTGCACAACGCAAGTCACTAGCAACATCAAGTTTATTCCGATACTTTGTTTTAATTGTCACAAGTGTTGAAAATGCTTTTTCGCACAAATAGGTGCTTGAAAAAGGCAAATATAAACGAAGAGCTTCCCGTGATAGTACACTAGGATACACTTTGAAATATTTTAATCAAAATGAAGGTTTGTCCATTATATCAAAGTGGTCAATTTTGAACTTCGTTACGAATAAAGTTATCCACAATGACTTCAATGGGACATTTGTTACTCATTTGGCCTGAATCCGATATCAATCTTTCCATGACAAAATTTATTCCCACTCTAAAACACTAGTTTCAAACCTAAATCGTAAATCCTATGAAGCCTTTGAAAAGAAGCCTCTCCACTTTTTACGTTGGATTTATTATTTGAATACAACCAGTGTGTCATTCATTATTTGTTTACTTCTTGTACTATTATAATACAGTTAAATTTCAATGAATATATATATTTTTTTTTAAATAAATACAATAATGGTCTTAGAACACTATGAAGAAGTATTATTGCCTTCAAGAAGTGGATAGAATACTCTCCGATCCTACCAAACCAGCCAGCTCCCCAGCTCCTAGCTAGGTCAAGAGTTTGCCAGTGCTTGTTGAAGTGAAAGTACTATCAGGGAGATTGGGCAACAGATCTACGATAAAAAGAGTTAGTGCACAATTTACGGCTTAGCTTAAGCCTTTTATACCCAACTCACGAGAGTATTTCACAAAAAAATGTTGCCGTTTAGTTTAAATTTATACAAAGAATTCGACTAAATGTACTCTTAGGGCTATCAGATACCTATCTATCACATGAAATTTAGGAACAGAAATAGTTGGCATAAACAACAAGTGAAAACACCAAAGAATCTCTAAGGGAAATTGTAAACAGTGATCATGGAATAAAGAGATAAAAATAGGGTACCTAAAATAAATCGGGGGGGGGGGGAGGGGGGAGGATGGGGAATCTGGCTGTTGAGGGTGACCTAGGACAAGTCACCTCCTTGCAGAACCGTTGTCCTTGAAATCCGCCTCTACCATGTACTGACTACCATGTACCGTATCTATCTGTGTATATCTACATACACACAAACACATATATACATATCATGATCATACGATGTCGGATTTACTCCATCACCCCCTTTCCTCACATCATAGCACAAACTTTTATTTCCTCGAAAATACGTTCTTTTTTTTTTTTGTCTGTTGTTTTCTTCTTGTAAGATGCACGTGCGAACGTAATCATAGGGAACTGGCGGGAAAGTTCAAAAGTCAAGGAAATAGTGCAGAAGTCAAGGAAGTCTTGCTCGCTCATAATTGACTAGATGAAGAAAAAGAAGCAAAATAGATGATTTGGCATTCTACAAGGATATATTGCAATCACTCAGCAATATTATAAAATATTCTATTACATCTCACTCTTTATATTAAAACTAATAGATAATAAAATAAATATTTATTGATATCTTGTTAGAGAAGAATTGGTTGACTGTAACTTCTAATATCAGGAAGAAATAGTTGGGGGTGCAGTCAAAAAACACCTTAATAAGTGTAACTTATTTATTGTGTGCCGACGTTTCGGCCTACAATGTAGGCCATCTTCGGGGCTAAGAGAGAGAAACAAACAGAAAAACATATAAGAAACGTTGCAGTAACAAGAATATGGTGACAAGTAATGTAATAATGTGGTACAAGTAATGTGGAAATTAAAATAGTGACTGGATATGATGAAATAGTGAATAGATGTGATAAATAAAGATAACGAATATAAAAGTGGTTACAGAATAAAATAAAATTAAAATAGTGACAGATAATAATAAAATTATAGATGATGAACAGATATTAAAATAGTGACAGATATAATAATTAAAGAATACGAATATAAAATACAGAAAATAAATGTGCAGAAAGGATAAAATGTAAACATAATATAAAGGGAAAGAAAAATGAGGAGGTAAACGGAAAGATACAAAATGAGAATAAAAATATAAAACAAGGGGTGAAATATGAAGGATTTAGAAAAAACTAGTTTAATTATAGATAATATTAAGCACCCCAACTATTTTTCCTGATATTTATTGATATCATTTTTAAGGTTTTACACGACCTTCCGTTTGGTCAATAGATGTAAACCATACATTGCCAAAGTTTATATTTCTTAATAATTTTTTAACAGTAATAAAAATATAATTTGTTATTAAACACAGACCATTTAATTATTTACAGTAAATCCAACAAAGCCTGTTCTGTGCTTACAAGAAGCTCGAAGAGTGTTTGAGGCGAATAATGAACTGTTCACTTCGAGAAAGTCTTAATGTGTCCCACCATCACGTTGAGTTAAAGTCCCTCATCTCTGCTGTCCCTAGACTCAATTTCCTAGGTTCTTACTTATATCAAACCATTAACTCACAACATCCATCTTATATCTATAGTCTCCTACAATTCAAATCCTCTATCCAATCCCAGGGCACAAGATCTCGCCCTTCCGATCTTTATATCCGTTACCACAGAACAAAACTTTTGAGCGTTCCTTTCTCTCTTTGGAACTCACTCCCACCCGATATCCGTCATGCGTCTTCTTTAGCCTCATTTAAATCCAAACTATTCCTACATCTTCTAAATTCCCAAACAGATGCTCTCTAATCAATAAAAATTAATAGCAATATTCAAAATAATGAATTGATGAATTACTGTAAATATTCCCCACTCATGATATTATTTTTTATATTATTATTTTATTATTATTATTTTTCTATTATTCTATTTCTTTGTATTATAATTTGTCTGGTATTTTTTTTTCTTTTTGTATTAACTTTTCTAATTCTCTATCAAAACATGCCTTTTAGTTACTATTTATTTTCAAGTTATTATGTAAATATTGTTTTATTCTAATAATGTAGCCCTTTGGCCCAATATATGAGCCGTTTATTTTGAAAGTGGCCTACCTCCATTTATCTTCAAATGGAGATATTTAAGGGTTTGCGTTTCAATGAATTTAAAAATATACATATATGATACTAATGAGTCATACTGCTTAAGTGTATCTAAGGGTGTTACATTTATGGTTGCTATTAAAATTGTAACAATTATTAAGTGAATAATGTGCGTTTTCTTATCAAGAATGGAGTTAGGCCACTTTCAAAATTAACAACCAGATTCATTATAAAAATTGAAGGTACCCAAGTCCATTCAACATAATTTAAGATTGAAAATTGAAAAAACAATCCTCAATTTATTTTACATATTATTAAAACACTTCGGAAACACAATTTATGCGAATCAAAACATTTTTTAATTAAACAACATATAAAATTACAAACATAAATTTATAACAAATCAATTTACTATTCATCTACATTTTGCTCGTGTGAAAGGGATTTGAAGAAATCATGATGTTCCGGTGGTATATATCACAAAAAGTCAATCATGTCCTTGAATTTTGCTGTTGTTATTTGTCTGATATTTTTATAGAGTGGTATCAATAAAATGTTTTCGAATTTTCATGGTCTACCCCGACGTGTTAATAAATTCAGGACTTTCAAATTTTCATTCTCATTCATTGATGTCTTATAGAAAATTTTATACGGTTCATTTCTAACAAAACGCATATTTGTAACCAGTTTACTGATTCTCCATCAGAATTCTTTACCCTTTTAAAAATTGCGTCTTCTAATAATTTTGTGGATATAAAATCTTTTTGTCAATTAATTTACAATAAAATTATTACCTTTTTCGACCCTTCACCACTGCTTTCAGACATTATCAATAGTAAATATCTTGATATAAGTATAAAATAAATGGAGTTAGGCCACTTTCAAACTACACGGTTTAGTTATTGAACTAATTCTGAAAACTTATGTGCCAAAAACTTATCGTATTTGCTCGGAATATCAGCAACCTGAAATGCTTCACTGATATATAATGTGAAGTTGTATATGTAACCATGGTAACTGGCAAAAAATTGAAAAACGGAGTTAGGCCACTATCAAAATAAACGGCTCATATATTTATTAAATTTAATTCGTTTTTGTTATTCTTAAGGGACCTGGGCTCAGAATAAAATTATTTTTCTATTCTGTTCTATAATATGCAATATAATAATAAGAACAATATAAAAAAATACAATTACAAAATCCGGAAGTTTGGATCTCTACAATACATGAAAGGCCCCCGGGTTCATTACATAGTTCAGACTGCACAGCTTCTGAGCAAACGATTGTGCTCGAATGTTTGAGAGCATCTTTTTTCTTTCCAATTAAGGAAATTTTTATAAGCTCGATATCTATTAAGCTGTTAACATTTTATATGATTTCTAACAAAGCTGGATTCGAACTCAAGATTACACCGTAGCAACTCAGCTCTCTAAACACTGACTGAGTTACCCCATTAGGTGTAAAAATGGAATGTGTTAATTTTTTTTTTATGCTGTCACATAAATTCCCATAAAAAAAGAAAAAGACGGACGAAGTCACCTAATGGTTCCCATGAGTTTATAACCGTCAACAATATAAGATGCGGTCAACCGCTTAATGCGGAAAAACTACTTATTCAATGCATGTTTATGTAAATACGAAAACGTGCACACATCGTTATTCGTAGGTCGATGCACCTGTCTATGAATTTAATGGATTTTTTTTTTGCAGCTTGTATTGTTTTGATTCATGATATTCAGTTATTGTAGCGTCTGTAGACTTCATAAACTGTGAATTACAGAATGGTTCCATATATATTGTGGGATGGCAAAACTAAACTATCTAATTCAGTGTGTAACAAAAAAAAATGTTTTTTTTGTATTCATAATTATTATTTTTTTATTTTACATTTACACTTGCGCAGTTTAACATACAGTCAATTTGATCTTGGTGCTTGTTTTTTTCTCTTTGATTTATGAAGTTTTTGAAATGATTAATAGTTCCTGAACAGGTCTTCTCTAAACCTTGTCTTTTCAATCTTCTCATAGCAAATCCGGGTAAATTCAGAAAAGGCTTGTTATTTATTTTTTGTTGTTTACATTGAGCCGATAGGTTAACATCTGAAGGGTCTTCGTCTTAGACGTAGGTGGGAGGATTGCGTTATGATCTTGTAATCTCCGATCCGTAAGACGGAGTTTATTTATATATTTATTTATAAATATTGAAAAATAGAAAGAGACCTTATATAAATGGTAAGACCGTGGAAAAAATTCGGTACTTTTCCAATCTAACGACGACCTACCCCAGCGCTCCAAGTGTCACTTTCGTTAATGCTACTGTTAGCGAAACCTTCCTTAGTCCTTTGTTATTGTTTGTGTCTAGTGGACGTTTATTTGTTTTCATGTTAATTATACAATATGAGTTGGAATTTGATGAAGATTGTTCGCGAGGTGATTGATCAAAAGTCAGCTATGCTATTTCTACAGGAAAATGTCTTGTAGAAAGGGACATAATATGAAACTGCAACTGAATAATGTTCTTTTTAATGAACAATCAATATTGTTTATAGTAAATGTTTTATTATATCTTATTATTTATTTTCTATTTTAAATATTTCAATTTTAAACATAAATAATTATATTTAACTACAATGTGATGTTTTTTGGTTAATTGTTTTGATTGTTCTGTATATACGACACGGTTTTGATGTGATATTGTTATTTTTAATGAATTTTGTTTATATTTGCCCGGGCAAATCGTTTCTCTTTAAAAGAAAAATAGCTAAAAATAAAAGAAATACAAAAAAAAAATCATATTTTAGCTGTATATCATCTCCTATTTCATTTCCTAAGAATCCTCTTGTCTGTTTACTATTTCAAATATATTTCAGGCATCATAACCTGACAGGCTGCAAATAGTTGAGGTAAGTGCCAGAGGAGCGTGCTGGGGTAGGTCGTCGTTGGATTGGAAAAGTATCAAAAATTCCAAAGAAAAGCCCTTAAGTCTGCAAACCTTACCTTGTCGTAAGGATGCCTGAATAGGCGAAATATTGGGCAGATATTTTCAATTTCTGTTTTAGTTTGGAGACTTAAGGGATTATCGTTGGAATTTTTTCGACGGTCTTAATCTTTATATATAACGTAATTCAATGAATCGCCACCTTTGGGTGTAACTGAAATAAATAATTTTTACGATGTTGGCGTTTCCTTGCCCTTTCTCTCTGATGATGTCTTTCTCATTTCTTCTGTGATTATTATTTTAAGATTCTCCTTAGCTAAGTACTAATATTACTAGTTAATCATATAAGAACTCACGCATTACCAAGTTTATCATTCGTCCTGGCGATACCTGAGTTGTTAGACAGGTCAGTCAGTTACTAAATGGTACTAAAAATAACGGGTATCAAAATAGTTTCGTTCTGTTTTCTCTCATACATAAACACAAGTAAACTCGTTTGAGATTTTATAAACAATAAAAAAAAAAAAAAAAAACTTGTACGATTACACCGTAAACTAGTTATGTAGTTATTAACCCAAAACTTATTATCAGTTCCAGGGAGAGAGACTTTCTTTCCCGGCGCCTAGAAATAGGATTAAAAAGGATCATTACAAGCCTCGTACCCTAATTGGGGTACAATTAGGGAAGTGTGTACGAACCTATTTTAACACGAAGAAGGAAACCAAAGCTGTAATAAGTCCATCGCGGATAATTGCGAGTTCTAAATAAGTTGGGAGATTAAGGATTAAAAAAAAAAGAGAAAAGAAAAAGTAATAAATAATAAAAAAACTAAATGGTGCATTTCCAAACTTATAATACAAAATTAAAATATTGAATTGTCCGGAAAATAATTACCCTCCAAACAGTAAATTATTTATGTTTGTTGGAATTTTGTATTTATTTTGTTTAAGGTGCTCAAACTCGGCAGGATATACTATACCAACATAATTGAGGCAAAGGCAGTATAAGTGAGTACACTCTTTAAAGGTGGTCCCAGAGACTAGGCTAGAACCTTGAAGGCAAAAATGGATTTGGAAGAAGTTCTGCTCTGGATGGCGAAGTTCTCCGAGGCTTCGCTGTAAGAAAATACCAAAACAACTGATCGAGAACTGGAGGAAAACTCGAAGTTTTTAAAATTTTAATAAATCAATAAGTAGCGGAGTGGCTCAGTGGTAGAGCACTGATTAGCCATGCCGGAAATCCTGGTTCGAATCCCGCTGCAGGCAGTTACTTTTATTTAGTCCGTTTGCAGCGAGAGATGGATCATATAGGATCTAGGATCCATCTGGGGCACACTCGGCCTCTATAAAAATAGGGTACCCAAAATAGGGGGGAAAAATCTGGCGGTTGAGCGTGACCTAGGACAAGTAACCTCCTTGCAGAACCGTTGTCCATGAAACAGTACTGTCTCTACCAGGTACTGAACTCTAGACCCGTTCACGGGTTGTTGTGGTACAGGTTTTTTTTTTTTTTAATAATTCAAAAATATGGGAAATTGGTTCTCTTGAACAAATACAAATATTTCAAAAATGTGACATGGTCTTTTACCTCCGGAGACACACAATTCTTCCTATCATCCGGCATGCTTCTTCACTATCCATATTTAAATTTTTGCTTTTCCAACATCTCCTGACTTTCCAAAAAGATTCGCTCTGAGAAAGTTTTTAATTTCTTGAAATGAATCAGCATTGAATAATTTATTTTGTTGTTGTAAGGATAGAGATAGTTGGAGGTGCAGTCAATTAAAACACCATAATAAGTGCATACTTATTTATTGTGTGCCGACGTTTCGACCTACATTGTAGGTCATCTTCAGAAAACAGACAAAACAAAATAACTTTAAAATTACATTGCAGTACCAAGAAAATGATTATATAATATAGTAGAGTAACAGAAAAATTGAACAAAATAGTGCAGGAATAATATGAATAAAAATTATCTACTATTTACTTTTTTTCACTTTTTAAATACTTCATGATTATTATCATATTATTATGTAGCCTTCTGGCCAGATATATATTATGTTTCTTTTTCTGTTTATGTTAGGTATTCTATGAGGACTAAATCTCAGAATAAAGTTACTTCTACTATTCTATTCTATGTTTTTTTTTCATAATGAAAATGGATGTTATTGACCTTCCTATATTACGCCAGTGTTTAAAGAGGACATTCTTTTGCATTGTCCTTGTTTCGAAGCCTATTCTTGGTGCAAATTGATTGGAAGCGGTTCTTCTCGCTATTACATGTGTGAAAAACTCGCCACGATCTCTTCAAACTTCTGGTCTAATGACGCCAAGGAACAACCGTTGAATAGATTTTTTTTTTCATCTTGGTCTTCGGGCCGTGGTGAAACTGCGGTCATTAATGGCTAAGGGTCTAGTCGTTTCTCTTCGAGATGATAGAAAACTAGTCGAGAATAGATGGCTTTTTTATGAAATAGTTCCCTTATAAGTGAAGTTTAATACTTCAAATAGGAGAAATTTGGGTCATCGCAAAAATGTTTAGCCGAATAATGACGTAATGACTAAATGGTTTTTATTTTTTTATATATAAAAAAGGAACAATTTAAGGAATGCAGCCGAGTTAACAATTCTATAGGCGAGGGACTAATGCTATCTAGCGGAAACGGTGGGAACTAATTGCTTTATAATCTACATTACATTCATATTCATTGGAACTATTGAAATTATTACAGTTTTATAGAGAATAAATTATAATAATATAAAATTATATTATTTTCTATCCCACTTCCTAGCAATATAATTGAATAACTCAACGTAATACACGTAGATCGTTACACCACATATCGATGCAATAAGTGCAATTGATCCAAAAAATTGTTCCCCTTATAAACAGTTTCTCATTATGTGCTAGTGGTTCAAAGCATTTTTTTTTCCTGTAAGACAACAGCCCATGGTTCAGTACAAAGTAGAGACAGTAATTAAATAAATTATCAGCCGCAGCCGGATTTGAACCCAGGACCATCAAAGGCTTATATAACACTTTACCACTGAGCTACTCCGATCCCTAAGGTTCAAAGCAATTAATTACCTCAATTATTCATCCTGTTGCAGAATTTCATCAGTCGTAATTTTTAAATACATCTGCATATTGGACTTTTCCTAGGATTAAATCAGTAATCAGTGGTGATAACTCAGTGGCAGCCGTAACTTGTAACCCGTTCTTACTGTGTAACCTGTCCGTTACATAAGGACCAACCATCGGTGACTGCGTCCCATCGAATCAAGGAAGTCTCCATGGGAACTGGAGCGGTGGATTTTTAATGAACGTCTAATCTAGGATATGGGACAGTTGGCTGGGGATCAAAATTGCCACTTAACAACTTTCGTTATAATCTGTCTTTTGTTTTTATTATTAATTTTTGTTTATTTATTAGCATATTTCATTTCTGATCTGGATGAATGCTATCCAACTGGAAAAAGACCCAGGGGAAGGCCGAGAGTGACCTGGAAGAATAACCTCCAAAATATTCTTAAAGAAAAAGGGATTGGATGGGTGGAAGCTACAGGAGAGCAGCCCTTGACATAGGCAGGTGGCGCTACTAAAGGAAAATCTCTACACTGCCAGTTTGAAGAGATGTATGAATAAGAAAGAAAGAAAATGATTGATACATGATGAACGTACTAGATCAATCGTAAAGACACATTAGGGCAATTTATGAAGATAAAACAAAAATGCAAAGGGTGTTATGTATTTTTCATTTTTAGGGAGGTAAATAACTATAAAAAAAAATGTACAATTAAAACCGGTGAAAGGTATCTTTGGTTCAGTACGTAGTAGCGACTGTCCTGTTCTAGGACAACGGTTGTGGGGGTGGTTTGTCCTAGATCATGCTCCAATACCAGATTTTCCCACCATTAGGGTATCCATTTTATAGAGGTTTGATGAGCCCCAGATGTCACGTGGCTGTTAACATATTAGATGGTTTACCTGCCACAACCGGATTTAAACGCAGGACCTTTAGCAAAGCAACTCATCACTAATCGTACTTTGCAACACTGCTCCCAGTGGTATTAATTACAATAATAAAAATCAAAAAGTTTCTTTATTATTTTTGTGGCTCATATCGAAAACCTTATAAAAATAATAATAAACCGATACTTTCAACAGTTTCGTAACATATTACGCGACCTGCAAAATAAATTGCATACATCCTACCGGCCACGTCACCTGTGTATATAGCACCTAGCACGTTAACGTTAATGGCAATGGTATTTAGGATGAATGCACGGAAGACCTTTCTGCTAGAACGGCTTAGCATTTACGCAAGAGCTTAGCTCGCTGACCTATACCTCCTTAACGACGGAATAATTGGCAATAAAAATTCATAACTTTATAGCAGAGAGTAAAATGCCAAATTTAATATTTCTTTATAAGTTACAATTAATGTGGCATACATTAAAAAAAAGGTAAGAATATTAATGAGGAAAAATACTAATTAGCTTATCAACTTACTTAAGACATTTACAACAAAAATAAATTATAAAAGAAAACCAGAATTAAATACCATAATTCAGTAATTAAACCAGCGAGTCAATATTTGGGAGAATGTATGATTACCATGACAATACTATAAATAAAAGGAAAAATTCTATGAAAAAGCTTAGAGGAGGGAGAATTCAAGACTTCAGAGGAATAAAGGACCAGTGCAAAGAGGAAGAAATTGAAAGGATGTCGAACACAATCAAAATGAGAAGAATAAAATTCTTGGGGCTTATAATGAGTATGGATGAGAGAAGACTTACAGAACATATCTTACTAATATTATAAATGTGAAAGTTTGTATGTTTGTCTCTCTTTCACGCAAAAACTACTGAAAGGATTTGGATGAAACTTTACAGTAATATAGGTTATACATCAGAATAACACATAGGCTACAGCAAGAGCGGATTTTTGGGGGAGCAAGGGGATACGTGCCCCCCGACAGTTTTTTAGGTACTGTGGAGAATTAATTATAGTACATAATTAAAGGCAAATCACATGATAACAGTGGTTAAAATAACAGAGAGAACATGGGTGAAACTATTGTTTTGATATCCTACTAATATTATAAATGCGAATGTTTGTTACTCATTCACGCAAAACCTACTGAACGGAATTGGATGAAACTTATTGAGTAAAATGGGCTATACATCATAGGCTACAGCAAGGGCAGATTATGTGGGGGCACGGGGGCATGTGCCTACCCATTATAGTACATAATTATATTATTACAGCCAGTAGAACCAAAGTATTAAAAAACATGCCAGAAAATGACATTATTTATATCAGCTTGACTTTGAATGTTAGTTCATGGAGAAGAGAATAGGCTCAGCATCTGGATAGAAAGACAAAGAATCATTAGAGGAAAACAATCACATTAATAATCTTCATAATATATTTGAAATTGTCTTTTCACCGCATCTTTTTCAGTTCTCGATCCGTACGAATATGAAAATTTGTCATGATCAATCAATTGACCTTGTTGACTGGGTAACAATTAGCGAAAGAACCAGAGGATTTTGGTGATTTTGTGCTGCATTGTGATGTATTTGGCTTCAATAATAAAATTTACTGTTGAAGTGCTCACATCCTTGTATGTAGTGAAATTAACCAAGAAAGATTTACAACTGGATTTATAATTTTTTTTTAATATATCTTGGGTGTAGGAACGACTTATGCATAATTTAAAGTTTTGGTCCACAAAAAAGTCTTGGGCAAGATTTTCTTTTGGTGAAGTTAACAACGCTTATTTAACTCAATGCATTTAATTGCTTAAATAATCATCTTCCTTTTAAATGACTTTTTTTTTTTAATGACACATTATTGGGGTAGGTATGTTAAATAATTTATTTTTACGTGGGTGCGTAGACGCTTCCTTACGCTTTCTCCAATATTCCTCCATTCTCTCTCATGTTGCCTTTCTCCGCACTTATTCAGATTACTATCATTTAAATGATATTAATCTCAATTATATATAATTAAAAATAACTAAGAGAATAGTAAACATGTAATTTTACTGTTTTATATTAACACGAAGAAAAATAAAAACAACAGAAAACATAAAAATAAAAACAAAATAACGTAAATAATAAAGAAAAGGCTATCTATAGTGCAGCCACAGTTACTGACCCCTTTATAGGTTAACAAAGTGCATTGTTGAGATAACATAAAATACAAGACTAAACGAAAAACGTTTAACCTTATCTACTCCAATCAGCTGTGTAAGGTCATTGACGTATTTAACGCATCAGGTTGCCGTCTGCCGGCATCATCAAGGCGATTACTCGTAGCATTATTAATATTGGCGATATCTCCCCAGAAATGGAAGACGTTAAGGAAGTAACTCGACCAATTTTTCTTTGGGTTCTTCTTGTTCTTCCAATAGGCTTTCATTTTTTCCTCAAAGGCTTGTTAACGCTTTTCCGACCACTTTGGTCTGTACTGTTTTACAACTGGATTTTTATATATATATATATATATATATATATATATATATATATATATATATATATATATATATATATATATATATATATCTTGGGTGTATGAACGAGTTATGCATAATTCAAACAGTACGTAGCATTATTATTAGTACTATTATTTTTTTTAACTTTTTTATTTTTTTATTGAATTGTACAACTGTAATATACCTACACATCTAGTACAATAGCTATAAGAATAAATAACACATGACAGGACATGTAGAAACAGTACCCACTGGTAGCACTCTAATGACATTTCTTTGATAGAGGCCATCTTCTCTTCAGACGCCTAGGAGGATTGTCCGGGATGGAATTGGATGCAAGGATGGAAACTAGTGGGATTGGATGGGCCTGGAGTTTATGGAATGACAGGTATCTGGAACGGGCTAAATCGGTAGCATATGAAACGTTAAGGTCATTATGGATGGTTTTCTTTGTGACAAAATAAGGAGCGTTTAGGTTTTTGCGAAGGATTTTGGATTGCAAGGATTGAATACGAGAGGAGTTCGATGGTTTGGTTGAACCCCATAGTTCAATTCCGTAAGTCCATATAGATCTTCACATAACTTATAACATATAACTTATAACTTATATAACATTCACATAAATAAGTCTTTTGTAATTGATCTGAAGCTTTAAGCGTTTGTCTAGTATGTGTTGAAGTAGTCGGAAGCGTTTAGCTGTTTCTTGTCTTTTCAGTCTTGTATGAGGGTTCCTATTTTGAAACTTAATTTTTCGAATTCTTAAGGATTTCGTTAGGAATTTAAAACTTAAAAAATAAATGTATAGACCAGATATATAAAATTAAAAAAAAAAAAAAACTCGACCTTTTGCAAGGAATAACATCTCATTTCCTCATTCAGCCCAAACTAATAATAATGGATAACCATTTTTTTTTATTAATATAATATGGATAGATAGTAAAACACCTGCTTCATAATTTTAAGATATATCATACTTATACTAAACAAAATAACAACAAAACGAATAACAACAAGTGTACATGAATAATGAAAAAAATCTGCTAAGTCCCCTGTTATATAGAGGCAATAACGTAACTGTGTAAGTACTTCCTGGATTAGCAAGAACAAGTCCGACCAGGACTTCATCATTAATAGCTTCAATTCCGGGCAAGCAAGTTACACCATGTAATTATTTATAGACAGATAAATAAATAGAGATATGAGGTTGTTGTATCTGATTCTGTTAGGACTTTTATGATATTTATGATATTATGTTAGGATATTTGATGTACTGAATTTGATCTTTGAAAATAAATTTCATTTTGCTGCATGTCCTGATAATACCTGAAATGGCGAAACATTGTCTGGTCAGTGTTCCCTCGTATTTTTGAGACAAGGATAATTTTCTTTGGATTATTAGAAAAAAAAAAAACATGTACCACTACAACCCTTGAACGGGTCTGGGGTTCAGTACATGGTAGAGACTGAACTGTTTCATGGACAACGGTTCTGCAAGGAAGTGACTTGCACTAGGTCACGCTCAACCACCAGATTTCCCCCCCTTACTTTGGTTACCCTATTTTTATAATATTTTATAGAGGCTGGGTGAGCCTCGAGAAGGTCTTAGAACCTATATGATCCATCTCCGGCTGCAAACGGACTAAATAAAAGTCTTGCCCGCTGTGGGATTTGAACCACGATTTCCAGCATGGCAACTCAGTGCTTTACCACCGAACCAGTCCGCTCCCTTGGATTATTAGAACCGCATTTTAATATATTAAATAACCACACACACACACAAACCAGCATGTGGGATTTTATACTACAGCACATTGGCTCTACCCAGAAATTAGGTTCAATACATATGTTGGAGTATGCTCCTCTTGGAACATGTTACTTATTCATCGGCTGTTTTCATTATTTTAATTCACATCTACAGCTCCGGTGAATAAGAGGATAAGTGAAATGAAGTCTTAATTTAAGAGCTAAGTCAGGGCATTGGCTTGAAATGGAGTTATTGCTTATAACACAACTTAGTTTCGATCGACACGATTCAGCTTCTTTCAACACAATTTGCACTCGATGAAAAATATTCGACTTTATCAATTATTTTCGAGGACAGCATATATATCATAAAGGCTGAATTTTGTTTGTTTATTTTAAAATAGAAATTCAGAATGTGCTGTATTTACAATAACAATTTGAGAGAAAATATTGTAGTTGGGTGTATATCATACAATTGTACCAGACAAATAATGCGGACAACATAATAATTATCTTTTCGATTCAAAACACCTCCATCCTCAGGACTATTAAACTGACGAGATTGGAAAATCTTTTTTATTTTTTAGATTTTCCATGGTACAATTTTTCATTCCAATTTCGATGCTAAGCAACCCAATTATTTTTGAATTACAACGTATCACCCAATTACCTCTTATTTCAAGGCGACATTGGTACCTTTCTATAATACACATTTGGGAGCGGTACCCGGAAAAGTAATTCCAAGTTCTCCAATTGAAAACAGAAAAGTCGGAGGTCGTGGTTCAAAGGAGGCCTCTATAGCCGAACCTCCGAAAGGTCCCAGGGAAATAATTTTGGAGTTAATGGAAAATCGTGAAGGTATAATCTTTGATTTTCGTGACCCCGGAGCGAGGGATTGAAAGGCCCGGCTTGTAGAGATAGGGTTCATTATTCCCTTAAGATATTCCATTATTCCACTTCTTCGACTCCTTGCTTAGGATTCCTTCGGGATGGGAAGAGACAACGAGGGAGGAAGATATAGCAGACTACATTCAGAGGATGGCAGTTCTCAGGGCGGTGACGCAAGCCTTATTAGGGAAGTCTGATTGCCCAATAAAGGGGCCTAACACACGCAGGATATTCCGGTTTCTGGAATTATATAGGAATCCAGGAGTTGTGTATAAATATATATATATATAAAATATTCATTCAACAAATATAAAACTATAGTATAGTTCAGCTACGATATTTGATAGTTCACATATTCATGGCCTAATATTGTTTGTTAACTCATTTAACGTCACTATATGCTGCTATGGCTAATCGGGATCTTTAACGAGAACCTGATACCTCATTTTACGTCCCCTCTGAAGGACAGCATAATTAAGGATTTTTTACTCCCTTTAAAAAATCCTAGGGCCACCTGCCGGGCTACGAAACCGCGATCCTAGGCATAGTAGGTTGATATGCTAACCACCATTACAATGGTGACCATTGCTCAACATTGAAAAAAAAGTTCTTTAATGAATTCACAGGATATAACTATGGATATTAAGATGACACACATTAGCCTGAAAATAAATTTAAAACTTATTTATCATCATACAAGACTGAAAAGACAAGAAACTGCTCGACGTTTTCGCCTACTTCAACATTTACTGGACAAACGTTCAAAGCTCCCAATTAATTACAAAAGACTCATTTACATGACATTTATCAGACCTATTTGGACATACGGAGGTCAGCTTTGGGGCTCTACTAAACCATGCAATTCATTTCGAATCCAATCCTTACAATCCAAAATCATTCGTAAAATCCTCAATGCTCCTTATTATGTCACAAACAAACTCATCCATCATGATCTTAATATCCCATATGTTGCTGATTTGGCCCAATCTAGATACCTATCCTTCCATGACAAGCTCCATACACACAAGAATCCGCTAGTCTCTCAACTTGCTTCCCATACTATTCCTGATAACCCTCCGAGGCGTCTGAAAAGAAGATGGTCTCGAGACC
Source organism: Arma custos (assembly GCA_037127475.1). Lineage (NCBI taxonomy): Eukaryota > Metazoa > Arthropoda > Insecta > Hemiptera > Pentatomidae > Arma > Arma custos. The sequence continues at coordinate 8,373,800 of CM073762.1, forward strand.
TTCTACTATAAAACTTTATTGGAGTGCAATCAATGGATTGTTTCTCCACAAGTGGCTTACAGCAGATTTACTTGATGTAATATAATTACAGTTGTAAATATCAATAAATTATTCTAAAAAAAAAAAATGATTTATGATGAATTAGGAAGGTATCCACTATCCGCCTGACGGGAAACGACCCACATTTTAGCTATTTTACAACTATTCATACAATTGTACATAGTAGGTATTGTTCGTTATAGCAGAGGTATTATTTTTTTTAAATTATTCTAGAAATTGAGAGTTCAGTTAACTACATATCTTGCACCTCTTGGGAGGGGGAGAGAGAGAGAGAGAGAGAGAGAGAGAGTGAGAGAGGGAGAGAGGGAGGGAGGGAGGGAGAGAGAGGGAGGGAGGGAGAGAGAGGGAGGGAGGGAGAGAGAGTGAGAGAGAGAGAGAGTGAGAGAGAGAGAGTGAGAGAGAGAGTGAGAGAGGGAGGGAGAGAGGGAGGGAGAGAGGGAGGGAGGGAGAGAGAGAGAGAGAGAGAGAGAGAGAGAGAGAGAGAGAGAGAGAGAGAGAGAGAGAGAGAGAGAGAGAGAGAGAGAGAGAGGGAGGGAGGGGGAGAGAGAGAGAGAGAGTGAGAGAGAGAAGCATTTCTTTTTCACTCAACTTTTGAACTGGAAACTGTCCAAAACGGTTAAAAGTAGCAGACTTCACCCTGAAAAGAATGGTTTTCCTTGTAAAATAAAGGAAAATGTTTGTTTATTTTTTAAAAGTTACTTTATGCTGCTACACCTAATGTGTGGTAGTCCTCATTTTTGCCTATCCTCGTATATGTAATACAGAATCTTCAACGAGTACCTGACACCTCACAGACACTTGGGACCCTATTTTACGTCCCTTCCGGGAGAATACATACAACCAACGATTTTATACTCCCTTGAAAAAATCTTAAGGCCTAGGTATACTCCTCAGACGTTTACCAGTCAGAGCTATTAGATTTTTAGGAATTCGTTCGCAATTATACCTGCGGTAAAGTAAAACGAACCAGTAAGATGGAAACTCCTCAATATCGGACAGTAGCTAGGCCGCCCTTGAAGATGAAAGGACCCTCAAGAACACACACAACGAGAACACCCTTCGGAGGCAATTCGCTACGACCCAGCAAATCCTTACCTTGGCCTATTACCTGAGGCGATGTGGCCCATAGCACAGGCCAACGATGAAAAAACTTTTTTAATGAAAATACCTTATTCTTATGTTGTTTAGGTTGCTGAATCCAAATATGATGCTTAAAAAGTTGTATCACCCACCATTTATTCACATTTTATAGTTAAATTCATGAAATAAAGAAATATTTTTAGAATTTAACAGCTTTTTCATAGTTAAGATAACATGAAAAAATAGGTCTAATGAACAAAGATGATGTTGGCAGCACTGCTGAAACACATGCTAAACAGCTGATGTTTTGTTTATTTTCAACATAACCTCACTTTTACGTTTCCTGTACATGTGCTCAGTGCAATGTCTCATCGCGGCTGTAAAAACTCTGCTGACAGTTTTTGTTATATTTGTGGTGAGTTTGTTATTAAAAAGCACCAAAGAAACATTACAGACTTTGTGAAAAAGGTTTATCTAGCATACTTTGGAACCAAACTTGGAGACCAGGATAAACCTTGGGCACCGCATAAGGTATGTTATGTATGTGTTGAAGACCTCAGGAAATGGTCAAAAAAAGAGAAAAAACACTTTAAATTTGCTGTTCCCATGATATGGAGGGAACCAAAAAATCATTCCGATGACTGTTACTTTTGCAGTGTAGATATTACTGGTCATAACTCTAAGAACAAGAAGGTAATAAGCTACCCTAACCTTCCGTCCGCCATCCGACCAGTAGGGCACGGTGTAGATTTGCCAATCCCGGAACCACCAGAGGACTTAAATTCTATTGAAACAGAAGTATTTTCTGATGTACAGTCGGAGTTAGATGAACACGATGAAGAATTCCAATGTGTTACAGAAAATGTAGAGCCTAAATTGTTCACTCAGGTCGAGCTTAATGACTTAGTTAGGGATCTGGGCTTAACAAAAGAAAAAGCTGAACTGCTTGGCTCTAGGCTAAAAGAAAAGAACTTGCTGGCGGCTGGAACCAGCATTCATGTGTATAGGAAGAGAGAACAACAATTTTCGAAGTATTTTGAACAAGAGGGTGATTTGGTGTACTGCTCAGAAAAAAAAAGAAAATATAAACCAATTCCAGTTGACAAGTGAACCTTGTATCATCACATAAAATTACTATTCCAAGTATTTTACTGTAAATACAAACCATTTTTACGATTCTACAGTGTTTCATTGATTTCCCTATATACTGTAAATGGGTATTAGACTATATAATAAAATACATTTTGCTTGGAAACTAAGGGTGATACATAAAAACTACGAGCAGATTTGGATTCAGCACATAAAAATCTATCAAGATCAGCTATTAAAATTAAAAAAGTTTTCAAAAAGGTTTTTTTTGTTGGCCTGTGTAGCCCAGGTAACCGCAAGCTCACAGGTAGGGCGTACAGTATCTATTATCTATCTACCTCTGCACTTTCTTAAAAATTATTAACACCCTTGCACAGAATATTAGCTACCGTGAGCCGACCGCATGGTAATGGGAAAGAGGGAACCATATTGCACGCAATGTGGAATGGGAACCATTATAGAGCTCGATTGGAAAGGCCTATTTTTGCATTATAGCAATCGAGAGTTGGCAAGCCTGAAACGAATCGGTAATGCCAACTAGATCGATCTGAAATGGCTTCGATTTCTGGCTCGTATTCCTCTGCTACCTGCAGCATACTTATTATATTATTATACACTTATTATTATAGTATGATGTAATACAGAAAGATCGAATTAAAATAGATATGCTATTTATACATCATATGAATTATGATAAGACAATTTTAGTTTCATAACATCCATAATCATAATGATAATAATAACATCAAGCTATGGCGATTAAACACAACCTATTAGACGATAAAAACTAAGTACCACCGAAATAGACTTAAATACCGGGTTGTGTAACCTAAATTCTCTATCGTACTGAATTTGGACTATTCTATGGACTGTATACCTAATTTTCGAAAACCTAAGACATGGATCATATAATCAAAGTTTGTGGATATGTTTCACATCCAAATATTCTCTCACATCCCTGAAGATGACCTACAATTTAGGTCGAAACGTCGGCACACAATAAATAAGAATGCACTTATTATGGTGTTTTAATTGACTGCACCCCCAACTATCTCTATCCTTACATTAGAAGTTCCAGTCAACTAATTGCTTCTCTAATATAATATTATAAATATATATTCTGTTTCTTTTTCTATTTATGTTTATTATTCTAAAGGGACTTAGTTCCAGAATAAAGTTATTTTTCTATTCTAAATTCTAATTTTCAATTATCAGACAAAAGGCTGGGACAAAGTAATGTCGAGAAAAATTCAGCCCGCCTTCATTTTATCTTAAAATTTACTTTTTAATACTTAAACTTTAGGTACATCAATTCCTCAACATGTTCTATCATAAGGCTTTTATTTAAAGACGACTAAAATCGCCAGTTTCGAACCATTTATTTCAGAGTTTCACAATCTTTTTCGGTTTGCGGCTCCCTAAATAATCGATTTTTTTCCACAGCGCCCTTAATACATCAGATTTTCTTCTAAATTTTTGATTTTCTTGAAAAATTGGAAAACTTTCCTATTTAAATGCGATTATCCATTTAAGAGCGAAAAATTAAAAATCTATATTTATCCTAAATTAAAACAGAACCAAATAACGTTAAGTGAACACGAAAGTTCTGTCTGTTGAAGGTTTCCAGTCGTGATAGAACTCTTTCGAAAGTGAAACTGTGAGGCAATACCCTTGAAATTTAAAAAATAATTGATGTTAAAAACCTACAGACTGGAGACTATCCATCATAGAAACTAAACTAATAATGAATAGTGTTTAATCCTCCACCCAGAATGAAAAAACAAAAACAAAAAACGCTGGTCACAATCAAAATCAAAAACAGAAATAATCGAATAAGATTGTTAGCTTAAGCTGACAAGTGACTGCAGCTGGATGAAGCAGTGAGAACTGTCAACTATCAATCAGTCCTCATTTTAGGTACAATGACCACGACAGTAGCTGCCATGATAGTGCGAATTTCGCGGTTAGTCATTGCGTAAATAAGCACCCGCGCTATTCATTACAAGGCCTAAGGGGATCTCATTATTCAAGCAGTAACGACTGTTAAGAAAGTACAAAATATTTCGTTACTGGAGAGATAATTATAATAAACTAATATAATGACATGAAATTTGGAATATCTTGAAACAGTCATCAGGACCAGGAGACAGAGGTTCTACGGCCACATAGGCAGAATGAACAATAAGAGGCTGAACAAAAAAATTTTCGAAAGTCTTCAGCTATGAGAGTGTTAGTGGATACGTGAAACAAATAAAAGAGGAACTTGGATTGAGGGCTTTTCGAAAAAAAACAAAGACAAGTTGGGGTTTTTGCATGAAGGAAGGAGAGACGAGGGAGAAAATTGACTAAGAAAGAACTAGAGGAACAGTCCAGGAAGATGAGAGAGTATTGGAGTTGGAGTAGAAGGAAGGCGGAGAGTGTTAAGAAGATTATTAAGTGATATTCGCCTGGTCCTTGCTGGTAAAAAAAAAATACATAATATTCACATTATTCAAAATTTAATCGGAACACTTGCGAAATAGAAAACAGACAAGAAAGAATATAAAGTACAAAGTGTTCAGAAGAAAGATTAAAAGATACACTTACCACAGAAATTAAATAAATAAAAGAGTTGTAAGGACTTGGAAATTGTGTCTCTCTAATAAATTATCGTATCATAAGATAATTTCCTAGGTTTCTCTATTGATTAGAACAAGCTTACCTCATAGTAATTATTCGAAACGTTCAATGTTACGTTTTAGTTTTGAAAGTCGTTTAGTTTAAGGCTACCTCAACATTTTCTAGAAAAACGCTGTAAGCTCCCAATTAATTACATGAGATTCAAATACTTAACAATTATAAGACCTATTTGGACAATAACGGAGTAGACCTTGAGTCCCAAATACCTCAAGAGGGAAAAACAATACACTTCATTCGTGTTCTAAGTATTATCAATGATTATGTTAATATTTTAAAGTTATCAAAAAAATATAAAACCAATTAATATTTTAGTACACTGGACGAAGAATGTTGAACAATTGAAGAATTTCTTGATGATTTGCCCTGTACTTTATAACCTAATCTAAGAACAATTACCTTTTCTAAACTGCTTACGTTCCAGGTTACTGCAACATGAGACAAGCGCTCTAAGCTCCCAATTAATTACAAAAGACTCATATACGTGACTATTATAACAACCATTTGGACTTACCAAGCAGAACTTTGGGGCACCACTAAGCTATCGGATTCCTCTCCTATCCAATCCAAAATCTTCCGCAAAATCCTCAATGCTCTTTACTTTGCTACGAATAAAGTAATCCATAATGACCTCAATATCCCATTTGTTGCTGATTTGGCCCGAACCCGATATCAATCCTTTCATAACTAACTTCATTCCCACTCCAACCCACTAGTTTCAATCCTAGCTTCTTCTTCAATGCTCTATAATCCTCCGAGGCGTCTGAAAAGAAGATGGCCTCATGATCTATTAAGTTGATTTCGATAATTGAACACTATCAGTGGGTAGTTTTTCTACTTGTATCGCCATTGTATCCCATGCCATTATGTATCATTTATTCTATTTACTAGTATTGTTATAATACGGTTGTAAATTTCGACAAATATATTTTTTTTTAAATATATTTTTGTAAGAAGAAACAATAGCGTACTGCAGTAGCATGGTGAGGATCATTGCTCCCGGGTCTACCATCTTTTTTTTTTAACCTCTCAATAAAAGCCGCGCGCCTAACTGTTTTGTTCTGCTTCCATGATCTTCCTTCGTTCGAAGACATTTGCGGTCGGCGTGTTTCTGGTTTCTTTATATCCATTTTCTTGGGAATTATATGATATCGGTTGGCAAAAGGCGCACTGTTCTGGAGCGAAGAACAGGAAATAAAAATGAAATAGATGTGGAATAGAAACACGCATTCGAATCTGAACTGCAGATAGTGATGTGATGTAAAGGGGTTTGCGGCCTGCACCAGGAAATTAAATCGCGCTCTCATTGAGGTTAGGCTCCGTAATGAGTTGACATCTATTTCTCCTCTGTAACTGCACTTTTAGGAAGTAAGTAGGATGCGCTGTTACTGAACTGTAAGGCCCGAATCGGCAATCGCATAGGAAGATAATTAAGAATTATCGACTATGTGGGATCTGAAGACTTAACCTTAAAAGAGGAAAAACTATCGGCGGAGCGTAATCTCGGCAAAATATCCTGCATACACAACCGTTGACATAGTACAGCCAAGTACAGGGCCCGTACCCTTCACTAATCGTAGTGTTGAGGATTTCAATTGCATCCATAACAACTAACAAATTTACCTTCCATACTCTTTACTGTTTATGATAATTTCACTGCTTATAAATAAATATTACTTATAATTAAAGCGTTGAATAATTCTCGCTTATCATAAGGTGCTGTGATTAATCTGATAGCATACAAAATGCTTCTAAAATATAGGGAGCACTCTGGAAGAATGGACACGTCTTTCTAGCAACTTGTTACATTATAAAAAACAAACAAAAAAAACCTGTACCACTACAGCCTATGAAGGGTCTGGGGTTCAGTACATGGTAGAGACTGTACTGTTTCATGGACAATGGTTTCATGGTTCTGCAAGGAGGTGACTTGTCCTAGATCACGCTCAACCGCCAGATTTTCCCCCTTATTTTGGGTACCCTATTTTTATAATATTCTATAGAGGCTGGGTGGGTCCCAGGAGGGTCCTAGATCGCGTATGATCCATCTCCGGCGGCAAACAGACTAAATAAAAATCATGGCCTGCAGCGGGATTTAAACCAGGATTTCCGGCATGGCAACTCAGTGGTTTACCACTGAGCCACTCCGCTCCCTATTAAATTATATATTATAAATATTATATTCGGCATTTTATTGCTAAATTTAATGATTAATTAATTAACGATACAATTAACTGTTTAATAACCGTTGATAATTGTTTAACTTCTGTTTAACACCTATTATTTTATCAATCTCACTAATAGCCTGGTGATCTTTTCATTTTTTTGTGTTTCTGTTTTTGTTTAAAAAGTTTCATATTTCTAAACATAATTTTTGAATGCTTAACCTACTGCTAGTATAAATACTTATAGTTATGTATTTTCTATATCAATGAAGGCAATTAACTAAATTGTACAACTTTATTCTAACAAAGAAGTAATAAAAGGAAAAAAATAATTAATTTGTAATATGAAAAATTTTATGTAATTTTATAACTTATGAAAGAAAGGGACATTCCCTAAATGTCCTAAAATCCAATAAATAAAGATTGATAATTAATTGATAGTATTAATGTCAATCAGAGTCTGGGGTTCAGTACATGGTAGAGACTATACTGTTTCAACGGTTTTGCAAGGAGGTGACTTGTTCCTAGGTCACGCTCAACCGCCAGATTTTTTCCCCTTACTTGGGGTACCCTATTTTTATAATATTTTATAGATGCTGCGTAGGCCCCAGGAGGGTTCTAGATACTAAATGACCCCATCTCCAGCTGCAAACAGACTAAATAAAAGTACTGCCTGCAGCGGGATTTGAACCAGGATTTCCGGGATGGCAACTCAGTGCTCTACCACTGAGCCATGCCGCTTCCATGTCTTAGCTAACTCATTTAAAATAATCTCACAGAAACGGAATTTTATTAGAATCATTTTATTTCTAGAATTTTTCTAGCAATTAAATAAAGGTTGTGAAAAAAATTGTATGGTTTCAAAATTTCCGTTTCTACCGAACAAGGCTGCATTTAAACGAGATAGGAACTTTATCGCACATCCGCGTATTGTTCTCTCTAAAGAAAATTTGAAATTATAAAATATTCACGTTTCGGGCTATTGCCCCCAACCTCGCGATTATTTTCTTTGATCATTATATAAACAATTTTTAACTTTGAGTCATAAAAATGAACTTCAAATATTTAAAAATTAGTACATTACATTTAAAATTTAAAATAAATAACGTAACGCAAAATAAAAAACAGTTTATTCAGTTGCATTAGTAATATAAATCGTAATCCATACTTTATATATATTATTAATCCTATTCTATTATATTAATTCTATTACTTCTATTATAATAATTCTATTAATTCTATTCTATTACTTTATATATATTATTATATCCTATTATTAATCCATACTTTTTATGGATTAAGTAAAAAAATCATTGAGATCAAATTTGCAAGCTGCGATACTGCGCAGATCCTAATATTATACATGCTTTACAATGTGTAATATAGAATAATGATAATAAAAATAAAGAAATAAAATGGGGAGGGGAGTTGTGCGAATCTCGAACGAAGGTTATTTAATTTATATACCAATATAAATATTCTTACCTAAAACTAGTTTGCGCTAACCGTTACATTTTGTTATCCATATGTTAGAAATATATTCATTAAATCTGATTTTTAGCATTAAGATAATCATATTTTTCTGAGCAACATACACTGATAAAATTAAATTAAAAGAAACTATGTTTATGACAAAAAAAAAAAAATTTAAATTACTAAACAACAGCGTTGGTTTTATATTTAGAGAGTGCTGTATTGTGACGGTGGGTGTATTTCAATGGCGAGTGAGCAAATATTGCCTGCCCACTAAACTAATGGAAATGATGATCTGCAAGGACGACCTCGTCAGCAAGAGGTGTTGTACAAGCAACATTACTAATACCTATTATTTATCATGTAAAGAATAAACAAATAAAATGTGAATAAAAAAAAAGAAGTTTAAGAAGCAAAAAATACGGACAAAATTTAATATTTATTCCCTTTTTGTTTTTAATCATGTCAAAATTATACAGATATTTTGTTCAGTTTATGATTGACCAAGAAAATTTTCAGTAGGTAACACCGACCTTTATATTTATGCTACGTTCTATGGCAAAAAAATCTTATTTGAAATGCTTTTTAAATACATCTTTGAAGTGAAAACTACTTTAGAAGCGTATAGCGACTTTAAAACTAGAAAAAACCATGACGTGACAATACGTGTCAGCAACATGTTACGTAATAAAATAGTAACTTGAAATACCATTATCGAAAATAATGAGAAAATAAAAATATTCAGTTCAGTTTATAATCGAATTTTATATTCATGATTTTTCGTATGACATAAAATTTTACTATAAATTGATTATTAAACATTTTTGTAACTTGGAATATTAAAAAATAATAAACCAAAAACGGCGTTCAAAAATGCGTTCAGGATCAAAAGCGGGTTACTCCGAAATTTCAAAATATTACTTTTTCACATCTTTTGTTAGTTTAGCCAAACAACTTTATGCTACCAAAACTTCTAGTTCAGAACCGGACAATAATGAGTCCAAAGGGCTAAGAGTCGTGTTAAACACAATCACTTGACTAATCTAGCTAAAACGTGAAAAGGACAAGAAAAGATAGTTTAACTAACGCCTCAACAATTGACAGATCTCATGATCATTTGAACACAAAGTGATAAAATAAAACATAAAAAGAACTCAAAATATCTTTGTATTCAAAAAGAGAAGATACATATCGATTGATTGAATTGAAACAATAAAATGTCAATATCGATTTCTAGAATTATTTTATTGAGCCGTTCAAGATCACAAGCAGGTAAATCCGAAATTTCTGTAATAATTTGTTTCACATTTTTCGCCAAATTAGTCGATCAATTTTGTATAGCTCAATACATTGCCATCTTAATTTTCATGGTTTTAATTAAGTTCTGAACATAAAATTACTTTTTAAATTTCATCAGTTTTTGATCCTGAATCCCTCAGATAAGTATTAATTTAATATTCAGACTAGAGTATGAAGACAATTTCCATTTATATTATCTGTTAATCCATGCATTGACAATGCGAGCGAAAAATATGAAAAAGCCGATTATTGAATTTCATGGTTACCCGCTTTTTATCCCCAAAGCCTCATTTGACAGTTCAACTAAGACCTCAACAATATACAGTCGGGATCGTTATAACAATAAGACAAACATAATGAGCAGAATAACTAAAAATATCTTTATAGCAAAAACGAAAAATATGAGAATATAAAATTTGAAAAAAAATTCTGCCATGGAGAGAGAAAGAAAAAACGGGGCCAAGGTTGAACTGGAAGTAGAAAATGATAAAAGAGCGCTTTGCGGTTAGTACCTAATTCACATGCGGAGGTTATTTGTCTAAAGGTGTGGAACACGAGTGAATACGAATATAACTCTGGGAATATTTCTCGACTATTCTTTCGCAAATATCCGTGTCAGGCTTTGTTGACGGAACCTGAGTTGAGTTCACGAGGAAGGATTGTAATCATTTGTACCTGTCTCTGGGTAACTCTGAAAAGCGAGGAAACAAACTACACAATCATTTGTGATTTAAGAATTATCAATGTAAATACTTTAATTTAATTAGTTAATTATTATTAATAATTATATCACTAAAATAGAGCCAAAAACTCAAAAAGAAACACTATTATTTATTATAATGCAATTGGGAAAAATCACAATGCAAAGCCTTATGTATCAAAATACACCCACTTACCAGTCGACGTTTCGCCTATTCAGGCATTATCAAGACACCAAAAATAAAAAGGGGGTTATGTGAATCACATCTCGAAGAAAAAGGTGCAATACATCCCAACGATCAACAGCCCAAACAGGCTCCAAACATGAGACAGCACCCCACCACCAAGACGTTCAACATACAACTCAAACTCAAACAGAGTTGTGGGGTGGGGTGCTGTCTCATGTTTGGAGCCTGTTTGGGCTGTTGATCGTTGGGATGTATTGCACCTTTTTCTTCGAGATGTGATTCACATAACCCCCTTTTTATTTTTGGAGTCTTGATAATGCCTGAATAGGCGAAACGTCGACTGGTAAGTGGGTGTATTTTGAAACATAAGGCTTTGCATTGTGGTTTTTCCCAATTGCATTATAATTAATAATTATATTAGTATAATATTTTAAGGATTTTGAAATAGTCCATGAGTTTTTGTAGAACGTCTTTAAGTCAGTTTGCGGTATCTGACTGACGAGTATGTTCGGGCTGTTACTTGACACAGCTTTGCTTTTGAACTTCATCGGTGCGAATTTTACTATTTTGGTGTATATCATATCCGGTAAGTTGAGCGGTTTAGAGCACTGCACCGAAGATGCAGAAGTCCCGTGTTCGAATCTCGGCCAGGGCAAATCTTTTCTCTTCAAAACAAAAATATTTAAAAATAATCACCATTAAGATAGAAATAAATTATACAGTATATATTGACGTAAGTCAATATGATCCTAATCAATTCAATGAACATTCCTCCGCGTGTATACATCGCAAAAATTGCGAGAACACGGGGATATAGGATCGGTGAAGAGAACGGATTTGTCTGACTTGGATACGACCCCTGGTAGCTCAGAGGTTTAGAACACTGCAACGGGGATTCAGAAGACCCGGGTTCGAATCTCGGCCAGGAAATATCTTTTCTCTACTACAATATTTCCACCACGGAATCACCACAAACTAAAATTTACAGCAGTTCTAAAGTTACTGCTTGCGACACTGTTTTCCTTAGCGCATTGATGAAATCCAAAACCAGATGTGAACCATTTGATAAAATGCATTTCTTTGATTTAATTGAACTACATATTTTTACATCTATTACTAAAACAAATACATCTTGAGCAATATTAATTCATAATCCATTACCCGCTATCGAATATCATCGTATCGACAGCCGATATCGGATTAGCAACACAAATCCATTATAAATCGAGATTTCTTAATCGATCTTATGTTACCAAATTAATCTCACTATAGAAGCTAACGGTCGTACAAGTCAATTTATATTACAAATTCAAAACTCATTTGAAAATGATTAATGTACGTCTCTCTAATGGAGTGAGACCCTGGAAACTGTTTCAACTTTCACTATAAGCAATCATAAAAACGAGACTGCTATCTCTATTTTAGCTATTGCTAAATAAATATGTTATTTTTTCATTAGGGTCAATGTTGAGATTAAAAAATATCTAGAGGAACTTTGGCAAACTAAAAATATCTGTTTTTTCTTCTACATTAAAAACCACAACCAAGACCCATATTACATGTCGTCGATCCAAAATCAAAATACCGAATGTAAACAAAAAATCTTTTTCTATCTAAAGCTATTGTATCTTAAATAATATATCTTAGGTATTGTATAAATATTTTTCTGGACGCGAGGAGAGATCGGAGAGATGAGGTCTCGACACTACACACACACTAAAGCATTCGGAACTGACCTTTGAAATATAAAAGGCAATCAGAGCTCATACGAGCTTTCACACGGGGCCGTAATAATAAACCATCTTCAGCGAAAGCCGAGGCGTAAGAGGTTGATATCATCCCGTTATATCAGGTTAAGACAGAGCAAACTGTGGTGATAAAGAGTATGTTCTTTCCAGGCGGGAAGAAATAATTTAGTTGATTCATGAAGGATATATAAGACTTGCCTTTCGTAAGGGCACTTTCCCGCTTCGAACAATAGGTCCTTCGAGAAAGTTGGTTCGATGTTGAGAACCTCCGGACGACATTGGAAGTGTTAGCAATACTGAAGAAGGTTCGGGCTAGGCAGAGATATCTGCATGATTACCGGATGGCCGAGGAATGCAAGAGATTTCCGCTCCCTCAGGCTATCTGTTCGCCATCTCTTCCAATATTATGTTTCAAAAGTTTAATTTTTTATTCTTTACGTAGATATATTTTATTTTATTCTATGTTTACGTAAATATATATGTTTTGCTTTCAGTTGATAAGATTCAGTATATTCACTAAAATAGAGCCAAAAACTCAAATAGAAACACTATTATTTATTATAATGCAATTGGGAAAAACCACAATGCAAAGCCTTATGTTTCAAATTTCTCCAGTAATACACCCAGTTACCAGTCGACGTTTCGCCTATTCAGGCATTATCAAGACACAAAAACAAAAAAGGGTTATGTGAATCACATCTCGAAGAAAAAGGTGCAATACATCCCAACGGTCATCATCCCAAACAGGATCCAAACATCACCCCACCACCAAGACGTTCAACATACCTATGTATGTGGGTAGGTAAAAAAGGTTTTTGTGTCTTATAATGCCTGAATAGGCGAAACGTCGACTGGTAAGTGGGTGTATTTTTGAAACATAAGGCTTTGCATTGTGGTTTTTCCCAATTGCATTATAATTCAATATATTCGTTAACCTTCCTTTTGGGGGCGTTTCGAGACCATATTGTTCCCATAATAATTCCCTAAAAGTGAAAAAATAGGATTTTAGGTGAATAGTATTTAATAAAAGACTAGTCTAAACATAAAATTGACACTTGTACGCTGTTAATATATAACTGGTACTAACCAATTGGTGATGAAATACATCGCACAAAATACCTGTTCAATATTGCCATGCATAATCAAAACAGTGTTCATGACTAGAAATTCTTAAAATGTGTAATGTTAGATTGTTATATATGAGAAGGTGTGAATTAAGATCAGCAGTCGCTAAAATGAAGTTGAACGAATAGGCTGAATCTCATGAAGTGAAAGTAAAAACCTATTTACTAATAGTCAAGACATCACGTTTTATTGTTATTATTATTTTGATATTTGATTTTTTTTATTTATTGTAAATATAATAATAAACAATCCTTACCTTCTTCCATTTCTCGTTGTTTCTTCTTCGTCAAGAGATCCACCAGCGCCCGAGTCCTAAAGCATAACATTAAGTTAGAACCATTCAAGTAATGCCAATATAATTGAATGATGTATATATATATATTAGCTAAGATGCAGCTTGGCCTATAAAGAAGACACTCAAGTTGCTGTAAAAAGATACCTTAAAACTTTGAGACAGTTATCTAGTTAGTGGTCAGTGGATAGCCCTACGTTGAAATATAAAACTTGCCTTGTAATTCTTTCCTAAAACGAACACCGATTAGAACCTCAGGATGTACATGTACAACATCAGAGAGTAAAACGCATTCTCTTAATTTATTAGGGAAAGAAAATGGTCCGGGAAGAAGAATTTAGGGTTGAACTATATAAGTCTATTGTAAGGAAGAAATAGTTGGGCGTGCAGTCAATAAAAACACCTTAATAAGTGTAAGTTATTTATTGTGTGCCGACGTTTCGGCCTACAATATAGGCCATCTTCAGGGCTAAGAGAGAGAAAAACAAACAGAAAAACATATAAAAATGTTGCAGTAACAAGAATATGGTGACAAGTAATGTAGTAATGTGGTACAAGTGTGGAAATTAAAATAGTGACTAGATATGATGAAATAGTGAATAGATATGATAATTAAAGATAATGAATATAAAAGTGTTTACAGAATATAATAAAATTAAAATAGTTATAGATAAAAATAAAATTATAGATGATGAACAGAAATTAAAATAGTGACAGATATAATAATTAAACAATACGAATATAAAATACAGAAAATAAATGCCCAGAAAGGATAAAATGTAAACATAATATAAAGGGAAAGAAAAATGAGGAGGTAAACGGAAAGATACAAAATGATTAAAGATGATGATGAAAGATTAAAATATAAAAAAAGGGGGTGGAATATGAAGGATTTAGAAAAAAATAGTTTAATAATAGATATAAATGTATTTGATACCAGACATCTAGAGGTTACATAGGTAAAATGTAATTATACAAGCATATGTAGAAAGAAAAGATTGATATATTTCAAAAATTAAAAATTGAAAATAGTGTTTATAAATATGTACTCTAAAGTATGAAAATAAAATAGAAAATATAAGTAAGGAAAGTTAATATATAACTGTATACAGTTAGAAAGAAGTGGTATTAATATAAAATAAGATGTGAATATAACATAAACATATAGATTACATAAATTACAGTCAACCAATTACATTAGAAGTTACAGTCAACCAATTCTTCTCTAACAAAAATATATAAGTCTATATATATTCCTTAATTACAACGAAATATCTTTAACCATTCATATATGCTTATAACTAGTGTTGGTAGGATCATAGTCACCTAATATATTAAGAAAAACCAAAACAAAAGCAACTTTTTTAGGGTCAAAAGAGGATAACTCAAAATTTCAAAAATTGAATTTTTCATATTTTTCTCTCGTTAAGTCAATAATTTTTGGGGTACGGAGTGGCTAAATGGTAGATCACTGAGTTGCTATGCCGAAAATCCTGGTTCAAGTCCCGCTGCTAACAAGATTTTTATTTAGTCTGCTTGCAGTCGGATATGGGTCTATGGGATCTAGGACTGGGGATCACCCAGCCTGGATAGGGTACCCAAAATAAGGAGGGAAAATCTGGCGGTTGTGCGTAATCTAGGACTAATCACCTCCCTGTACAACCGTTGTCCATAAAGCAGTATAGTCTCCCATGTACTGAACCCCAGACCCGTTCACGGGTTGTAGTGATACAGGTTTTTTTCTTTTTTTAAGTCAATAATTTATTTACCCGAACCTAAAGGTTCATAACCGGACTAAAACCATGAGAAATCAGGCGGAAAAGTGTCGAGAGACAAGATGCTTGACTAAACTAGCGAAGAATGAAATAAAATCGATTACTGAAATTTCGTAGATATCCGCTCCTTATCCCAAATGCCTAAAATAACTTGAAATGGATAAAATCTTTGATATTTCAATTCGATCGATCGATATTTTTTAATCGAAGTCATAAAAAAATCTGCGAGGTTGGCCAAAATAGTTCTCTCTCAAATGATTCCGCTGATCTTGATAAGTGTTTCCAGTAGCCTGGAATTCCATAGTGACAGGGAATTTATCTTGAATTCTTTGTGTTAAAAAAAAAAAAAAGTGGTGGAGTAATGTTTGAAAAACAGCCAGGCGTTAGGAATTTTTAATTAGTATTTCAAATAAATATTTATATATGTATATTTTATATTTCTTTTCAATATAACAAGAACCTCTAAACAATTTTACAAATATCTTGGCATGGAGTAAGCAAAATACTCCTTATATGTAATGTAGATTACATATCTTGTAGTCTTAGTACTTTTATAATCAAATTGCTATTATTTTTACCTTAGAAGAGAAAAAGGGAGTAACACAATTGGTAGAAGACTAGCAGAAGTGAGAGGATGGTACAGAATTCCTCCTCACACTGTATAGATGGTTCAATAGGACAGAACATGATGAAGATGAACAATAAATTATTTACAATTCATTATTATTATCATTACTAAATAATATAAATTATTACAAAAAAAAATCCATTCAATTCTTATCTGACCCCATTCCTGATCTCTTTGAGGAAATAAACTAACAATTTAGTTCCGTAATAGGGAATTAATGATGATAAAAACAAGTAAATTTACTAATAAACCTAGAACTTATTATCCTATTAAATATAGTCTGCGATGACAGGTACAAAACGGTAACCTTGAAGCCGAGCCAGTAATTGGCTGACAAATCTGCGGTACATTAGCCGTACCTTCCACCCGGGTAGTCTCAGACACGGTACGCTGCAGCTCTAAGTTGTACTTATTAGGCGATGCTCGCCGGAGTGTGGAGCAAACGCCATAGATGGTATGAGAGGATATCCGGTAGGCCCAAGGCTTCCGGGGAGCAAGGTTCCTGACGGCCGATCGATAAGTGAATATCGATATATTTTCAATACATCGCAGGAGGCCATATTCGATTTTTCCTCCTCCCTTCCACTCCTAAACCCTACTTATGCAAAATGGAGGAGATTTGATCTGAATAATATCTAATATTAAAAGGCGATATTACTAAATATGAAATAGCGCAGGAAAAAAGCCTCTACAACCCGCGAAGATCATTAGGTCAGTACTTACACTCAACCGACAAGTTTTTCACACAGTTAAAAGAAAACACTTTATAGTGATTGGAAGAGAAGCAGGAGGGTCTATGGATCCCAAAGGGTCGCTTCACGGATGTTAAAAGAATAAATAATGTGTTCGCAACAGCATTTCTCCAACTTGGGCCCTAGAGTACAGCAAGCAAGCACATTACCTACTGAATTATCCAACCTACTCGCTCCTAATGATGAGAAAAAACTTCGAAATTAATTTTTAGAGATTATTAGTCAATTTCTTGTAATTTATTGAAATTTAGACATGTATATTGAATACTTCAAGTAAATATAATCAAAGATAAATCATGCTCCTAGATAAAGACAAGTAGAGAAACTACCCAGTGGTAGTACTCAAATAAAAAGTTCAACTTAGAAGGTCACGAAGCCATCTTCTTTTCAGACGGCTCGGAGGATTATCGGGAATTGAAGAGGTTGAGTGGAAATGAAGTTTGCATTGAAAAGATTGATATCGGATTCGGGCCACACCAGTAACAAAATGGGAAATTAAGGTCATTACGGATTACTTTGTTCGTAACAAAGTTAGGAGCAATGACGCTCTTCCGAAGGATTTTGGATTGTAAGGATTGAATAAGAGAGGAATTCGATGGTTTAGCAGAGCCCTAAAGCTCTATTCCGTAAGTCCAGATGGGTCTAATGATTGTCATGTAAATGAGTCTTTTGTAATTAATTGGGAGCTTAGAGCATTTTTTGAAGTAGCCTGAAACGGCGAGCGGAAAATATTGAGATAGCAAAGTTGAAATTTGTAATATACTCTTCAAATAAACAAAAATTTCAGGAATTCTTCAAAATGTTTAAGATAGAATTACTACACTTCTTGGCTTTTCCGGCAAAGAAAATAGTAGGCGTTATTTTCAATTTAGAGGGCAGTTTGGTATAGCAATAGATTTCTCATGTTATTACGTAAGGTAGACCCTCCTGAGGCTCAACCTCTATAAAATGGGTACCCTAAGTTAAGGGAAATAAATCACCATGAATTCGGACAAATCACCTTGCACAAACGTCCTGGGAAAAAGTACAGGATCCACAATTTATTGAACCCAAGAAAGAACAGTGATTCATGTTAGAGAAGAGTTGGTCGACTGTATCTTCTAATTCAAGGAAGAAATAGTTGGGGGTGCATTCAATTCGTGATTCATATTTATTTAGTAGCTTATCATAAGGTGATATGATTGATATCAACATCGAATAAATCATATATATATAATGGTCCTGCGCTACGGATGAAAGTCAATTTATGGCAATAGCAACAGCCCATGTTATCAAGTCTGTTTGTTTATTAGAGCTTTAAGACGTAAGACCCCAGGGTCATCAACGCCTCAAATTCGTTTGAAACACGTGATTAAGTCATAACCATCCAAAGTAAGTTTCTCATACTTAGTGAAGCGAAATCGTATTATTTTTTCAGCGAATAAGAGGCCATGTTAGGAAATAGCTTGAAGAGGGGTTATTTTGCTGATTAATTAAGTAATCTACTACATTTTAAGCTAAAAGGTTCGAGAATGATACGATTCCGCTTTTCTCTATAAAGTTAGCACTTTCTGGATAAGTTTTGACATAACCACTATATTTACAAGGGGTAGCAGTCTATAATAAAATACACAAACAATTACCTTGAAAAGTCGTTAACAAGCAATCAAATTTGATTTTGTTTTAATAAACAGATTCAATAATTAATAAAAAATAAACTAGAACAATTTTAATAGCTACTTTACTTCCTGAAATTGCAACTGCGTCTAAAACTGAAATTGGTACTTCTCCAATCTAACGACGACCTACCCCAGCGCCCCAAGTGTCACTTTCGTTAACTATCTCCTACTGTTAGCGAAACCTTCCTTAGCCCTTTGTTATTGTTTGTGTCTAGTGGACGTTTATTTGTTTTCATGTTAATTATACAATATGAGTTGGAATTTGATGAAGATTTTTCGCGAGGTGATTGATGAAAAGTCAGCTGTGCTATTTCTACAGGAGCGGAACGTCATTCCCCGGAAAAATGTGTTGTAGAAAGGGACATAATATGAAACTGCAACTGAATATTATTCTTTTTAATGAACATTGTTTATAATTTTTGTAACATATTGTTCTTTTTAATTAATATTGTTTATAATTGTTGCTAGATATCGTTGTGTTTAATCAATATTGTTTATAGTAAATGTTTTATTATATCTTATTATTTATTTTCTATTTTAAATATTTCAATTTGAAACATAAATAATTATATTTAACTACAATGTGATGTTTTTTGGTTAATTGTTTTGATTGTTCTGTATATACGACACCGTTTTGATGTGATATCGTTATTTTTAATGAATTTTGTTTATAATAAATGTTATATTTTATCTTCTTATTTATTGAGTAGTTTATATATTTTAAATTTAAAGAGAAATTGTGATGTTTGTATTTCTTTTATTTTTACCTATTTTTCTTTTAAATAGAAACGATTTGCTCGGGCAAATAAAATAAAAATAAAATAAAAATAGCTTTAAAAGAAAAATAGCTAAAAATAAAAGAAATACAAAAAAAAATCATATTTTAGCTGTATATCATCTCCTATTTCATTTCCTAACAATCCTCTTGTCTGTTTACTATTTCAAATATATTTCAGGCATCATAACCTGACAGGCTGCAAATAGTTGAGGTAAGTGCCAGAGGAGCGTGCTGGGGTAGGTCGTCGTTAGATTGGAAAAGTACCCTAAAATTTAATAAATAAATTCAGAAAGACTCCTTGACACTTTTCAAAGGAGGTTTCGAATTCCTGCTTTGATAAGGCCTTGCCCCCATCACGATATGAAGATTCCGTTGATGCCCTTGTGAAGAAGAAGAATATCTTTCCTCAACATTAAACACGTGCCTAGAATGAGTTCTTTATCGCTGAGAGTCATCAAGAGGTACATCCAACTACCCCTATTAAGATATCCTGGATAGAGAACCTAGGAATATTTTTTAAACTAATAAAAAAAAAGAATAACAAAACTACGAACTAGCGAACTAAAGGAGCTATTATTCGTGGAAAATGAAATTACTTTACTCAATAATGGTACATCGATATAACAGGGAAAATATTAAATGAATATTAAGAATATTGAATGAATGAATGAATGAATGAATAAAGCCTTTTATTACAAAAAATTAACAGAAATTATTAAAATAATTTTACTACAGATACTATTTATAATATTTATAACTTTTATAATAGTATGAACTTTATTTATTTTTTTTTTTTGCTTGTTAATTTATGTAGGCCTTCCCCCTAGGGAGTGATGGTCTAACTTCCCTGGAGACCAATTCCTACTGGGAAGTGGATTAAGAATATTAAGTACTATCAAATTCAAATCTCCTAATTTCATGTTCTGAGTGGCTTAAGATGAACGGAAATAAATTATTTAGTATGATAAAAATAATTTACTGCGGTTTTTGCCGAGAAACTTAAAAGCTATCCCATTGTACGTAGATGTTTCAAACTCCACAGTTTTCTGATTCATTATCTACTTGATATATCAATTACAATATACTAATTTATTATTAATAATTTATTGGAAATTCATAATGCAAGAAATTGGCTTTGTAACATTTTGGAACTAAATTGAACGATTTTGATGTTGATGGCTTTAGATTGTAAGCCACGAACAGCTTGATGGGTAAGGCGGTAATAACACAGAGGACTTTGAAAAAGATTTTCCATTATTAATATATGAGGATGAATGCTATGAACTTTCATTTTTATTTCATTCTATCGTTGTAGTTTATATAAAGAAAATAGTGAACCTGGCCCTTAAAGCTGCATGATATTTGTGGTGTACCTGTACTACTATAACCCATGGAAGGGATTTGAGTAGACCAGTCTAGTCACTACCAGACATGGAAGGGATTTGAGTAGACCATGGAAGGGATTTGACCAGGACCATGGAAGGGATTTGACCAGGACCATGGAAGGGATCAGACCAGGACCATGGAAGGGATTTGAGTAGACCAGTCTAGTCACTACCAGACATGGAAGGGATTTGAGTAGACCATGGAAGGGATTTGACCAGGACCATGGAAGGGATTTGACCAGGACCATGGAAGGGATCAGACCAGGACCATGGAAGGGATTTGAGTAGACCAGTCTAGTCACTACCAGACATGGAAGGGATTTGAGTAGACCATGGAAGGGATTTGACCAGGACCATGGAAGGGATTTGACCAGGACCATGGAAGGGATCAGACCAGGACCATGGAAGGGATTTGAGTAGACCAGTCTAGTCACTACCAGACATGGAAGGGATTTGAGTAGACCATGGAAGGGATTTGACCAGGACCATGGAAGGGATTTGACCAGGACCATGGAAGGGATCAGACCAGGACCATGGAAGGGATTTGAGTAGACCAGTCTAGTCACTACCAGACATGGAAGGGATTTGAGTAGACCATGGAAGGGATTTGACCAGGACCATGGAAGGGATTTGACCAGGACCATGGAAGGGATCAGACCAGGACCATGGAAGGGATTTGAGTAGACCAGTCTAGTCACTACCAGACATGGAAGGGATTTGAGTAGACCATGGAAGGGATTTGACCAGGACCATGGAAGGGATTTGACCAGGACCATGGAAGGGATCAGACCAGGACCATGGAAGGGATTTGAGTAGACCAGTCTAGTCACTACCAGTACGTGGTAGAGACTAGACTGCTTCTAGGACAACAGTTGTGCAAGGCGATGATTTGCCCTAGATCACGCTCAACAGCCGAATGTTCCCCCCCTATTTTAGGTACCCATTTTAGAGAGGGTGAGGGAGGCTCAGGAGGGTTCCAGATCCCAAAGAATCCGTCCCCGGCTGTTGAAAGATTAGACAAAATCTGCCTTAGCCAGTTTTGAACACGAGATTGCCACAAGGCAATTCAGTGCTATACCATAGATCCTCTCCGCTCCCTCTAAACATAAAGAGGTGTCTACATAATTATAAAAGATGAACACCTTAGGGTCTTCGAGCATAACAGTATTGCGTAGAATATTTCGTATGAGAAAGAATGAGCCTAATTCAGGAGATTGCGCAAGGCACGATTGAGGAGGATGGTAACCAGTCAGTATAATTGTGAATTGAATATTATATAATATAATTATATAATTAAAAAGAAGCTTCCATAGAATTGATATTCATCATAACAAAAGCTGACCCAAAAATAAATGAGGCACTATTTATATACATAGTAATTTGATCTAGTTTTTAATCTCTTGACATCCGTGGATGGATCCTGTGGGATCTGGAACCTACGTGGGGCTCATCCAGCCACTATATGGGACAAATCACCTCTCTGCATAACCGCTATCCTAGAAACAGTACAGTCTCGCATAATAATTCGTAATACAAACATAAATGAGGAAAACCTTATGGGATTTACAGACTCTCTATAAATTGGGTACCTTCAGTTATGGGAAAAACAAGAGGGTTCTCGGCCAAATCACCTACTTTTACAAAAATTGGCTTAGAAATAATACAGTCCCTAGAATGTACTGAAACCAAGACCCTTCATTGGTTATAGTGGTACAGATGTTTTTTAAATTTTATAATTTGTTTTTAAAATATATTTTTAGAACATCCTTAGGAGAGAGGTTTGTAGACTATTTTTAGCAATTTCGGCATCAAACCTTTCGGTTGGCTAAGCCTTGTTTTGTATATAAATTAGATATAAATCGATTTCTCGATCTAAAATTTAAATCGAACTACAAGACAAAGTATTGCATGTAACTGACCTACCGTTAGAGTGGAGATAGAACAATGATGCGAAACCTCATTCACTCCCAAGCGAGAGGATGTAACGGTTGTCCAAACTAGTAGGTCAGAATATTAAATCAGTCCAATGAATATTTCAGTTCCTTGTTGTTGTTGACGGGTGTAACTTCTAACAATGTCTGTTATGTTCTTTGTTGTTTATGTAGAAGTTGTTGACGGGTGAAAGACAACAATTTATACCCTAACCTATTTTCCCTATTAGAAAATAAGGAGGTCATAATCGGACATCACAAATAGTCACAAAGGGATCTAGTAATTTGTTTATTTAACCTAACTTCATGCTGCTATGGCTAATCGGACGATGCTACATTGGGAGCTCTAAATCCAGGTTTTATTAGGATAGGGATTTTTAACGAGTAACTGACATCGTACAGGCTCGGGACCTCCGTTTAACGTCCCCTCTGAAGGACGGCATAACTAAGGGTTTGTTACTCCCTTAAAAAAATCTTAGGGCCACCTGCCGGGCTAAGAACCCGTGATTTTGGGCTTAGTAGTGTACTAGGGATCCTTCAACTAAAAAAATATTATTTTAATTATTGATTTTAATATTATTCATAATAATAAAATTGATTTTTATTGTTTCAGATTTAATAGAGCCAGCCAGTCAGCTTTTAGTTACTCTAAGACGCCGTATCCCTTAGTAAGTTAACAATTCGGTTGTAACTTTGACAAAAATAAAATAAGTAGTACTTAATTTGTGTAAAATTAATTGACAGCATCCTCTAATCATTTTTATCATAACTAATAATATTAGTTTATAAGGAGTTACATAAATGTTTAAAAATGGATAGAAATATTTGTTCCGGCCCAATTTAATATTATTAGAATCATCAACTGTTCATATAGTTAAATATATTTTCTCTTTAAAATAAAAATATTTAAAAATCAAAAAATTGACCAATAATTATAAAAAGTTATAAATAGTAATATGACGTAAGTCAAAATGATCCTAAAATTAAAAGTAATGTTTAACATTCGTTCTCGTGTATACATCGCAAAAAATTGCGAGAACACGGGAACATGGGGTTGGATAAGAGACTCAATTGGTAGGAGCGCTGTCACGGAGAGAAAGAGGTTGCGGGTTCGAATCCCGGCCGGAGGTATATCTTTTCTCTTTCAAATAAAAATATTTAAAAATCAAAACAGCTAACCAATAATTATAAAAAATTGTTCATATAGTTATTGTCTTCGAATATATATGCATACATATTAAAAATGTCTATTTACATTGTTCTTTAATATTTGCTTTAATCGAAGATATCTTTAGCATCTTATTAAACAAGGGCTTGACATCAATTGTTATACTTTTTCCTCTTTTTTTTTAATACATACTTTCAAAGACTAGTTTCATTCCCGATTGTAAAAAGCACCTCGGTTTTAGTCTGTTGACGACACATCAGTTATATATTTGTACTATTGAAATAGTTTTCAGTGTTATAAATGATAACTTCTAAACTTAAATATATTTAAGTTAAGAAAATATTCTTAAATGTACAAACGACCTGATAATTGGGCGTTGGCGGTCAACAGTAAGATGAACTCTTCATAACTATTTCTTACGACCCACATTATTTCGTCAAGAAGATTCTCAACTATTGAAGGAAACTGCTGAGAAGGAAACCAGAGCATGGGACCCATCTCTCGCTCTTCCTTTTCTACTTCATTACATCAAGGCGTGTTGTGAGCGTAACAGCAAGTGGGCTAACAGCTAGGCGTAATTACTCAACATAAATATGTGAATATGTAATCGTATATATATCTTTATTTATTACATTAATAAATTTATTTTAATGCAATTGGGAAAAACCACAATACAAAGCCTTATGTTTCAAATCCAGTAATACACCCACTTTATTTGAGTTGTATGTTGAACGTCTTGGGGGTGGGGTGCTGTCACATGTTTGGAGCCTGTTTGGGCTGTTGATCGTTGGGATGTATTGCACCTTTTTCTTCGAGATGTGATTCACATAACTTCTTTTTTTTTTTGGTTTTGTGTCTCGATAATGCCTGATTAGGCGAAACGTCGACTGCTAAGTGGGTATATTACTGGATTTGAAACGTAAGCCTTTGCATTTTGTTTTTTCCCAATTCCATTATAATAAATAATAGTGTTTCGTTTTGAGTTGTTGGCTCTATTTTATCAATAAATTTAATAATTAATTGATGAAGAGAAGGTGAAAGATGGGGGATGTAGTAAGGATAGATTCTAACTATGTAAGATGGGGTACCCAAAGAAACCTAAGATTAAAGGTTAACTCCTAAAAAAAAGATAATAAAATTTATTGAGACAATTGAGATTGACTGGAAGATCTAATATGGGATATAGATAATCTGGGGGTGCAGTCAATTTAACACAAAATAAGAAAAAATTAGTTATTACGAGTGCCGACGTTTCGACCTACCTTGTAGCCAATCTTCTGGGCTGATACAAGCCGGAGCCAATATGACCAACCAATATAGTTTTGGCGCCGGATTCTATCAGCCCTGAAGATGGCCTACAACGTATGTCGAAACGTCAGCACCCATAATAAATAAGTTTTTCTTATTTTATATTATATTTACTGCACCCCCAGACTATCTATATCACATATGTCTGATACATAGATACATAGATAATAGATACATGACCAACTAACAGTAGATAGACATTAGACTCGAACGAAATTTATTTTTATTATTAAAATATTACTCTTAAAAAAATATTTTCTTTTCTTTTAGGATTGCTTTGAACTAATCTAGTTAATGAAAATAGTTGTGTTGACTAATGGTTATGGTATTCATATGATGATTATACCCATGAAGAAGATATGTCTTGCGATGTATTTGCCCGTGAAGGGTCTTGGGTTTAGCACATGCTGTATTGAGGGAACGTTTGTTAAAACATTTGATGAATTGCTCTGTACGCTTTGTCTTCGGGATCCGCAGGGACTCCCCTGTATGTTTTATGAAGAATTGAGGTGGTTGTATCCTTCCTATCGCCGTAAGTATTTCCTTGCATCCTTCCTCTATCAAGTTATCCAATCCCGCCGTCCGTTATACATATATGAGCTCCTCAAATTTAAATCCTCTATCCATTCCCGTGATACCCGTTCACACCCTTCCGATTTGTATACAGAGGCCCATCAAACCGCTGCTTTCGACAGATCGTTCCTGATTCGGTCCTGTTCCCTGTGGAATTCTATCCCTTCTTCCATCCGCTGTTCCAAGACCCTTCCTACCTTCAAATCCCGCTTATTTGATTACTTTCTATCCCTCCAGTTCCCCGAAGTGCATACATATAATTATCGATAGAATATTATTTATTTTGTTTATTCATTTTTATTTTGAATGTGAAGTAATGTGAAATCTTCATTTTTTCATTATCATAAGAAGCTATTTTTTTATTTATTATTATTTAATCAGCTTTATAGATTAAATTTTCTACTTGTTTTTTTTTTCTTTGTACTCTAAGGCTCTAAAGCCAACAATAATGTACAGTTACGCAAAAATAACCGACATGATACTTGATTTAGACCTACAAACAATTAAACAGTTTATTCACTCTCAGACTTGGAACTTTTTCAACTTAACAAAAAACTCAGGAAATCCCTTATTGCAATCAATAGGCAATTATAACAAACAAACCTTAAGACGATACATACATAGACGAACAAGACATATACTATTAGAATAAATATAATTAATTTAATACATTATAATAAGTTATCAATCATAAGCGAATTTATTCCTTAAATGGTAGAAAAAAAATTGTACTAAAATTGTTTTGAACTAAAATTGTTTATTTTTACTACAAAATATTATACTTATTTTATTTATTTTTCTATTTTGTGTAGGTTTTTTTCTTTTTTTTCCTACTGCTATAAATATATTACAGCTTTTATTTATTATGTTTATTCAACTTGCATTATACATTGTTATACTTCAACATGTAATTAAATAATTGTTACAAATTGTAAATTAGCAAATTAAAGGAATAAAACTTTAATTAAATTTTTTAAAAAATGTACAGTTACGTTATTCTAAAGGGACTTGTCTCAGAATAAATAAAGAATTTATTATTATTATTAATGTAGACTGTACAGTATCTAGGACAGCGTTTATGCAGAGAGGTGGTTTGTCAGATTACCGCCATGTTTTCCTTAATTAAGTGTGCCCAATTTCAGAGGCTGAATGAGCCCCAGAAGGTTTTGCATATCTCACAAGGTCCATATTTTGCTATTAAGAACAGATTACATAATTTATCTGCCACAACCGGATTTGAACCCGAAACGTTTAGCGTAGCAGCACAGCAATCTACCATCTGATATAACTCGCTCACCTCCTGCATCATCTAAAACACCGTTGTTTTTTAGTAAGGAAAAGAGAGTAAAATAAGGGAAAGCGAAATTATGTCGCTCCAATGAATTTTTCCACTCAAGTAGATACAATACGGTGTTCCCCGAAAGAGGATAGCCTTTGGGGCTTTTACAGGAAATTAAACGGTAAAGAAATCCGTCCCAATAAACAGAGGCAGGCAAATGATTCTTCAATAAATTTTTGCAACTAATGATAGAATTGACAAAAAAAAAAAAAAAAAACCCGAATCAAAATTAATGTCATGCATAATTAGATTTGGCGTCAAATGAGACTAGTAACTGTGGAAATGATAAACAACTGCAGAAGTTGAAGTTGATGAATTGTCAAAGTTAAAATGAGGTTCAAATAAACTTTGAAGTTGGTGTTTTGTCAATCAAGCAAAAAACCCATTCTAATAGGCAAGGAACATTTTTTTTCCCGAAATATAATATATATATATATATATATATATATATATATATATATATATATATATATATATATATATATATATATATAGGTATGTATAATCTACTTCGATAAAATAGTCAGAACGGAATCAGGGATGATCGAATGGATATATGTACGTGTATCATGAAACTAGAAAACTTTTCGAGATCGAATATGAGAGGGAAGGAAATTATATTTATCATTGAGTGTAAAGAAACAAAAATCTTTGGTTTTTAAACTATAACAGAAATGAAGACAAATGACAATTTTTACCATCTCACTTATTCTTGTAGTCTTGTAGACAGATCCGATACTCAAGATTACAACTTGACAAACGGTTAATATGCAATTTTTTTTATTAGTCTAAAACGACAAGAAACAACTCGCCGTTTCAGGGCACTTCATCATTTGCTAAGCAATGCATTTGCTAAGCCCTATTAATTACAATTATCTACATGACAATCATAAGACCCATTTGGACTTAGGAAGTGTATCTTTGAGACTCGACTGTCATCGAATTCCTCTCGTATCCAATCCTTACAATCCAAAATCCTTAGTAAAATCCTCAATGCTCCTTACGTCGTTACGAATAAATGAATCAATAAAGACCTCAATGTCCCATTTTTTACTGATTTAGCACGAACCCGATATCAATCCTTTCACGACAAACTTTATTCCCACTCAGTCATAATAGTTTTAAACCGATAATCCTTCGAGGAGTCTCAAAAGAAGATGACTTGTGACCACTAAAGTTGAATTTGCTATTTAATTACTAGAAGTGGGTAGATTCTCTACTCACATTTACCTCATCTCAAATCATTATGTACCATTCATTCTATTTTCTTGATATAGAATATTAATATAGTTGTAAAAAAAAAAAAAAAAACCTGTGCCACTACAATCCGGTTCGGCACATGGTAGAGACTGTACTGTTTCACGGACAACGGTTCTGCAAGGAGGTGATTTGTCCAAGGTCACTCCCCACCGCCAGATTTTTCTTTTATTTTGGGTACTCTATTTTTATATTTTATAGAGACTGGGTGAGCCCCAGGAGGGTCCTTGATCCTATATGATCTATCTCCGACTGCAAACAGACTAAATATAAGTCCTGGCGCAGTGGGATTTGAACCAGATTTTCCGGCGTGGCATCTCAGTGCTCTACCACTGAGCCACTCCGCTCCCAAAACAGTTGTAAATTTCAATAAATAAATCTTAAGAAAATTGAAAATTAAAACTTTCTTGAGATTATATTATAATACTTCCTAATATAAAGAAATAATGATTAGTTTATGATTTTCAAGATATAAAAGGAACAAAGAAAAGTTATTTTGGTGCAAATTTTACTTTTAACCTTTTATCGGAACATAGGTTATATGCCCTACTCATGGTAGCGTATTGAATCCAAAAGGTTCCGGATTCAAACCTAGTTTTTGCAGATAAATTGTTTAATCTGCCAACAGTGATGAATGTTCCCTAGAGGGATCTAATTACCTCCCCTATGCTCACATAGCCTGAATACATTGGATACTTTTAATAAGGAAAAATCTAACGGTTGAGCGTGATCTTATACAAATCAAATCCTTGAACAACCTTTGTCATAGAAAGAGTAATGCCTCTACCATGTACTGAATCCAAGAACCTCCATGGAATGTAGTGGAAGATTTTTTATTACTTGTTATATTATTTATTTGGGGATAAGAACCAAGGCACCAAACAACATAGGTAGATAATTACACAAATTTTAAGAAACGCGTCAAAACTTTCCAGCAGGTAAAAGTACTAAATGTTAAGGATATTAAAATACGCGGCACGTTTCTTAATAGTTTCTTTATTTTTATCTCCCCCCCCCCCCGGGGAAAAGAAACATGACGGACTGTTACGATAGCGCGCGTACTATCTCCATCTTGGAACCTGCGCCTCCACGATCTGTCATCGCTCGACCTGCCCTCTGTCAGCTCCTCCGACAACCAGCCTCGGCTCTCCTCCAGTAGTGAAATTATTACCGAGCTGATGCTATAACGTTACATCTCAATATCTCCCTCTTCAACTTTCCCCTCTTAGAAGCTGAAGACATACATCTGCTCTCGGAGTATTATCTGCGGCTCTGGTAGCCACCGGTTTAGCCTCCGAGTATATAATTATACAAGAGAGAAAATGAAATAGAAGAAGAAAAAAAGATAGCAGGGTTCTGTGTTGAACACTTTGTTTACAACAGGAGAGAAAGTGCACAACCAGTTTTCTAATTTGAGTGAATCACTCTACCAGCAAAGCAAAACATTAATTATCTGCAATTGAGTTTTTTGGATTTGAAACATTCAAATTGGTTTCAGGCCGTCAAATGAAAAAAGATAGATTTCTATGTCAGAACAGTACTGATAAATGTTCATTGCAAGCAGAAATCGCAAATCATTTAATCAGGGCTCATCGATGCAGATTTCGTTTTCCTAATAAGGATTTCTGCTACAACAGCATTGATTCCGCAAGACATTAAAAATCTACTTGTTACTTTCCTTGCATTATTATTACATCCATTACTGCTTCATATTTTTAATATGAATAACCAGTAATTATGGATGTTATACCTGTGGTTGAACGACCTTATGCTCCTGGGGGTGAGAACATGCAGAAGAGGATCGTCTGGAGTGGAGGAATATTGTCGATGAGGCCAAAATCCTCCATGGATCGCATCACCGATAAAATAAACTGTATACATTATTTATAATATAAAAATGAGTTCGTAAATTAGGGAAGCTAGAACTCGAATTTTAACCCAAGTGTGGCAAGTTTTTTTTTTATTCTGTTACCAGCCGTAGATTGTCTTCGGCGGGCAAGTCATAGCGCTAGAATGCAATTAAAAGCCACTTCAAGGATGATGAAGATGGTGTTGACAAGACAAATTGTGTAGACAGTCAGAGGGATGTCGTACGGTCGGTAGACCAAGATTAAGATGGACGGATTGCATGAGGGAAGATTCCAAGAAAACAGGAATAAAGAGCAGGATGACAACAGCCAACGATAGAAGAGCATGGCGATTGATGTTACGGAGGCCAGGACTCGGTTGCTGGTTGTAGCGGCAACATATACATACGATTCAAGACTATTATGCTTTTAAATTAGTAGTTATGCAGATCAATCTTATTATAATGTTACCTCTATTCGACGCTAGTCGACCTAGCTACGTCATCGATGTTAAACAATATTAAATAAATGAAACATCACTTCTAAGCTGTAAATACTGTCTACTCGGGTTAAGTACAAAATGTACTTACGCCGTTACAGTCATGAGGTACAATTTAGTTTTAAATAAAAACAATGATGACTTTAAAAATTTCAACGAATATAAAGTTATTAGTTAGTACAAAACTCCTTACGATAGATTGCAGTCCCGTGAACTTATAATGGGACAGTATTCCGTAAATTTGTCTGATACAGCATCAAAATAACAAATACGAATGTATAATTGATATTTTCCAGAAGATCTAAAAATATAAAGATGTTACCTAAACCTTCATTAACCAAAACCAACACAGACAGGAGCTCTCCAGAGTGACAATAGATCCTTGGAACTGATGCCGTCATCAGAAACGAGAGACAATCGAATAGAATTGCCTAGCTCTAGGCCG
Source organism: Arma custos (assembly GCA_037127475.1). Classification (NCBI taxonomy): domain Eukaryota; kingdom Metazoa; phylum Arthropoda; class Insecta; order Hemiptera; family Pentatomidae; genus Arma; species Arma custos. The sequence goes on from CM073762.1 coordinate 8,405,037, forward strand.
ACGCGAGCGATCCCGAACAACGTGCCACCAGCACGTGCTCTCGACCTCGAGGCGGCGGTGAAAGGAGCACATGAGGCACATGATAAAGGGGAAGAAAAAAACAGCCTTGATCGCAAACAATGCTCCTCTCGACATCCTCAACATAATACCCGGAGGAATGGCATAGAAAATGAGCCATTAAATGCCAAGCAGGCAAGAGCATATTAAGGGAATGTTGCACAAACAACTATAATTGAGGTAAACTTTCTCGGTTAATTTGCAATCAAATTTAATCGTAGTCAAAAATTTGGATCCAATTATTCCAAGTAATTTTCGACTCGAGTTAGTTAACAAGGCTAACCCTTCAGCATGAGGAGCAAGAGGCATCATCTGCCATGGCTGTGGGTAGCAATTTAACGAATTCGCTCTTGGTTGTGTAAACCGAAGAGAGGTACCAAAAAACAGCCATTAGGGTGTATAAGAATGGAGTTAAATAGCGCAGGATCGTGGAGATTGGTTGCCTGTGGTGGTGGAGATTGGTTGCCTGTGGTGGTAAAGGCCTGGGTTCATGCAGGACAGTAGTACCATAAAAATAAAAATCATAATAATAATAATCTAAAACAAAAAATAAAAATATTGGTTACAATAAGTCGATATTATAGTAAAATTCTTCGAAACTCAAATCAAGCAAAAGACACCAGCATATTATCGATGAATAAATAGTTTAATTAAATAATCGACTGTTCCAATGATAATAACTTATAGTTAAGCATTATAATATAGCAAACAAATTTAATTATAAAACCTTAAACATGACACGGTCACCTAGTGGTTAGCGTAACAAACTACTAAACCCAAGATCGCGGGTTCGTATTCCGGCAGGTGGTCCTAGGATTGTTTTAAGGGAGTAAAAAATCCTTAGTTGCGCCGTCCTTCGGAGGGGACGTTAAACGGGGGTCCCGAGCCTGTACGATGTCAGGTACTCGTTAAAAATCCCTATCCTAATCAAACCTGGATAGGCAAAATTTAGAGCTCCCACTGCAGCACCGTCCAATTAGCCATAGCAGCATAAAGTGACGTTAATTGAACAAACAAACAACTTATAGTTAAGCATAAACATGGCAAACATTTCGCACATACAACAGTAAGATATTAAGAAAGGAAGTTGTGATATGACCATATCTCCAAGATAAAGACATTTTATGCCAGGCAAATATAGGCAGGGGACCTGGAAGGACACAAAGAAGTCCTTTTGTAGCCGCCATCAAGGACCTCATCCTACAAGGGAATCCTTAAATGGGGAACGATATCTGGAATGGTGAGGAGATGGGAGGTTTCAAGCTATAGGGATTAGGAACTGACGAGAATGCTACTGCTCAGCCTAGTCATACAGATAGAATTGGCATAACTCCTATGAGTCTTGTGTTCAGTACATGATAGAGACTATAATGTTTCTATGAACAGTTATGCAAGGGATTAAGGGTACCCATTTAATAGCAGGAGAGCCTTCAGATATTAAAGCCTTCATTAGTGGCTGTTAGTTAAATATTTTATTACTACAGACAGATTTAATCTCCGATCTTCTGCAAAGCCGAGCTCTACACACTCAGCTACTCCGGTATGTACATTATGTATGTACATTATTATATACATTATGAAAATATAGTTCGTTTTACATATTATAATGTGTAATACAATATAATGTAATTTACAGATAGGAAATAATATATACCCTTATTAAAAGCCAGTATTATGGTGAAATGAATTGGATCAGTTCTGTTTACTAGGACAGTCCTTGTTGAACGATTTCTCCTTTTCTAAATCTTGTGACTAGTTCGTGTAAGTGTGTCGGTTGGACTCTCAAAATGGGCCTGTCATAACAAGACAAACTCATAATAAAACTGGTAGCCATCAATTTTTTCTATACATGTTCAAATGTTTATTAGATATACCGAAGATTTATCCAATGCCATAAATCAAAAAAAAAAAAAAATACCGAAGATTTATATATAAATCTATGTTTATCTTATACCGCTTAAAATAGGTAAGTGATAGTTTTTGTCTGACTAACGTGAAAGAACAATATCCAAATATATAAGAATAAAAATAATATAAAGAACAGAGTTTACACAAAACAAACATTTAGCATAAAAGATCCGTGAGTTTTTTTTAGATAGTTAATGAAACCAGTTTATTTTATTTTTTTCTTTATTTATCGAAATTTACAACTTTATTATAAAATAATACATCAAGATAATAGAATGGACAATACCGTTATGTCCAGAATAATTGATTAATTAAAAATTACTTTTACGAACATTAGGTACCAAAGATATATAAAGAGGAGATTAGATTTTGTGAAAAACGCGGAAAATTACAAATATAATTGATTAAGTTATTTTTAAGAAATTTATTTATATTATTTTTTGTAACATTATGTAAATTAATCATGTAATTTTTCAATATAATTTTAAAATTCAAGACGTGAGTACTATTAGAAAGAGGACTAGATATAAGATATATACTAGCCTAGGTACTTGAATTTTATATATATATATATATATATATATATATATATATATATATATATATTTTATTAATGTTTCTTTTTTAATTATTTAAATTTTTTTTTTTTTTAGTTTTGAAGAGAAAAGATTATGTCGGCCGGGATTCGAACCCGGGTTGCCCGCGTTTCTAGCGCAGTGCCCTAACCACTGAGCTACCACGGCTGGTTAGAGCACTTCGCTAGAATAATATATATATATATATATATATATATATATATATATATATATATATATATTAAATTTTACTTAATTTTTAATCCATATATACTACACTGCAATCTTTTAATAATCATAATCAACCAAGAAAACCAGTTCCCAGTCTTCTTAATTATTTATTACTTAAAACGTTTCAACATTAGTCATTATCAATAGCTAAAATATAAGCGTTTTGCATCATCCAACAACGTATACAACTCTATAAAGTTATAATTCAAATTATCTGCAAAGGCAATTACAATTTTAAATTAAATTTAAAAAAAATTGAATCTAAAAACTTGCTCTAACAATTAGTGAACAAACCTCTGAAAGTGCAATACTATATTATTAATTTCTATAATTATCATCATCTAGGGATCAACTCATCCTCAATAGTCAACAAAGTCTGGGAATTATTTGAAAATTTGAGCTATAAGATAAGAGGTGAGTTGTATATAATTTTTACTATTGTTTAAATCCTTATGCATTAAATTATTATAAATATATAAAATAACAAAAACAATTCATTGAAATTTGTATTTAATCTGTATAATTATTATATGATATTTTACATTTAAATAATAAACAATTGTGTAGACTGGAAACTTGTTTTTTCGCTTTATTAAGATTATTTTACTTAACTTGCCTCATTATTTATAGTTTCAATTTTTAATTACAACTTATTTTTTCTTCTTTTCTTTTTTTTTTTATGACAAAAGCATCCGCATTCCCGTATTTATGAAAGTGCCTATGATTCCATTATCTGCCTGAGCTTTTAATGGCTACTAAGCAACGCTCATTCTATGAATAATTGTCGTATTAACTTTTATTACATTTATTTATTAAACGTTTAATGAATGGAAATCTTTAGACTAGACTTACAGCTGCAAGATAACGGTTTTTAGTATTTACTAGAATATTTATATATTTTTACGTGTTTATGTCATTCGTTTATAGAGATTTATGTCTAATAAATATATGTATAATAGTCCAGGATCCACGGTCCATTTTTGCACTTGATTACTATCAAGCTGAATATTCGTGAATAGCTTCGTATCGATAAGACGCCCAGCAATTTCATGTGCGAAAATTCTCGATTGTGACAGAGATAGCAAGGATAAAAAATGTCGATTTGATGATTCTCAAAAATTTATTACTAACTGGTTTTTTTTTTGTTAAATCTCAAGATAATTATCTAAATTATTTGAAAAATATTTGTCCTATAAAATGTATGGTTTGATGAGAGAGTCCCCCCTTCCAATAACGAGGTCATCAAAAATGATTACTAACCAGCTGATTTTTTTTTTTACTTAGTTAATATTTATATAATTTAACAGTCATTTTGTCATAAAAATTGCGTGGTACGTTATCCCGGTCCTTTGATCAAACCATACATTTTGTAGGACAAATATTTTTTCAAATAATTTAGATAATTATCTTGAGATTTAACAAAAAAAAAAAAAAACTCCAAGGTTCCATGGTCCATTTTTGCTCTTGATTACTGTCAAGCTGAATCTTCGTGAATAGCTTCATTTCGATGAGACGCCCAAGAATTTCATGTGCGAAAATTCTCGATTGTGGTAGCTAACAGAGGTAGCAAGGATAAAATATGTCGATTTGATGATTCTCAAAAATTTATTACTAACTGAGTTTTTTTTTTTTTTTGTTAAATCTCAAGATAATTATCTAAATTATTTGAAAAAATATTTGTCCTACAAAATGTATGGTTTGATCAAAGGACCGGGATAACGTACCACGCAATTTTTATGACAAAATGACTGTTAAATTATATAAATATTAACTAAGTAAAAAAAAAAATCAGCTGGTTAGTAATCATTTTTGATGACATCGTAATTGGAAGGGGGAACTCTTTCATCAAACCATACATTTTGTAGGACAAATATTTTTCAAATAATTTAGATAATTATCTTGAGATTTAACAAAAAAAAAACAGTTAGTAATAAATTTTTGAGAATCATCAAATCGACATATTTTATCCTTGCTGCCTCTGTTAGCTACCACAATCGAGAATTTTCGCACATGAAATTCTTGGGCGTCTCATCGAAACGAAGCTATTCACGAAGATTCAGCTTGACAGTAATCAAGAGCAAAAATGGACCATGGAACCTAGACTATAAATCTGAATTATATAAGATATATAATAAAAAAAAAAAACCTGTACCGCTAAAACCGAAAAGGTCTGGTAGAGACTACTGTTTCATGGACAACGGTTCTGCAAGGACGGGACGTTCTAGGTCACGCTCAACCGCCAGATTTCCTCTACTTGTTTTGGGTACCCTATTTTTATATTTTATAGAGGGTGCTCACCCCCCAGGAGGGTCCTAGAACCTATATGATCGATCTCCGGCTAGTAAAAGGCTAAATTTGCGGGATTTGAACCAGTATGTCTGGCCTGGCAACTCAGGCCTCTACCACTGAGCCACTCCGCTCCTAAAATATATAATTACTCATGTAAAAATAAATTAATGAAACAAAAGAAAAATGATAAGACAGTTTTGCTCAACTCTTCATTCAATTCTAATGTTTTAGTTATTAAAAATTCAAGATAGAATCTAATATTCATCATTTTGCTTCAAAATTAAAATATTATGGACGTTTTGGTTAAGCGTTGTAACACTATTGGACTGTCCTGCTTAATCTTTCTCGCGATTTAGACTTTCTTTTAGACATATTTACTTTTTTACACCAATTTTTGTTGTAAGAGAGAGAAAACAAAAATAAAAAATCCGAAACTTTGCATGATTTTTTAAAATACAACACAGAAGCGACTGATCTTAATTTCTTAAATTTTTCACAACAGAATATATAATTTAAAACAATTTCAAACAGTACTTAAAAAAAAAAAATATTCTAAATCGTAGCTTTAATACAAAAAAAAACAATATCACAATTCATTATGTGAATTACTGAAGTAACATATACACTATATAGTTACACATCGTTACATAGTTACTTAAGATGCTCTACAAATGTCATATGACACCATAGCTTGAAATTATCATCTCAATTCCTTTCTTTTTTTTATAGCCCTGAATAAATGAGCGGGGTCACTTTCAAATATGCTAAAGGTTTAACAGGAAAGTATTCGTAAGTGGGCTGATTCACAGTATGAGCACATATAATTGTATTCTTAGTATCGATTAGTAATCGAATCAGTAAATCGATCAGTATAAGCTCGATACGTAAATACTCACAGTGTAGAACGCTAAGTTGCTATGCAGAAGATCTTGAGTTCGTATCCATCTGTGGTAGATAGAATATTTAATCTGTCAACAGCCACGGAAAGTCCATTTGGTAAAGATCCACAGACTTCCCTGGGGATCATCCTAACTCTGTTAAATGGGTACCTTTAGTTTTGGGAAAACATGGCGGTTAAGAGTATTGGACAAAATCACCTGCCTGCGAAATCGTTGTCTCAGAAACAGTACAGTATTCAGAATATATTAAACCCAAACCCTTCACGAGTTTTAGCATAACTGAATTGTTTTTTCTTTACTACAAAGCTATATTATTACTATTAATATTCAAAAATTAAATGAGCTTAAATGATTAAAACAAAAAATAATAATAAAATAGTGATAGATATAACGCCGATGTTCACGGTTCAAGGACTGTATTTTTTCTGTTGCAAGGATCTAACAATTTCTCTCACGTGAGACTCTTCGAGTCACGTAAAGTCTAGGAAGTCATGATCCGACAAGTACCTAGGCTAGGATATATCTTACATCTAGCCCCCTTTCTAATAGTACTCACGTCTTGCCAAATTATTGTGTTCAATATATAATAATATTGCAACAAATAAAAAAAAAATTATCTTAATTAATAAGTAACAACAATTTGTATGTACAATGACTGAACTCCAAGCGACAACTTGCGGAACAAATACTGAAAGTTTAATGTAGTGTGACATAATTCGACATGAATTTATATGTACAATTCGTGTTTTAACATCACCATCTCAGGGAATCACAAATTACACAATTGGATAGCTCAGAAAATTGTTAAGGGTGGAAATATAAGATTTCACGACAATCTTAACTTGAAAATCTATCATGTCGGTAAAGGAGAGAAGAAGCTAAGAGGCAATAAAGAAATATTGGAAGAAGAAATGACGGAAATCGATTCATCGTACACCAAAGAGAGTGAAACGAAATAAGATAAAGATATAAATGAGGCGCTCAGGATCATAAGCGGATAACTCAGACTAGTTTAAAAAAATATACTTTTTTTACATTTTTCGTTAGTTTAACACGACACTTTTCGTCTTATTTCTCATGATTTTATTCGGTTCTGAACCATAAGTTTCGGGAGCATAAAATTGCTTGACCAAACTAGCGACTGTTTATCCGCTTTTGATCTGGAACGTCTCAAATAAATGTTATTTTAATGTTCAGACTAGCGTTCAATCTCAATTTACAAAAGTATTTATTGTGATTCACTGAAAGACTGTTTTTTTTTCACAGCTAGGGCATCAATAAGGGAACATAAAATATCGAAGCAACGACAAAATATAGTTTGATATTTATTGAAAACTCCAAAACTTGTTTTCACATTTAATTTGTTAAATTTACACAATTACAAGACATGCTAAAACTCAACAATTCGCAACTCGATGAAGCCTCGGAGTTGATCCTGCTGAAAAAGTCATAGAAGAAAACAGTCTAAGATAGTTTTGAACATGTTTTAAGAATGGAAAACAACATGCCAAGATGACATACGAGGCTAAGATTGGTGGAAGAAGGTCCAGAGGAAGACACCGACATACCTGGGAAGATGGGGTTAAGGAAAACTTCGCAAAGAGAAACCTGCAATGGAACAGAAGAAATGGTAGAGGATCGTACGATGTGGTCCGGGCTGTACAGGAGGAAACATCACACCGCATGAGCGATGAGAGGACGGACTGTGATGATACAAGACATGCTAAAATTCAATCAAATGAACACTTCCTAGCATAAATTTAGGTGTATTATGCACCGAATAGAATACCTATCATGGGTTGTTGAATAAAATTTTTGTATTGTTTTTTTTTATAGTAAAAATGGCGCCCGAACACTTAAGATTTGATTGGTATTTCCTGGACTTAAGGCTTTACACTCTTTTAATCATATTCTAATAATATTTCTAACATTTTTATTGTATTTATTTTTTTTAGTTTTGCTCATTTTTAATTTAATCTGTTAACAGGTCTGACGGAACCCGATGACATCAACAGACCCTCCTGGGGCTCACTATTAAATGATTATCGTATAATTTGGAGGAAAAATCGGACATATCACCACCTTGCACAACCGTTATCCTAGAAACCCTTGTATTGGCATAGTTTTTTTCTATTTAATTTTCTATCTTTACTTATCCATGTATTCTATAATTATAGTGTTCTATAATTCTATTTTAATCATTCAGCCATGTCTTTAGTAAAAATAATAACATAACAACGGCTAATTGGCCCTTTGAGAAACAAGAGAACAGTAGAGCCAGCTTCAGAACACCGCCTCAGGTGATTTGCCTAAACAGCACTGACCCTTTGCATGCTGGAGTTCTGACATTTCCAAAGAGCAGATGCAATTTCGCCGGTGTCGAAAGCCGTTCGTGGCCTTTGATTGGCTAATACTCTCCCCTCCCCCGCCACCCTCGAGTTCTCTCACAGTCACGAAGATGATACCTTTGATCTTCACGTCCTGTTCACTTTGCTATCGTGATCCAGGTATCGCCTTTAGAGGTCCTCTTTAAGGGCGAAGGCAGTGCAGCCATTTATACGATCTAGGGCACTTTCTATTTTGATTCATGCTGTTGTTATTTTTGGATCGCGCAATTAATATATAGACACTTGTAAAAAAATCCAAAACTAAAGTTTATAATTTCTTAATGGAGGGGAATGTTTCCAAAAATTAAGAAAGACTTGGAATTGGCCAAAATTACTAATGAATACATATAGACAACAAACAATTTTTAACTTTCTTTTTTTTTACATTAATTTATTGATATTTACTACTATAATAATGCTACAATAAGTAAATCTACTAATATGAACAAAAGACATGAAAAAAAAACCACGTGTGGAGAAAATACCCATCGGTAGCACTCCAATAAAGTCCTATAGCAGAAGGTCTCGAGGCCATCTTCTATTCAGACGCCTTGGAGTGTTATCAGGAATAGTGTGGGAAGCAAGTTGAGAGACTAGCGGATTCAAGTGTATATGGAGCTTGTCATGGAAGGATAGGTATCTAGTTTGGGCCAAATCAGCAACATATGGGATATTAAGATCATGATGGATGTGTTTGTTTGTGATATAAGGAGCAGTGAGGATTTTGGATTGTAAGGATTGGATACGAGATGAATTGGATGGTTTAGTAGAGCCCCAAAGCTCAACTCCTGATAACTATCATGTAAATTAGTCTTTTGTAATTAATTGGAAGCTTAGAGCGTTTGTCCAGTAAATGTTGAAGTAGGCGAAAACGTCGAGCAGTTTCTTGTCTTTTCAGTCTTGTATGAGAATTCCAAGTGAGAAGTATGTCCAGATGGAGTCCTAGGTAACGTATCTGTTCGACAGGGTTCAGTGGAATATTATTAAAGAATACAGTCGGGCAGGAATTCGTAGGTTTATGAAGAAGGGTGAAGGTAATTTGATGGGATTTGTTAGAATTTATTTTAATTCTCCAATTTTTACACCATTCTTGAAGGTTTGAGACATAGGATTGAAGAGATTGGGATGCAACAAATGGATCCTTATTTACTGATAACGCATATGTGTCATCAGCGTACGTAGAGAGGACAGTATATTAAACTTAAAGTTGAAAAATGGGAGGTTAAGCCGAGACAAAAGCGAAGAGAACTGGAGCACAATGGAACGAAGAAAAGCTGAATTCTCGCAAATAATGAAAACCTGGGGGGCAAATAAGAAGAACAAGAAGCCCCAGGCGTGAACCATCTTTACTTAGTGTCTTTCACTTTGGGACCATTGCGACAAATAATAATAATAATATTTTTTATAATTATTGGTCATTTTTTATGAGTTACAAATATTTTTATTTTTTTAACAGAAAAGATAGGCCCTCGACCGGGATTTGAACCCGGAACCTTTGTCTCACCGTGACATCGCTCTGCCAATTGAGCTATCCAAGGCACTTCTCGGTCGAGGACAAAGCTTCTCTCTTTTAGATCCTAAAGCCCCAGTGTGCTCCCGCCATTTTTGCGATGAATACACTAGAACGAAGTTCTTTGAACATTATCTTTTCTCTTTAAAAAAAATTTAAAAAAATAAAAATAATAATAATATATAATTTAATGACCAGCAAAAGTATTTATGATAGCTAAAGCTGTAAAAGTTAAGGTCGGACAAAATTAAAACAAAGTTATCTAAAAAAAAAAAGTACTATCATTAATACATCAGGACACAGATACCGTTACTACACAGATTATGTACACATGTGCTATGTTGACATGAAGTTGAAAGATAAATAGCATTTGGGAATTAGAGATAACATTATCATCTCTAATTCCCTAATGCTTGGGATTATTACAAATCCAGATTATTTTACGTTTGTTAGTTAGTACCTATTGGACGATACAAATGCAATTTTCAAAACTTAAATCAATAAATAGATCTTTTTAAAAATGCGTTAACTGTATGTTTCCTACTTTACTTGTCTTGTACGAAAAATAGAAAGTCACGGTGCTAAAGTGAAAAAAGATTAATATTACTTTATGGAACAAACAATAATAGATTCGTCATGAAAATATTTTACTATTTTAGGGAGAAATAGACCACTACAACTATTACAGAAGTAAGGAATGAGTTGGAAAAGTTGAACATCACATATTGAAAAATCTGGAAGGGTTTTAGGATGGAGAAAGATCGGAAAAGGTTGGACGAAAGATCAATACAAACATGCAAGAGAACGACTGAAGGAATTCAAACAGACAGAGGAAAATTCAGCAGAGGATAAGAATGAACATCTGATGTAGTTATTTTGGTTGCTATGCAGTATGTATACATAATGTTTTATTATAGGTACATAAGCCTAAATTTCAGACTAACTTCAAAAGGAAATATGTTTTTTATTCTCTTTGTTATTTAATTCTAATCTAATCTTCAAACAGGTAAATGTTGGTATTTCATATTGAATAATGTGCCAACTTGGAACGCTGATGGTGGACCTGTTTTGTGCCTAAGAGTTTTTGATTTGTGGGAAGTTTGTCCAGAATTCAAGAAGGACCTGAACCAAGACAAGGACCCTCTATATCTGAAGATATCCTGGAAGTGAAGCGTAGACCGGAGGATCTGACATGGCCCAGTTACTGCGATCCGTTACGCAACCTCACGTTGATTCCAGCATCAAGCCACTGGGTACTGTTCAGTTCAGCATCCTGTATATACACTATATGGTGGGTATATACTAGCATGCTACTAAAGTCCTTGTGCATAATTATAATTTTATTTCAGATAACACATTTTAAGCATTATTGAATAGTTTCTTCAAATTTAAGTCCATCATTTTAAACTAATTTCACCCTTTTTTATCTTCCAATTAACGGATTTAATGAAGGTTCCAAACCTTCGGTATTGAGGCAGCATTACCGACATACTTGACACTCAAACCTCAAAATCTGCCAAGCTGTTAACAGCAATGATTCAAGTCCACTACCCGATCCTGACCGATAATCTGATCTGGGTTCGTTTGCATGGCTCATTCTATTTTTGAGATGACCATGACATCAAGAATTGAACTTATTAACAAACAGATATCATCTATCCTTCAAAAAGTTACCCATAACTATAGCCTTTATTGCTTACTAAAACTCACGGTTATTTTTCTTTTCGAGAATCATTAAAAATGAAACGAATGAAAAGTCGTAACAAGTAATGACTAAACTCAAAGCCTCAACCGGAGGAACTGATTTCAGGTTAAAAAAAATAATTGCTTTATTTTAGTCCAGTTGAGTCAAGAAGATAGCATTTCTTGTCAGATAACTTAAGACTGATTATAAACTTTATGTATTCTATATTATTTATATAAAACATATATATATGTCAGTAATAATATCCAATGTCATATCCCTCAGTAATAACACAGCCTTAGAGTGGTTGAACTTTTCCCTTTTTCCTTTTTATGTCACTTTCTCGTTGCGGTTATTCACCGCCGACTGACAGGCCGAAGAGATACGGACCATTTGATACCCAGCCACCACTTGGCAGTTTATTATCTCCTTGGATAGATGTAGGACGGACCCTGAGTGAACGAAGATCATCGGGGTACGACGAGGAGAACTGTCACTATTTCACAAACCAACATCAACATCAATTGGACACAAATTTTGAGCAAATAATGGAAAGTTTAGACAATATGACACTTTCTCGACAAAGTTCATTGTCAATCGGCCGTAACCTCAAACCAACAAATAACAACGTGCTTAAATAATATTTTTAATAAAATTTATAATTATTTCATTGTTATAATTTATAAATTAAAAATGAAATTATCAATACATCACCCCACTTTATTTCATTGTTCTAATATCTTTTAGTTGATAGAATCTTCCAACTTACCTGAAACAGAAAAAAAAATATTAGCAAAATCAAATAGATAAAAAAATGAAAATATAATACAAGACAATATTACACAGTTTGTAGTGTGGCGAGTTAGTTCTAGCTAGCGGAAAAGTAATTTAAATATTTTTGTCTGCAAAATAAAATATAATTAGCTAAGAGTAAATAATTATGTTACTTTTCAAATCTCGTACTAGGAAAATCCGACAAATTAACCGGACGATTAATTCCCCCCCCCCCCAACAACCGAAGAAGGTGTAATATTTTCGTTGCATTATAATATTAGGGAGAACTGATTATTGGAAGCCGACGTTTCGACCCACATTGCATGTCTTCTTCAGGGCTTGTACGATCACACTAGACACTAGACATGACTCGAGTCTAGTGTCAAGTGTGATGTATGTTATTCTATAAGGACTTAATCTCCGAATAAAGTTACTTTTCTATTATTTTCTAAGATTTTTTTAAATTATGAAAATAGATGTTACTAACATTCCTGTATTACTCATGGTAGGGTGCCAGTGTTTAAGAGGACATTCTTTTGCATAGTCCTTGTTTCGAAGACATTGTTCATTCCTGATGCAAATTGATTGGAAGCGGTTGGAAAAACTCGCCCCGATCTCTTCACATGATGGCGGACTAGAACAACTGTTGAATAGTTTTTTTTCTTCTTCATCTTGGTCTTCGGGCCGCGGTGAAACTTCTTCAGGTTGACACTAGACCGAAAAGAAGGATATATAGTCTCGAGTGTGATCCTGCTACAATGACCCTGAAGAAGACCTGCAATGTGGGTCGAAACGTAGGCTTCCAGATAAACAGTTCTCCCTATATATGAGATTTTTTTTTACTTCGGCCCGGATCATTTTTTTCCCATATACATATAAATATAAGGTCAACTAATATTATTCAAAAGAAAAAAACATTGTACCACTACAACTCATGAAGGGTTTTGGGTTCAGTACGTGGTAGAGACCATCCTAGATCAAGCCAAATAATTCTCCCAATAAAGGGTAAACACTTTATAGAGGCAGTATGACCCCCAGGAGGGTCTGTAGAACTCACAGAGTCCAAGTGTAGCTGTTAGCGAATAATATAATTTAGCTGCTATACCCGGATTCAAACCAGCAACTTCAGTATACCTACTCAGCTCAACACTCTGTTTACTGAGCTATCCCGCTTCCCTAAACTCTGCTAATAAGATTATCTTATATGTTAATTCTATAAAATTAAAAAAAGAAAGCAGGAATATATATTATTTTATCGGATAGTACAGGATATGAATTTTAAAGTAAGGAAGTCATAAAACCTGAAATAGCAACTGGGAGCGAGCAAGTTACTCAACAGCCTCTTCCCTTCTTGGCCTTTCAAATCGATCCTACTTATCTTATCCTATCAGATTTCCTTATTCTTAATTTTATTTTTACCGAGAGGGTACTCCATACCCGACCTAACAGCGGACCAACCCCTATTTTAAAATTGTTAATTTAATTGTACTACTCGATACTCAAATTACATAACTCTTATTTACTTTTATTCTGTAATTCAGATTGTACATTATTTCTTTATTCAATAAAGTGTTAACAACAACGAATCTAGAAAATTCTAAATTACAAACCAAGTATTAACAGGGTGTCATACTTCAACTATCTAGGAGAGGTTATTCTGCAAAATATTCACAAAAAAAAATTATTGAGGTCTAGGATTGCTGCAAAACCTTTACAATAAAAAATGTTTATCTCTAAATACAAAAATTAAATACTATATATTTTTTGTTTTGTTTATAAAAAAAAAAGAAATTATATATATATATATATATATATATATATATATATATATATATAGTATTTAATTTTTGTATTTAGAGATAAACATTTTTTATTGTAAAGGTTTTGCAGCAATCCTAGACCTCAATCTTTTTTTTTGTGAATATTTTGCAGAAATAACTTCTCCAAATACAAAAATTAAATACTATATATAATAAATATATCTCTAAATACAAAAATTAAATACTATATATAATACGGTAATTAAACCAATAATGTTATATGCCAGCGAAACCTTGGCACTTAACAGAAAAAACAGATAAGGAAAATCTAAAGAAAGAGGAAAGGAAAATAATTAGGAAATTTCTGGGACCAAGATGGACCAAAGAAGGGATTACAGAAAATGTCTAAAATTGAAGAATAGTCTAACATAGTGATAGACATGAGGGGAAGGGGGTGGATCCAAAATATTAAGAGAGACTTAGAATTAACCAAAATTACTGATGATGATGTGAAAACAAGAAACAATTTTTAACTTTAAGTTGAAAAATGGGAGGCAAAGCCAGAGACAAAAGCGCCGAGAAGTGGAATAAAATGGAAGCGAAGAAAGAAAAGCTAAATTCTCGCAAATTATGAAAAACCTGGCGGGCAAATATGAAGAACAAGAAGCCCCAAACGTAAACCATCTTTACTTAGCGCCTTCTACTTTAGGAGCTTTATGGCTGATAATAATAAAGTGTAAGCAGAAAAAATAATATAAATAATATGAATTCTTTATTCCGTTATTATATCTGCAGTTCCAGTGAATAATTGTTTAAGTCGAAATTTGAACTGAGAGAGTTAATAGAGGCGAAATTCAGTCATTCTAGTATTTATTCGCTTGTTATAGAAGCAACTAGCTTTTGCCTGCACCAAAATACAGACACAAACGAACAAAACACATACTATTATAAATAATATACATTTTGTAATATGTCATACATAAATTTTGTCTTAAGTAAATCCTATGTACTCTCTTTTCTGTTGGTTTTTTTTAATTTTACCGACAACAAAAACATATTAATCAGTAGCCATTGAACTCATTGAAGTGAACTCATTTACATTGTAAGGGATTATCCCACGAATGTTTTAAAATTTGTACATATTTTAAAATAAAATAAAACAAAATATTAAAAAAAAAAAAAACTTTTGCCTGCGACTTCGTCCGCGTTGATTTTAAATAAAAACTTATGTTGAGTTCAAACGAAGTGTGAATTTCGAATTCCATAAATCAACTCCAAATTATTAACAATGACTTAAAGCATTAGTGAATTCTGACAGCCTACCAATGCTTATCCCTTTGTTGATAGATTTTAATAAACTGTCCTATTAAATATTAAATGGCATAATTACAGAACTATCGATAAGTTTTCAATTTAAATCCACAATGTAATATCCAAATCTGTAATTTCTGGGGTTGATTTTGCAAAATCTTGAATACAATTATTATTATGTTAAAATGTAAAGCCTGCTTACTTATTTTTACATATCTAACTTAACATGATACGATTTCTCGTATTTTACACTTTGAGGGGTCGATTTAAAAAAAATAAAAAAACATGTATACATTTATTTTTAATGTAGAAGCTAAATATAAAATTTCACGGTGCTCGCTTTAAAAAAGACATTTCCTTAATACAAAAGTTTGTAATTCTTTTTACCCTTTTAGAGGATTCATTTTTAAAATTCTTTAGTGCATGCTGGCCTTATAAAATGTATCTACTGTCCAATTTTCAAGTCTGTAATTTATGCAGTTTTGGTTATGCGATGGTCTTTTCAATTCGACGAATTCTTTTATATATAAGCAATAACTACTTTTCAAGCCAATGCTTGACTTAGTCCCTTATTCACTACGAAAATAACACAATTCCGATTCTCTAAGTACAAAAAACTCATTGAGGAGAAAATTCGATCTAACCACTTATTCATTGAGCATGTAGATATAGAACATATATTAAATAAAATATTAGGAAGAAAAGTGCCCGGATAGATGTAATGAACAATCTCTTGTATAGAGAGAACTGTTTATTGGTACGCCAACGTTCTGACCCACATTGCAGGTCTTCTTCAGGGCTCTTACCAATAAAGAGTTCTCCCAATACAAGAGAATTTTCTTGACCTCCATCCGGACCATTTTCTTCCTCAGATATACAAGGTCAACTAATATTACTCAATAAATAAAATCTTTTACTTAAATATTTTTGTTTTGAAGAGAAAAGATTTGCCCTGGCCGGGATTCGAACCCGGGTCATTTAAGGTGCAGTGCTCTAAGCCAGTGTTCTTCAACCGCCGGTCCGCGAAAAATTTTGGTCAAATCGTAAATCACCGTGACGTATTATGTATAAAACTATACAAATACAATGTATAATAACAATATAATGGCGGACATATTCAGTCTGCTTAATGAAGTTAATATTTCTCTGTAGGGTTCATATACAAATATTTTTGCTTTAAGAAATAAAATGGATGCGTTCAAAAAAGAAGCTAGCTAGCTCTTTGGAATAGTCACTTACAAGAGGAAGATGTAGATATGTTTTCTCTTTTAGATGAATTTTCGATTGCTGCTGATGTGAGCACGAAAGTCATATTTAACACAATAAAGCAACATTTAAGAGCAGTGGCTGAAAATTTGAATAAGTATTTCCCTGAAAATGAAGATCCTCGTAAAGGAAACCTCTGGATTAATAATCCATTCTTGGGAGACATAAACTCATGTGCACTTTTCTTTTTGATCTTCGTGAAAAAACGCTGAAGCCTCAGAAGCATCAGCAGATATCGCACTAATAAATGTAATTGGATAATATATTCTATATTAAAAAATAATATCTACAAGCTTATTGGTTTTTATTTGTCTTAGCTTTCAGTTGGTCCGCGAAATATTTATCCTATTTTTACCGGTCCGCAGGTGCAAAAAGGTTGAAGAACACTGCTCTAAACCACTGAGCTACCAGGGGTCGTATCCAAGTCAGACAAATCCGTTCTATTCACCGATCCTATATCCCCGTGTTCTCGGAATTTTTGCGGTGTACATATAGGATCGATGAAGATGAGGGATTTGTCTGATTGGGATACGACCCCAGGTAGCTCAGTGGTTTAGAGCACTGCTACGGACAAGTAGATGGGATTCGATCCTCCCGGAATGTTCGAATCCCGGCCAGGGCAAATCTTTTTTCTTCAAAATTATATTTTAATAAAAACTCCTTTTTTTAATAGAGATTATTATTTTTTTATTAAATATATAATGTAATATTATATTATACAATACACAAGCGAACAAGGTAGAACGATTCTAATGGCCAGCTTCAAATCGGATCCGGCCATTTCGACAAGACGAAGGCCTATTATACCATTCCTAGCAGATTGCCAGGACAAATGCTACATTGCGAAATTTCTTCGGATAAGTGGCGATAATTATTTCTCATTTTTTTTCCTTTACGAAACATGACTTGAAAGTATTTTATGGTCGGATACCGTAAGCCACGTAGTGCAATTGCAGTAATCGAAATTACTCGAGTGTATTATTAATTTTTTATGACTTCAAAATCTGTAATATCAATAAATGAGAGGTTTCAAGTCATTTGGTAACTTAATATCATAATAGCACCGGGCACTATTTTTTTTAAAAAAGAAAATTAAAAGTTAAATGATTTTTTTTAAGAACGCAAGGAGTGCCTTCAAAAAGAGGTTTATCCACTCAAGTTTCAAATGAATCGCAAAGGTAAGGTTTGCAAAAGTAATACATATACCTTTTATTATAGACTATCTTAATACTTAGGGAGAAAATTATCAAAATATTAAATAAGATGTACCACGTTTTATTTTTTTAATAGATGCATCCCATTTTTTACATTCAAATTCAAAAAACATGCAACTGATTCCTATAGAACAGGTCCTTTTTACTTAAGACAGCTCGACGCTTCAGGCTACATCGACATTTACTAGACAAACGATTCCAATTAATTACAGAAGAATCATATACACGACAATCATTAGACCCATAAGTAGAGCTTTGGGGCTTCACTAAGCCATCGAATTCCTCTCATATCCAATCCTTACAATTCTTAATCCTTCGTAAAATCCTCAATGCTCCTTACTTTGTTACGAACAAAGTAATCAATAATGACCTTAATGTCGCATTTGTTGATGATTAGACCCAAAACTGATATCAACCTTTTCATGACAAACTTTATTTCCACTCAAACTCACTAGGTTAAAATCTAGCAACCTCGTCAAATCCTGATAATCCCCCGAGACGTATGAAGGCCTCGTGACCTTTTAAGTTGAACTTGTTATTTGAGTACTACCACTGGGTAGTTTCTCTATTTGTCCTTATCCATGCCACTGTGCCATCATTTCTTGTATATATGTTGTTATTGTCATAATACAGTTGTAGTATTGTCATAATACAGTTGTAAATATCAATGAATAAATAAAAAACTCAAAAACAGTGCTATATTTTGTGTAACGGTTTAAAAAAAGTCTAGAACAGTTCCTTTGTGATTATCCAATATTTAAAAATGTTTAGAATTTAACTGATCGAGCACGACTAAAGAGAATTCCAAAAACTAGTCCTCGATCCGTTGCTAGGCAACGCCGTTACAATATTACAATATTACCTCATAAAACCCTTTTTAATACAATGGAGAGATGTAGCAGTTATTGGTACTGAAATAAAATATAGTGTATTTAAATAAATATCATAAACAAATAAAACAAAAATAAGCTAACTAAATTAAGAATCAAGATCGTTCAGTTAGTAAGATAATTGCATTGAGTGCAACTAGTTGAATTATGAGCAATGTAAGTTCTGGGTGAGGTAAGTCCAACATTACATAACGGTTGTTCAGTGGAAACGGCAACTAAAAACCAATAAAATTTATTCACTATAAATTATTCATAAATAGCCCTTGCGCTATTTGCAACCTTAAGTATAATCGCGCTATCTCGGAATAATTCAACGAGACTGAAGGAATCGATTTAAATCCAGAGAGAATTCGATTATCGCAACGTTTTGTCGGATCGAACAAAGATAACTTAAGCATTGGACTTCTTAAGAAAGAGTAAATCATGTTATTTTTGTTCATATATTTTATTAAAATTGAAAATTCAAACAAGAATATTCCTTTTTTTTTGTTATCAACCACTTAATCAATAGCAATATGTATATATATATGTGTGAATTATGAGCAATTGAAGAGTTCTGTGTGAGGTATATACACATATATCGTTGTGAAATATTTACACATATACGAGTTATATACACATATATGAGATATATACGAGTACATGTTGAGGTATATGTTTATGTTTATGCTTCAAATCGATATGCTAAAACAAAGTCCCTCTGGATAGGCATCAACTGAGTCGATGGTAGGGTAAGGTAATCACTCTCTCTCTCTCTTATATAAAAACAGTTTCCAGCGTGTAATAAATTAAGTCGTGCTGAATGGTTTAACCACACCGGCTTTAATATAGAATAACCTAGAAAAGTCACTTAGGTCTGCTTGTTTTTAGGAAAATATTACTACGCTCTCTCTTCAACCCCTTCGCTTTTTTGTTGTTAACCTTTTTAGGTAGTAACAAGTTATTGTTATTTTTTAATATATATTTCATTGCAGATACATTTAAGCATAAATTAAATATAAAAAATTAAACATACGAAAATATATAATTATTTAAATGAAATCATATTATACAAATTGATTTAAGAGTAAATGATACTTCCAGTTATATATCCCATTCTATGCACGTATATTCTGCTTTGTTTTTTTTAATTGTTTTAAATTTTCTAATTATTTTTTTTTAAATATATAAATACATCGCTCTTTCAAAAGAGCATTGACATGAGTGGGGCAACATAATTATTAATAAAGGTATTTGAAAGTTCCATGTCTTGTCAAAATTAAATAAAAAAAATAAGTAAAACTTGAGTATTGATAAAGCAAACTATTCATTCCTATCGTAATGATGGTATTTAAATTCTTTTATTAACTATTGCAAAATTCTTAAAAGCTTTAAACTTTTTTGATTTTAACTTAAACATATTATTCGCATAAAACTTCCAAGTTCAAACATGATACAACTCAAAATACGACTGCATTAAAAAACCAATACAGTTGCTACTGATGGCTACTATAATAAAGGCTACTGTAATAAAAAAAAAATAAAGGCTACTTTTGAGTTCCTTTGAAGGAACGATATATCTCAGAGAGTTTTTGGTATAGTTCACCTTCTACCACTTGACCTCGAAATAAGTTTAACCTCTTTATAGAAGCTAGGATAGCCTAATGAAAATATGCACACACTATATTTAGAATTCATCTTGAATAATTAGTTGACCATATATATATTCAGCCCCGGTGAATAAGTGGTTAGGTCAAATTTTCTTCAAAAAGAGTTTTTTTTTGTACTTAAGTAAGCGGACTCGAGTTATTTTCTTAGTGAATAAGGGGCTAAGTAAGGCATTGGCTTGAAAAGGAGTTATCGTTTATATTGCAAGCCCATTTAAGATTCTGGTTATCTGAAAGCAGTTAACTCTCTCTGGACAAAATCCGACTTAACCATTTATTGTTTGGGCTGTAGATATATGACGAAGAAAATGGTCCGGATGGAGGTTAGAAAAAATTCTCTTAAATAAGGAAAACTATTTATTTGGTGTTTCACTGCCAGCCCTTGACCCCCTCCGCCAACTCCCCATATAAGCCCTCAAGAAGACTTCTGATTTTTTCCGACTTCCACCATTTTCTTTCTTATATATTTATAATCGATTTACAGTCCCTTACAGAATAAATAATTTCATTTAAAAAATACTAATCACTAAGCTTTCGATGCTTGTTGACGTAACGATGCCTCATTATCTTAATCTGACATTAATAAATTAGAAGATTAACAAGACAATCGAAGCGGCTTATTAACGACGATGCTATCTAGCCAGCTAGAGACAAAAGGCCATTGGAGCACGACAGCCAAGACGTGAAAGGGATGATCGCAGTTAACCAAGAAAGGCCCCTCGACTTATTGACTTAACAACGGTAGCGCTGACCCACTTACCAGGCACTACAAGTTATGCAAACTTCAAAAAGGCTAGCGAAGACTTTCACCTCTTCATTGTGCCAGGGGGCGGGGGCTAACTGACTCGCTCTGAGTCTCAAGAAGCAAAATATTATTACATCAATTGTAAATAAATGAAGCATAAATGTCTCTCTGAATGGCGCCATTAAATTGTTATAATAAAGTGAAAGTTAGTAAGGATAATAAAACATAGCAATAAAGCAGTTTCGAATGGGAACTACAAGTCAGTATCGAATGCGATTGTATATTAATAAAACGATGTACAAACGCAAAGCTAATAATATATTGATGTTTTATGATTGACTATATATCCAGAATAATGGATGAAACCCCTTGAAGAACTCAGTTATGGTTCAGAGGTTCACAAGTTAAGGCCAAAAAGTTGAATTTCGGAATAATAAAATTATTGCGTCTGGATTTTGAATATTCTATATTCAATATGATGCTTTTGAGAGTATTCAGAAAAAAAATTATATTAATAAAATATAATTTAAAAAAAACTCTAGACGAACATAGGTTTCAATATCCCGAATTCGTAGACAAAAGTAATAATACGTTCTACAACCAGCATCTCTACAAACCATGAAAGGTCTTATGTTCAATACATGTTAGAGACTTTACTGAACGTCCAGATCAAGATTAACCACCATATTTTCCTCCTATATTATAGAGGATGTGTGAGCCGCAAGGGGTAAGTAATAAATGATTTATCTCCCATAACCTGTCTCAAGCTCAAACTAGACATGAATAATTTTTTGTAATTATTGGTCAGCTGTTTTGATTGTTAGATATTTTTATTTTAAAGAGAAAAGATATCGGGACAGCTGACCAATAATTATAAAAAATTATAAATAGTAATATCCTAAATATCCTAATACAATTTTTTTTTTTTTAATTTAAAAGTAATGTTTAAAGAACATTCTTTCTCGTGTATACATCGCAAAAATTGTGAGAACACGGAGACATGGGATCGGATAAGAGAAATAGACACGAATAAATCTAACTCTACGCACTTAGCTCCCTACTCTACTGAAAAGAATGCATGACATAAAAATATTGACTGTATATGAATATGTATGAAAAAAGAATCGCGAAACATGATCACTTATTTGCCTTTATATTGGAAGAGTTTGCTATAATCAAAAATCAAACTAAGGCAGTAATTATTATAGCTTTATAAACTTTCTGAATAATAAAAATTTTTTACTTGAATGATACCCGCAGATCTACTCCCACAATTTCAAGATATAGGAACCCCAGCAGTGTAACCAGAAGCCAATAAGAAACGAAGCACAGCTGCTGCTCTATTCTGGATGGGGGTGAATTCACCCCAGCCGTGGGAACTGAGGGGTTGGTAGGTACCTGCAAGGGGATGAATGGCGATAGTCTGTCTGGGACAACAAACAACTCTGTCATGTTTAGAAGATAATAATCTACTACACTCGACAGGAAAAAATCTGGTGCACGCATTACTCAACAAAAGAAGGGAGTAGAAAAAAAAGTAGACACTTGGGCTAATTAAATACAGTTTATTATGTGCAAGTGATATATTTAGAGCAATAAGGTCTGTTATCATGACATATCTAAGAAGAGTTGAAGGGAAAACCAGAAGAGATAGGGTGAGGAACGCGACGATAAGAACCAATCTGGGCATACGACCAGCAGCAGACATCGTTGAGGAACATAGGATGAGATGGTTCGGACATGTCTCCCGTATGGCTGACGATCGTTTGGCTAAAGCCACTTACGAGACTAAAGTAGAAGGTAGAAGACCTCAGGGAAGGCCTACAAGAACCTGGGAGAACGGGGTTAAGGAAGCCTTTGACAGGAGAGCCCTGGATTGCAGAAGAAGAAAGTTGATGGTTAAGGATCGAGACATATGGATCAAGCTCTATAAGCAGGCTCCTCACACTGCTTGAAGGGGTAGAGAGGAAGAGATTAAGTAAGTAAGGTCTGTTATCCAACGTTTTGGCCCCCAAACTTCAGAGCCAGCCACCACAAAGGCTGAGGACAGACTTCAAGAACTTAGTTTATTGATCCATAAACTCTCAACACCCCTACAGTTTCCTACATTTCAAATCCTAAGTTCAACCCCAGGAAACAAGACTTCGCTCTTCCGATATTCACACGCGTTCACACAGAATCAAAACATTCCTTTCCTTTTATCGCCCGATCCACCATAACGTGGAAGACATCTCGCTTAATATCAGACATGCTTCTTACCTATCCTCGATCAAATTCCAAAACAGATGCTCTCTAATCATTTACAATTGTTTGTTTCTAATCGGACGATACTACTGTAAGAGCCTTATTTTTTCCTGTCAAAGTATAATTGGAAAGATATCTTCAATTAGTACCTGACATCGCCTACATAAATACGCTTGATATAGAACCTTCATTCAACGTCCCATCCGAAGGACGGCATTCCTCAGGATATCACCCCCCTTTAAAAATCCTAAGGTATCTTGCCGAGCAATGGACCCGCAGTCCTGGGTAAAATAGATTGTTATACTAATAATTACACCGCAGGTGGCCTAATGATATATTTTAATCGCTTTTTTTCACTATAGGATAATATATATTTCATAGTTTGTATTGTTCATTTTTTTAATGCAAAACAACAGAGCACGATAAACAATAACACAAGCAAGTAAACGAATTTTGGCCACAAGTAAGACCTTCGTAAGACCTTGTCATTTGGATTCCGGCGACTTTAAAGAGAATTATGGGATAACAAAAAATTTTTAAAAAGCAATAATAATAAAAGCAATTTATTGATCTTAGGTAATAAATCTGATATAGTAGACAGCTGAGGAAGTAAAATAAAAAATCATAAGGTTGTAAAATCAATAACGTTGCTAAAAATAGACAAGGAATCAGCAAAGAAATATTTCCTCAATAACACAGAAGCAGTTAAAGTCAGGAGAAGCAGTTTTGGCAGTTATTTAAATAAAGGTGTCGTAAAACAACCGTTGTGGGACGCCTCCAAAACAACAAAAAAAAAAAGGAAAAGAAAAATAAAGAAAAAATGCGAGATGCCTTACGGTGCTGGGCGTCATGGGGACAACATTCGGGGAGGAACATCCGTGACGGATCGTGATTCAATCTGGGCTAGCTCGCGCGACCAAGGCCTAATTAAGAGACGTTCGTACCGCTACCTGATGGGAATTGGTGGTTAGTAGCAGAAAAGGGGATTCTTAGGGGATATTGTTGTAGGAAGGAATAAGTTCCAACGTGTAGAGAAGTTTAAGTACTTACGGCCTATAGTAATTAGAACAAACGAAATTCAGGAAGAAATAAAAGCGTGATTAAAAGCAAATAATATGTTATAATTAGGTCTCAACATTACTGAGCTCGTGTATTTTTTCCATACTGGAAAGCCTATACCAAGGCGTAGGTGGGAGCATTGATTTTTGAGTGATTTGGCGGATTTAGGTTTGGATAGTGGTCCATGGACGGAAGTGTGTAAGCAGAGATTGTTGATATCGGCAACGAACCTTCGGGTTCGCTAAGCCTTATTATTATTATATAGCTTATTTCAATAACAGTTAAGTAACAATTAAATATTTTTGAAATGATTTAGGCGAACAAACTTGAAGAAATACAAAAATATATCACGCAAAGAGATCATAGCACGATGATTAAAGAATAATCAATCAATTGCCTATCTATTAAACTCGAAAGGCTTCTTGCGAAATAGAAGCGGTCAACGAGTGCCAAACATTTGGACGATCTATAAAGGCTAATGACCGGAGAGTGTTTAAAAAAAGACGACCGAAACGTAATTGGCAAGATGCGAGCTACGATCGGCCAAAGCAATATTATTAATCTACTCGAATTGTCATATCCGGGTTCAGGGCTAAATATATAAAATGGGAAATACGCAGAATCATCTATTCTTTTTTCTTCTTCGAGGAATTCAGTCTTAAAAAAAATTAAAACAATAATAATAAGCCAAGCTATCCATATATATACCTACTAAAAAAAAAGGTATTATTTTTTAAAATTTTTAGATATTCATAAACATCTTTGTATGTTTAAACAAAAAAGAAAAGAAAAGTTGACAACGGAAACGATATTTTGGTTACGCATTACTCGAAAAGTGTACATTTTTCGATCAAAAAAGGAAAAATTTACATATATATATAAAAAAGAAGTAAAATCATTAATAGTTATTTATGCACCTAGGGACTAAAGAAGATCATTAATCCCTCAGCTGTAAGTTTGTCCCCGAGCGAATGCGAGGGGTACAATGCGAGTTTGTTCACGAGCGAATGCGAGGGAATAATGATCTTTACTCACGAGGCCAAGCCGAGACAGTTAAGTATTGCTGAGAATAATGACCAATTTATTCCCGAGGGGCATACAAGATTTTATCTCCAGGTGGGGTGTAAAAAGGCAAACTATACGCTGTAATATTTTATATTATGTTATGTTTTACAATAAATTCAAAATTTTTAATTTTAATTTATTAAAAATTTTAATATTTTGAAACAACTGAATTTAATGGCCGGTGTGACAGGTGTACCAACCTAACCCTGAACTTTTTCAGTACAAAACCTACATTATTTAGACGAATTAGGTTGTCATATTTTTACTTTATTCCCTAGGGAATAAAGTTAAATTTTTGACTCGCCAACGGCCATACCACGTTGAACACACCGGTTCCCGTCAGATCACCGAAGTTAAACAACGTCGGGCGTGGTTAGCACTTGGATGGGTGACCGCCTGGGAAAAACAGGCGGTAACCATCTGGGAAAAACCGCGTGCTGTTGGCAACTAACTTAACAGTGCACTAAGTAAATACATAACATAACTGGCAAAATAGGACTTTACAATAAAGTCTTAAAGCCACTTAAAAAAAAAAAATTGTTGACTCAATTTCTAATGCACAGGGAGAAAAGACGTACTTTAGTCCTAATTAATTGAGCCAAAAACACATGTTTTTGTACCAGCTGGATATAAAATTATTTTTAAAAATCAGTTGTTATACCTAATAAATGCAAGATATTAAAAAAAATTCTAATCGCCTATCGAAGAACGCTGACACTGATGATGTGGCTAATAACAAACAAGATGAAGTAAAAATATTACGAAAAAAATATATTAGAGTTTCTTTTACGACGATAGCAATATTGTAGCATCGAGTGCAATAAAACAATGCAAGAACACAATGGCTATTGTACGATTTGCAATTATGTTTGACAGCAACGGATAAAAAACTCATTAGTAAGGTAAATATGTTTATGGAAAACTTAACACAGCAAATTTCACAATTTAAGAACAATGAGCGTGTTTTATAAATAGTAGAATGATATAGGTCATGATGGTAATAAGAATTATTAACATATATATAATTTAATATTAAAGAAGCAACTACAGCATATAGTTTAAGCGGAAGTCACATAAGCAGGGCCATTACATAACATATTGACCAAGCATGTATGAGGCAGAACTAAATGCATAATGTACATAATAAATAGCGAAAATAATAAATAATATTCATTATTCATTATTAACAGATAAAATTCAACAGTTCGTAAAAATAAATAAAATTACGCAAAACTACCCTAAATAAATATTAATAAATTCCAATAAAACTTAATAATGATAATAATAAATGCTTAGTGAACCCGCATGCTCGATGCCGAAACCACCTGAACTCAAAATCACTCTTAACGCTATCCTCCCACCGACGCCTCGGTTTA
Organism: Arma custos; assembly: GCA_037127475.1. Taxonomy (NCBI): domain Eukaryota; kingdom Metazoa; phylum Arthropoda; class Insecta; order Hemiptera; family Pentatomidae; genus Arma; species Arma custos. Next base: position 8,431,927 of record CM073762.1, read on the forward strand.
TCCTAAACCTGTGGTCCCCAACCTTATTTGTACCACATACACCGTAGTTCGAATGAAATCCTTCCCTGCCACAATCCCTGATCAAAACAAAGCCCCCCAGGTCTCCCTTGCACAAAATTTAAATGAAGTGTACGACAAAAATACAAGCATTACATTATGTCACAACATTATAACTTTAAATTTAAGACGAAGAAGTGCTGGTAAGAGAAAAATAACTGAAAATAAGTGAGAATAATTTTTATTTTCAATATTCTATGCAACACATTTTCGAATACCTTTAGACATTGCCCATCCTCCAGAGTAAGCGGTGGCGTTTCACATCCGTAAAGAAAATATGGGAGGATGATAGTTTTATAAATTCTGATTTGAGAAAGAGACACCACCTTGAACTTGGAGGACCGGATTGCTCGTATTGAGAGTGTCTCATCTTCATAAACTACTCTTACAAACGTAAAACATCACTTCACTGGTGGGTAATAATACATATAAACATAATTAAGTAGAGTTTTGGCAAATACATACACCGTGTGTTTTCGTATCATGTCTTCGTGAATTAGCCAGTACTCCTGAAACCCACCTCCTTATCTCGTGAGAATTATCGGTGTTGAGATTATAAAAAATGATGGATAACAGTCCTTGGGTGCCTGCTAAAACATAAGTACTAAAGTTCTTTTCTTATCAGAATGATAGTTCATTCTCTTTTCTAGAAATTTATTTAGTCATGGCCCTTTGTGTCGCGCTCAGTTTTGTAAGCATATAAAAAAAAATATTTGGATCAGTAATTGTTTAGGCTGAAACTCGATCTTCCTAAAATGGAGAGAGAGAGACGAGAGAACAAACAGGAGAGACAATAGGTAACAACTCTTGCAGAAGCTTATCGAAGACATGAGGTGACAAACATGACCCAGATACAACCACAGCAGATCCGCTCATCGACAGCATCAACTAGGTCATTGCTTGTAGGACCTTCGGAGTTCGTATTTCTTTCCTATCGGGGTAATATTCGATATATCTATTGTCTTATCTTTACAATGCTTGTAATATTTATAAGTCAAGAACTCTTTATTATTGTTTTATCTGGGAGGAATGAATGATGTACTATGATATACTTCATGACCTAAATTACGAGTATATCACGATTCCGCTACCCTCAATAAAGTTATCTCTCTCTGGACACAATTCCACTTAACCACTTTTTCACTACGAGCAGTATATATACTCATATGTAACATAATATATACTCGTAAATTAATAACAGAGTAGAGCATATACGACTTATTTCATATGACTTCAAATTATCCCTTAAAGTGTCAAAATAAAATTAAAAAATATCTTCTGTGACTTTTTCTGTTAATATTAGCCTAAATAACCATAACATTTTTTTTTCAATTTATTCGCCCATTTTTTGTTTTTAAATAATCCAATAATCCGTCCAAATTGAGGTTAGAAAGACTAGCTTGCCTGTGCTGCGGTCTGTGACATATTCTGGAACTGTTCATGTAGAATCATGGCTACACTGAGCATTAAAACGCTAACAGGAGTACTTAACAGATGTTGTAGCTAAACGGCCATAAGTAACACAACCATGTACTACTACAACCCATGAAGAGGAAATCCAATTAAGCATATGAAAAGTATCTAGGCCAACTGTTATGCAAGGACGTAATTACACCGAGATCACGTTTAACTGCCCGGTTTTCCCTTAAGTAAGGGTATCCACTTAATAGGGAGATCCAGAAGGGAATCAAGATTCCTAAGAGTCGATCCACGTATGTTAATAAAATAAATAATATATCAGATACAGCCAATCTCGAACTTTATGAGTAACTTAACCATGCGTACTGACCTAACTCGCTTCCATATCAACTATTCCAAAAAAACTTCCTCCTTTAAATAACTAGATTTAAAAAAAAGTTTTACTTTTTCAAATTTCTAATGTTTTACAAAGATATATAGTCCGAAATCCCGGCAAAAAAAATTTCTTCTACCCATCTTCATCATCAAACATAGACTAAGTGAGCTACATGAGGGTCTCCAGATACCACAGGATCGATTCACATTTAATAACAGAATAATTAATTAATAACTACATGAAAGACCTAAGATTTTTTTTCTAAATTGGGAAATTGAAAAGAATCATCACAGTTAAAATCTCAATAACAGTATTATCTCAACTCAAATATCATTTATTTTAATCATATATATATTATCTACATATTTCATTTTTGTTTATATCATCTGGAGCGGAGTGGCTCAGTGGTAGAGCACTGAGTTGCCATACCAGAAATCCTGGTTCAAATCCCACTGCAGGCAAGACTTAAATTTAGTCTGTTTGCAACCGGAGATGGATCATATAAGATCTAGAACCCTCCTGGGGCTCATCCAGCCTCTATAAAATATTATAAAAATAGGGCACCCAAAATAAGGGGGGGAAATCCGGCGGTTAAGCGTGATCTAGGACAAGTTACCTCCTTGCAGAACCGTTGTCCATGAAACAGTACAGTCTCTACCTTGTACTGAACCCCAGAACCTTCACGGGTTGTAGTGGTACAGGTTTTTTTTTTTAAATATCTTAACTGTCATAAATCAAAACATTTTATGTCTTTATTATTATTATTTAATTTTCATTTGCACCTGCGCAATTGCGCATCCAGCAAATTTGATCCAGATGTTTTTCTCTTTGCTATTGTACAGGAACATCGAGTTTTGGAATGAAATATCAATTTTTCAGTAGGTCTCTTGGCCAATGTCTTTTTAATCTTTTTTTATTAAGTCCAGGTAACAGGGAGTAGGAAAGCGGAAGAACGAGTGGGTTTGGGTGATATTGTGTCGATAAGTGGAATGTTATGTATTTGTTATGAATATATCATTTTATAGTAGGAATGTTCATGTCAATGTGTATTGTATGACTCGAAACATACCACGGTGCATTAAGAATTTTTCTGAGAATTTTTGATTGTGTTATTTGAATCTTGTGTATGTGAACTTTTTTTGCTGAACCCCAAAGTTCTGCTCCATATGTCCAAATAGGTTTTAGTTCCAAATAGGTTTTAGTTATGCTATGTCTTAATTATGTTTGGAATAAATAACTCGTCATTTTCTAAAAATTACTGTATTTTATCTGTATTTGTGTAAGTCTTGATTCAAACTAGGGAAACTGGTTTCTGTCATATGTTACACAAACAGAAAGATATGGGGTAAATGCGTACACGTTCAATAAAAGACACGGGAATGTGACAGTTAACTGGTACTTAGGCTATGTTCCTTGTAAGTATTAATTGTCCATGATGACAACACAAGGAATCATCTACTGTAAGAATACTAATTAACTCCAGTTCTTATTTGATCCATTTCGCCTTCAGTTTCATTATGGTAGTATAAGAAAACCAAATGAACAGTAGAAGAAATAGGTCACTCATTGGTGACATATGCTACTGCTGATGTGGCAGGACGACCGCACAGGGCCATATCCTACGGAGGAAAGTACTCGTTCCTGATCGAGCCTTCTGTAGAAAGTGGGTAACATGTTCGCATCAACGGTAGAAAAGGTAAGAGAGAAGAAGAAGAAAAAAAAAAAGAAAAAAGCTGTCCGAGCTACACCCACAACGGCCGGTTTCTCCTAGATACGACGAAAACACTCAACTGCCATCCACCACTCTACATCTTGTCCTCTGTCACATTTACATAAAACACTTTCTCATAGGAATGGACACTTAGTGGCTATTATGAAATTAGAAAGAGAAAAGAAAAAAAGGTATCCATTAAAAAACATTAGAAATAATAGTCGGAACGTAGTTTTAATATCAGTGGAGATAAAAATATATTTTAACTATTTAAAGCAATTAAATAGAAACTACTATAATAAGGAAATTAAAAAAAAAAATAACGCTATGTCTATTACAAGTGTAATCAAGAAGAAATTAAAAACACAGATAGCACTATACCATCTATTTCAGATGTGTGCTTACGTTTTGGCCTATGTTGTAAATCTATGAAAAATAATCTACATTCATAAAAGGGCTGAAACTGAAACATTCTTAAGCTTAAAATACAAAGCAGTTATTTGAAAAATAATTTCTTTAGGTCTACATTAATGTCCGCGATAGTCTTTGAGTTCTTTTTGTATAGTAGTTCAACTGAAACACTTTGAATAATATTACTATTTAAAAAACACGACTTAAATTTTATCATTTAATATTTTGAGACTGAAAAGACAAGAAACTGCTCGATGTTTTCGCCTACTTCAACATTTACTGGACAACCGTTCTAAGCTCCCAATTAATTACAAAAGACTCATTTACATGACAGTTATCAGACCTATTTGGACATACGGAGTTGAGCTTTGGGGCTCTACTGAACCATCCAATTCATCACGTATCCAATCCTTACAATCCAAAATCCTTCGTAAAATTCTCAATGCTCCTTATTATGTCACAAACTTCCTTCATGATCTTAATACCTCATAAGTTTCTGATTTTGCCCAAACTAGATACCAATCCTTCCATGACAAGCCTCCATACACAATTGAATCCGCTAGTATTTCAACTTGCTTCCCATACTATTCCTCATAACCCTCCGAGGCCTCTGAAAAGAAGATGGCCTCGAGACCTTCTACTATAGAACTTTATTGGAGTGCTACCGATTGGTAGTTTCTCCACAAGTGTTTTTTGTTTTCATGTCATTTGTTCATATCAGCAAATTTACTTGATGTAATATAATTACAGTTGTAAATATCAATAAATTAATCTTAAAAAGAAAATATTTTGAAGTTCGAAAAATTACCCGACGAAGTCTTGAAAATAAATAAGCTTAGTTCAAATGATAAAAAATAAAGAGTAATAAAAAATATCCAATATCTAAATCTAAAATTAAATAAATTTTTTCAAAATAAAAAAAAAAATATTATGTGGCATACTGGTGCATAGACAAATATTGTAGAAATGTTTTTCTAAATAAATTAAAACTTGCAAATTTTATATAAATAAAAAAATGCATCCAAATTTTCGCAAGGTTTTCCAAAGTTGAAGGACTTAATTAATAGTCAATGAGATTTAAATGTTGCATCTTGTATCATTTAGTGCCTTGGGTTCAGTACACGGTTGAGACTGACTAAGACACAGTTCTGCAGGGAGATTATTTGTACAAGATAACTTTCAACCGCTAGCCCATCCCACAATTAAGGGTAACCGCCTCGACTAAGATTGTGTGAGCACAAGGATGGTCTAAAAATCCCACTGGGGCTATCCTTGGCTATTAACAGATTGAATAATATTTCTGCCAAGGCTGGAATTGAACCAGGGCACGATAAGTAATAACCTTTATTCATATTTTTAAAAATCATATTAAAAATACAAAAATAGAACTGAACACCTACTACAATCCTTGGAAGAAAAGAGATCACAACAAAGACTCAGTTGAGCTAGCTGACAACTGAGTGTTAACGACCTCATTACGACTTGAACGTAAACATTTGTTGATTGTTTTGTTTACTATCCTTCGAAAACCGCTTAGCTACCTGAGAGAGCCAATGCCCCTCGATAATACTTAGGTAAGCGCTGACTCAGGCAATGCCATCCCAATAATAAATAACCCAAGATCAGTGAACCAGCGGAAGTGAGGGAAAGTCAACAGCTGTTCCGAGCGGGCTTCCGCCTTGACCCCAAAAATGGCTCCGGGAGGGGGAGGCTCCGCTACTCATCCGCTAGCCAACCGTCACACTTATTCTAAACATCAATAATATCAATAAATATAACAATATCGCATTAATAAGTAATTAACAATGCTGTATTATTTAATTAAATTAACAAAACAATTTAAATAGAGCTCTGAGTTGCAGTGCCGAAGGTCCAGGGACCTTTCTAAGGCTCACTCAGCCTCAGACTCGCTAAAATTGGATACCCAAAATAGGGGGGATATGGCGGTTGAGCGTGATCCAAGACAAATCATCTCCCTTCACAACCGTTGTCCATGAAACAATACCATATACTGAGCCCCAGAACATCCATGGATCGTAGTGGTACAATTTTTTTTTTAATCATTTTTTTATCGACAAAAAAAAATAATACAAACTAAACCATTCTCAAGAAAATATCAGATCATCAAGCTATCATCAATATGCTCTTAACTTACAGTAGATTGCTTAAATTCATCATCGAATATCGATGAAGATGATGATTTTGAGCTATTTTACTAGTTACATGGTATTGATTACTTGAGCAATTACACTTGATTACTGGAGCAATCGAACCAAAAAAGCATGATGAAGAATTGCCATAGTATAACATTATAAAAATATAATATAACAAAACATAATGGTCCAATCAGATGCGTTCAATCATAAAATTTACATAGAAATCTGTATCGTAAAATAGTATGTAATATATGAGGCATTCAGGATCAAAAACGATTTCGAAAATTCACTTTTTAACATTTGTTGCAAATTTTATGAAGCAATGATTTATGCTCCCGAAACTTGAGGTTCAAAAACGGACTAAAAACTTGAGAAATAAGGCGGCAAATGTCGTGCTCGAAAAAATTCCTTGACTAAATTACCAATTAATTATAATGGTGCAATGGTTCTCCTCCCCGAAACATGGATTTGTTTTTGCCAAGGCGTACATATCAGCGTAAGACTTCGTAACTGCTACATGGCCGGTTCGGATCCAGTTAAGTTTAAATGTATTGAACAGAGATTAATATCGATATTTCTACTGTGGTTAAAAACATTAGTAACCTGCAGATATAACACGTATTGTTTGCCTTACAATGAGTAGATAAAAAAGTTTAAGTCTCAACAAAAACAAAATAGAGGAAGATGGCTGAACAAATAAATGGTGCATCTTGGAATAAAGGAATTGTTCTATTTTGAAAACCGTCTAAAGATAAAAAAATAAGCCATTGCTGGGCTTTACTGCAATAGTTGAAATGCATTTACAACAACGAGATGGGGAGTGAGGGAACACACTTATAGCGACAGAATTAGCATCAGGGGAGTCTGCATATCCAGGATGTCCATACATAGTAAATAATTTATAGTGACAGTCGGATTCGAACCCGGGACCTTTAGCTCAGCAACTCAGAGCTCTATATATTGAGTTACCCCACAAAGGAAAACGTGTTTCGAGGGTCTTCTTCCGCAGTTTTCTTAAGATCATTGTCATCCATTGATGTTGGAGTACTCCATGGGGTAGAGAACTCCCTTTGCTAAAAGCTAGATCGATATTTTTTGCTTCCTGGGCAGAGCATGAGCCAAGTTTGAACCCTTAAATATGGAAATCGTGTCTCGTTTGAAATAAAACTTAAGCCCGTATGACTGGCTACTTGTGATGAAAAAAGAAAAACTGTTAATTTTTTATATACTTTAAATTATACATGATTATTACAAGACCTATTTGGACTTAGGGAGTAGAGCTTTGAGGCTCCACTAAGCCATCGAATCCTTATCAATCAATGTTCCTTACTTTCTTCCGAATAAGTTCATCCAAAATGTTCCATTTTTTGCTGATTTGGCTCGAAGCCCTTTCAAACCCACTAGCTTCTTCTTCTATTCCCGATAATCCTCCGAAGCGCCTGAAAAGAAGATGGCCTCGTAGCCATTGTGGTTGAATTTGTAGAGTACTAATTGACTTTATTTCATTGTGTATCTTTCAGACTATTATTATGATTGCTTGTATTGTGTTTTTTAATTTATTGAAACTTACAACTGTTAATAATAATACATCAAGTAAGTACAATGAAATATATATAATGGTATGAGATAAAGGCAAGTAGAGAAACAATTCTCCAGGTAATACTCGAATAAATAATACAACTTGAAGGTCATGTGGCCATCTTCTTTTCAGACGCCTCATAGGATTCTCGGGAACAGAAGAAGTTGCTAGGTTTGAAACTAGTAGGTTTGAGTGGGAATTTCGGAAGTTTGTTACGAAAGGATTTATATCGTAGTATAGAGGAATGAGGATTTTACGAAGGATTTTGGGTTGTAAGGATTGAAAAAAATAGTAAATATTGAAGCATCCTGAAACGGCGAGCGGTTTCTTGTTGTAACAGTCATGTAGTTGTATCATTATAAAACAGTTGTAAATTTCGATATATATTAATAAAGGTAAATATTTTGTTGCAGAACAACATAGAAGTCGATGTTATGATGAGGTAGTCATTATTCTTAACGATTGTTTATACAGTTGGCTTTTCAATTTGTTTGGAATACTTTTAAAATTAATTATAACTGCATATTAAAATGAGTCCAGTACAAAGTAGAGACTGTACAACGAATGTGCAAGATGACTTGTCTGAGCCAGCTTTTCCCTCAGTCCACTTTATAGAGACTGTGTAAGCTCTTGGAGAGTCGGTAGATGGCATAGGGTCCTTCTTTGGCCGTTTCGGTTCTTTGTAATATATCTGTCACAGCTGGATTTGGATCCAGGATCTCCAGCATACTGCCTCAGCAAACTGCACACCAAGCAACCCCACTCCCAATGACTACTTAATAAGACAATTTATATTATATTATATACATATATATTATATACATATTATTTGATCATTCTTGAACGTTAGGATTTTAGAAAAAAAATCTGATACCATCCATGAGAACCCTACGGTTGTTATAAAATTATTTTTGACCCGATTCATTTTAATATAATCCTACAATGCAATGGAACTCTTCCCTACGAGACAAAGGCACAAGAGAGTACTATTTAACCTGGCGTAGATAATAGTTAGCTCGTATATATAATAGTATATGCGAGTATATAATAGTCCATGTGTGTATATAATGGCGAAGAGGAGTGGACCCATTAAAGGGAGACTAAAGGCGTGCAGGGAAAGATGTAATGACACCATCGGGCTACTTCCGCCATGGCGACCCACATTTTTCCGCCTTTCACCGATAAGAGAACTCCCCCTTCGTCGTTCGCGAACGACTAACTCATCAGCTCCCTCCTACCTCTCTTCAGACCGCAGGAACCAAGATGGAGGAGAAAGAGATAGGGCTAATAAGGAGTGGAATTGAGATCGGTTTTGTTTCTTTAAAGTGATTTATATTGCGGCTTAAATAGTTGTGTTATTCATAATATTTAGAATTCATTGTTGGTCTGGAGGTAAAAGTGATACGGTGCGAAATGTTTTCCGAAATGAGGTTTGTAACTTTCTATATCTGTCTAGAAGAAATGTAAAAAAAAAACAACGATAAAATAATAATGATTGCTAATGTTAAGACCGAGGAAAAAATTCCAACGAAAAGCCCATTAAGTCCCCAAACTGAAATAGAAATTGAAATTCCTTATGATTCTTTAGTTGCGTTTGAGCCTTGGAGGTGGTGGGATGCTTCTTGGGTGCATTATTCATGTTTTGTGTTGTTTTTGTTCTTTTGTTTTTTTCTCTATCTAACTTAAGGATGCCTGAATAGGCGAAACATTGGAAAGATAATTTCAATTTCTGTTTCAGTTTGGAGACTTAATGGCTTTTCGTTGGAATTTTTTCCACGGTGTTAACATTTATGTGAGGTCTCTTTTTATTTTTTAATAATTATTGCTAATTTTATAAACCAGTAAACAAAAAAATAAAACAAATAATTGATATTTGGGATCTGTACAACTACAACCCATACAACTATGTATAACCAAGGATTTTTTACTCCCTTTTAAAAAATCCTAGGACCACCTGCCGGGATACGAACCCGCGATCTAGTAGTTTGTTATGATAACCACTAGATTTCTCTCGAAATCATCTCACTCTTTCTTTTTTTTTAACTTGTTATTCTCAATATGTTTAAGAGGGACAACAAATTAACTGCCATCTTATAATATAAAGATACGACAAAATAAAAAAAATATTCGAAATTTACTGCAGACTTACATGGAACATACATACAAAATTAAAAAGACAAGAACTGACTAGACGGTACAAACAACTATCACATCTTCTGGACTACAGATCTTCACTTGACTTGAGGAACAAACGACTTATCTATAACAGTATACTGAAACCTATTTGGACATATGGAGCAGAACTTTGGAGTTCAGCAAAACATGATACAAACAACACAATCCAAAATTCTCAGAAAAATTATTAATGCACCATGGTATGTTTCGAATCACACTATACACAACGACATGAACATTCCCACTATAAAATCATATATTCATAACAAATGCATAACATTCCACTCATCGACAGTAATCACCCAAACCCACTCGTTCTTCCGCTTTCCTACTCCCTGTTACCTGGACTTGATCAAAAAAAGATTAATAAGACATTGGCCAAGAGACCTACTCAACATTTGATATATTTTTTTTTCCAAAATAACTGGATGATCATGGAGAAAAGAGAAGAGAAAGACACTTCAATCAAATTTACTGGATGGCAATTGCGCAGGGGCAAATGAAAATTAAATAATAATAATAATAAATTTACTGCATAGTCTAGTTAAATATTCAATCTGAAACATCTTCATAGCCTTTGAAGTATTGTGGATATGAGTAATAATAAACTGCATAAATAATAAAGGAGAACGGCTATATAAAAAAAATCGGAATATATATTCGCACCTAAATCAATATGAATACCAGCAATCTGTAAAAACAAGTTGTGGTTATAGAGGCGATCTATATGCCATCTATTATTCATAATGATAAACATATACTCCATGTTTAGTTCTAAAGCAATTTTACTTTTATGAACTTTATTATTACACATTTCATTAAGCCATGGTGGCTATCAAGTTTGGCCCGAAACGTCCGCTATCAGGATAAAAAACTTTATTACACTTTAAGAAACTTTATAATTATGTATATGTTTTTGAACTAGGCATGAAACTTCAAAAGGGATATATTTTGGATTGGACCCATATGCTTTACATAGGCATCTATGCAGTTGGACAGGTTTCAAACGGTTATTTATTGCTGAAGGTCGAAAGGTCACAGCAATGTTCCAACCGCGATATGAATGTACACTCTTCCAAGGACTCGTTCCAATTATATAACTGCTCAATGGCGGATCGAGGCAGTTGGCAACGCTCTTTGATACGGCTCGAATTAAATATCTGAGGTTAATTGTATCCTTGCAACACTCTCGCGTATATTTGCACAATCGTTGGGGAATGAAAATAAATCCAACGTATCATTGCGACTTCTTCCTACCTTGCGTTTCAAAGGTGAGCTCCATTTTGGAGTTCGATAAATCCTTTGCGAGTTATTGAACTAAAGGATTGTTTGCTTCAGTTTCACGGTCGATGTTATGATGAGGTAGTCGTTATTCCTAACGATTGTTTATACAGTTGGCTTTTCAATTTGTTTGGATTGATATTGTTTGGAATATTTTTGACATTAATTAATAAAACCTGTACCACTACAACGAAGGGAAGGTCTTGAGTTCAGTACAAAGTAGAGACTGTACAACGAATCTGCAAGGAAGTGACTTGTCCAAGCCAGTTTTCTCCTCAGTTAAGGGTAACCACTTTATTGAGACTGAGAAAGCCCTTGGAGTGTCGGTAGATGGCATAGGATCCTTCTTTGGCTGTTTACGTTCTTTGTCATATATCTGTCACAGCTGGATTTGGATCCAGGATGTCGAGCATACTACCTCAGCAAACTACACACTAAGCAACCCCACTACCAAAGACTACTTAATAAGACATTTTATGAGTTTATTTAGCACATAAGGATGTTAACATGAGGAATATTAACTTAGGTAAAGAAGATACCATTTTATTCCTGCCATCTTTGTCTCGTAAATTAAAGGCGGATAGTAAGAGAGATCATGTCTCATCTTAACTATATGGCTAAGACTTAACTATATAGATAAAGTTTCATCCAAATCCGTTCAGTAGTTTTTGCGTCAAAGAGAAACAAACATAAAAACTTTCGCATTTATAACATTAGTAGGATTAATGATTAAATTATTAAAGTTATTACAAAGAACTTTTTGGAGTTTTAGTGACTTTAATAAGTTTCAAAAATGCCTAACTATACTATAACACTTTTCTAAAAGAGATAAAATTCATGTAACTTGAGATGAAGCAAGATTTCTTAGAGCTCACTAATTTACTAAACGATAGTCCAGGAAGTGCCTTATTATTGGAAGTTATTGCCTCCGTAAGACGTCTTTTGTTCGACTAGGCTGCTCACAAAGGGTTTCCGGTCAATTTCACCGGCGACTGATCCAGGAGAAAGGTGAAGCAAGTTATTGAATGCGATGAAGGAGGAAGAATGGAATACCTCGGAGGTACGATGCGGTGCCTGGGACAGAGTAACAATTATTTACAGTCGATATGAGGCGAGACATGCTCAATCGATAGGGTCCCTGAATCGATTCTAGTCCGTCCTAAACCTTAAGCTTCACTAAGAAAAGTAATTTCTCTATTACAGCGGTTTCCAATCTTTTTAATTGTGCGAACCACCAGATTTGAAAGGAAAACTCGTCGGTCCACAAGCTAAATATAAATACACAACACCAATAGCTATTTGTGGAGGGGGGACACCAATCAGATCTTATTAGCTTATATTTAGGATCAAAGTTGCTGCCTTGATCCAATCCTGGATTAAGCTATACAACCAGTAGTAACTAGTAACTGACTCGAATTTTTTCTCTCTTTTTTTTTACCCACTATGCGTGGACCATTGCTATTGGTTGAGAACCGTTGCTCTGTTATATAAACAAAAAGTGTAATAAAATAATAATAATAATAATAATAACACTACATTGCTTTACAGATATTGTATCGCAAAGCCCCGATCTATAGAGTTTTCCGAAAAATACTGCAGGATTTAATGATTTTTTAAAGTACCCCTCCAAATAGTAAACTGTATATCTACTTTTCTCTTCAAATAAAAATAGTTAAAAATTAAAACAATTAACAAAAAATTATAAAAAATTGTAAACTGTTTATGCTTGTTGGACTTATGAATCCCAGAAAATAGTATCGAAGGCCAATAAAAATACACACCACTTCCTATAGAGCCTTATGGTTGTGGCCCGGATTCGATAGATCGAATTAACCTATAACTGCAGAGAAAATTGCAATAATCGAATGGAGAGAAATCGATTCATGCCATACAGACCTACATATGTGCGCCTTTTTCCATTTCACTTCCCCGAAAAAAGGTCACACGAGCTTTTCCGTGAGAAAAAAAAAAAGCAAAAACTTACCTTATCTATTTTGTTATGGGATTGGTGGAAATGTGGGATATATGAGCATATGGTACATTGGACATGGCGTGATGCGGGCATTTCTATATTTTCCCAATTATTGTCTGTACGGACCGGAATATACGTCTCCGAAACAGGTAAGTCTTTTGAAGACTTTCATTTTTGAAACAAGATTGTAAAAATATTTATTGTTCACAGATTTAATTTGATATATTTTTTTACAATAATTTTTAAAATAATTTCTCTTTTTAATAATTATTATGTATATCTGATTTAAATTCAGCGATGATTATCCGAAATCTGGGCTTCCATAACAATATTACACTGAATTTACCCTGCCTATTTATTCCATAGACACTTTTATGTTTATGCGAACGCGTATTCGGTATTTATTTACATATTATACATGATTCTCCCTTTTCTGTTTTTAAAAGGCAATAGACATTTAATTTTTTTTTTTCTTTTTAATAAAAGGAAACACCAGATGGAAGGAAGTTGGTGGAAACGACTCACCTGTGGAGGGAAATAATGACAGAGATTTCGCAGATAAGAGGAACTACACTAGGCTTACGGCAACTATATTTAGGTATATTAAGGTAACCATTAGGTATATTAAGGTAGCCATGAAATGAACCCTTTAATATTATAGAGTAGCATAATAAAAATCCGTTGAGAAAAAAGTAACAAGAATAGACAATGATTTTTTTTTAAAGCCCTATTCTTTTGTTATAGAGCTCATTTAATATACATTAGCCTAATAAAGTGTGTATTGCGAACATGCTTCTAGATTATGATGACCCCCGCCTATTTACGTACTCTATAATATTAAGTAATTTTATAAATAATAAAATGTTAATAGTGACCGTGTATATTTGATTATACAAAAGAGATATACTTACAATGTATAATAATCATATTTTATATTTTTTAATAATGAAGTCAATAAGATCCTAAAATTAAATTAATGTTCAAGGGACTTCGTTCCAGTGTATTCATCGCAAAAATTGCGAGAACACGAGGACATGGGATCGGATGAGAGAAAAGATTTGTCCTCTGCCGGCAGGCGGCCTTGGTAGCTCAAATGGTAGAGCGTTGTCACGGTTAGACAAAGGTTCCGGGTTCAAATCCCGGCCGAAGCCCTATCTTTTCTCTTTAAAAATAAAAATATAATAATAATAATAACAGGAAAAAAACTTGTTTTTTTCCTCCTTACAGGATATTGTTAACTATTTTATCAACAGAATTAACTATTAACATTATTTAGCGGTATAACAGTAAATTATTGGAACTGAAGATTCTAGTGTCAAGTGTGATCCTATTATATTAGTCCTGAAGAAGATCTGCAATGTGGGTCGAAACGTAGGTATTCAAATAAATAGTTCCCTATATAAGAGAATTTTTTATCTATACCCGGACCATTTTCTTTTTCTATGTATAAGCCCAATCCATATTATTCAACATATTTGAACAACAGAATACATTTAAATGAAAGTTATTGTTTGGTTCGTTTAACGTCACTTTATGCCGCTATAGCTAATCGAACGATGCTATACAGTGGGAGCACGAAATTTTGTCAATCCAAATTTAACTAGGATAGGAATTTTCAGCGATTAACTGACATAGCACAGGTTTGGGACCCCATTTTACGCCCTTTCCGAAAGACGACAAAACAAAAAGACAGATAAACAGATGTAAAATTGGTAAGTTGGGTGTTGGGCCACCGATAGGGAGGTATTCTCTCAGAAATTATAAATAAATTACGTTTTAGCAATGTCAAACCTTAACACGCATATTTAGTACCTATAACAATCGATATGACAAACTTTTAGAAAAGAAAATTTCAGAAACATGTATCACCAAGAACCAATGAATGGCCTTAGATTACATGGTAGCGACTGTGCTACTATGCAGTGGATTGTATACATCATGTTTATAGCCGATGTTATGATGGCAAAGTAGTTATTGTAACCTTGTATCACAACAAACCACGAGGGTCCTGGGTTCATTACATGGTAGAGACTCGAAAGTTTCTAAACCAACGATTGGGCAGGGAGGTAACTTGTTACACCCCCAAAAGCTAGGATAGCTTCTGGTATATCTGCACACCTCACAACGTCAACAGAGAGCCTGTAGTGCTCTCTATGTTCTCTATATTACAACATTATTACAGGCAATAAACCTTCATAAAGTATCAAGAATAACGTTGTACTTTAATGAAACATGGGTAAAAAAAAAAAAGAAAGAAGAGAATTCTCGAATAATACAAATCTATACATCGATCCTTACTTTCTTATATAAAAGATATATACTAGCTGAGAGATTACAACAAATTGTTTACAAACTTAATCAGACGATTAATTACTTAAAGTTTGTTCCCTCTAATCTATTCTAGTAATTTTCGTTAATCACAGAATGATAATTTTTCTCAGAAAAATGGCAACAATAGTTTCTAGATCACTCGCAGCCAGGGTATCAGTGTTGATAGCGCTTGTCGCTAACCAGGAAAAACATGTGCAAGTATTTTCTGAGAAAACATTGCCAAACCATCATAATATTTGTTTGGAAGCTGCTGATAACTATATATATTTCCTGGGCTTATATAATTGATAGGGAGCGGAGTTGCTCAGTGGTAGATCCTGGTTAAAATTCTGCTGCTGGCAAGACTTTCATGTAATCTGTTAGCAGCCGGGGATGGATCATATGGGTTCTAAGACACTCCTGGGGCTCACCCTGCCCCCATAAAGTGGGCGCCCAAAAAAGGGGGGGAATCTGGCGTCTGGAGCGTGATCTAGGACATATCACCTCCCTGCACAACCATTTGTTGTTTGTTTGTTCATTTAACGTCACTTTATGCTGCTATGGCTAATCGAACGATGCTACAGTGGGAGCTCTAAATTTTACCTATGCAGGTTTAATTAGGATAGGGATTTTTAACGAGTACCTCACATCGTACAGGCTCGAGACCCCCTTTTAACGTCCCTTCCGAATAATCCTTTTAACGGCGTAACTAAGGATTTTTTACTCCCTTAAAAAAATCCTAGGGCCACCTGCCTGGCTACGAACCCGCGATCTTGGGTTTAGTAATTTGTTACGCTAACCACTAGACCACAGGTGACCTTAGACCTGCACAACCGTTGTTCATGAAACAATAACAGTCTCGACCGTGTACTGAACCCCATAACTATTCACAGGAAATATAATTAGGAAATTTTGCATATTCAATTGAATGAAAATTATATTTCAACCAATATAATTTTTAAAAAACTACCTTATTATTGCAACTGTTCTTATTTAGATGTTAAAACAAGTTCAGAAATTTGTAGATATGTGGGTACATATTCTATAGCCTCGGTGAATAAGTGGTTAACCCTTTAAAGACCAAACTCGTTTCCCATTGAATTTTTTAATTTTTTATCTTAGTATTCCCTTTCTTATTTTTATATTTAAACATTTTGGCAATGGCTTATTGAGGGGTATAATCAATATATAAGTCAATTTACGAAATCAACTTATTGTGATAAATTTAGTTTTAAATTGTTTGTGATACATTCCTAATAATATATAAAAATTAATGGATTCATAATCGTAGTTTTTAAAAGCTTAGCGGAAAAATGAGAAAAATTGAGCGATTGCTACAAAAAACTAGGATTTCAAAAATTTGTGGAGTCGATTTCGGTCACTCTTTTTTTAAAAAAAAATATTTTCACACAATTGAATGTTTTATTTAATTGTAATTAAATTGATAATGCATTTGGTAAAGCACAAATATTGTTAAAAAATTCGGAAATCTATGTTCCCAAATGGGAACAATGGTCAGTAAACGGTTAACTAAATTTTATTCCAGAACTAGTTGACTGTATTGAGAGCAGCAGAATGGTACCGTACTTGTAGTTTTTGGCTTGAAATGGAGTTATGAATTAAGCAATAACTCCTTTTCAAGCCAATCTCTGACTTAGCTCATTATTCACTACGAAAATAGCACGATTCGGCTTTTCTAAGTACAATAACATTATTTAGGAGAATATCTGACTTAGGTAAACACTTAATAACCATTAAGGGCTGTAGATATAACAGGGTTCTTTTTGTGAGACCAGCTTTTATCCGAGTTCTGCATATAGAAAACGTACTTTTTAATTTTATATGTTTATTAAAATTCATCAGAATTAAAAAAAAAGAAAAAAAGTTCTATGTATACTTGAACCCAGTTCAAAACATTTGCTTTCATCGGTTGCGCCTTGATTGAGACTGATTCGTGAACATTCGAATCGAAGGAGATGAAATGATGATGATGTATCAATCAAACTGGCCGTCTTCATCAATCAAGACAATTGCAATGAGGACGCATCAATTAAAATATCGTAAGGAAATGTTTGTCAGTTGAGTCAATAAACAGTGAGCCATTAAAATGGAATTATTTATTATTATTATTGCACATCAAACTATCATCTTATAATAATCACATTTTATTAATACTAATCATTGAATCTAATTATGGTTTGTTTAAAAATGTATATAGTTATTAAGTATACATCAAAATACTTTTTGAAGTACATCGTTCTGTTCTTATCTAAATATAAGAAGGGCTTATAGAAATTATTTTCTTTAAAGGAGACATTTAGGAAAGAAATAGAGTAGAAAACATTACTTCTTATTACTTATTCTGAAGTAATTATCATTGCTTATATTCATTGCGTATATATCAATCTTATTGATGTATACTTAATAATAATATACATTTTTAAAGAAAGCATAATTAGATTCAATGATTAGTATTAATAAAATGTGATCATTATAAGATGATAGTTTGATGTGCAATAATAATAATAAATAATTCCATTTTAATGGCTCACTGTGTATTGACTCAACTGACAAACATTTCCTTATGATATTTTAATTGATAATAAAATATATTAATAATAATAAAATAATAAAAAAAATTAATAAAATAAAATAGATATGCCGAAATACTGTTACAGATTGTCTTTCATAGCCTATGTTAGTATTTCAGAAAATTTGAGGAATAAATTTGAATTATGGTTAAATAAAAATCTGATGATATCAGCTAAACTAACAATGTTATAAAGTTATGAAAACAATTAAGAAAACTACGAAAATGTACATGTTACATAATAAACATTTGTGCAAGTTAGTACACGAAACATATAATAAAATAAAACATAATATTTCAGTACTTAGGAAATATCCACAGTACAGAAATTTATACTTATTTGTATGTATAAATATTGATAGATAAATATAAACTAAAGTACATAATTTCTTTATTATTTAGGTATTCGATATCGTAGACACAAATACAAAGTATCGAAGGTGAAAAAAACGTATTTTTCATTTTCGATCTATAGCGATTGCTTTTAGGATTGATAGCTGACATAAAATTCATATAGAGTCTTCTATGAGGCTCACAAAGGCGTATGAGAACATAGGTAAAGACATTAAACGTCATACCGAGCCTGATAGGCGAAATTTATAGCTCCTAATGTAGCATCGCCCGATTAGCCACTGCAGCAAAAAGTGAAAGTTAAATGAACAAACAACAACATAGGTGAAGTAAGTTTGGCGAAATGCGCTGATTTTGAATGAATCTTGACACATGTGGAAGAAAACGATCCGGGGGGAGGGTAATAAATTTCTCTTAAGTAATGAGAACTGTTTATTAAATAGCCCACATTGCAGGTCTTCTTCAGGGATGTCGAGGGAGGCACGGGGGGGGGGGGCAGGTGTAAGTCCGTAAATAATTCTACACACATCACTATCCAACGTAAAACTGACGTCGGCACGCTCCCCCCCCCCCCTCTAGACAGCGTTGACTCTTTGATAAACATTTCTCCCTAGTTAAGAGAAATTTATTGACCCGGACCATTTTCTTCCACATATGTATATACCTTCATATATATCGTTGACTTTGTGTATACGTATATATGTCTGTATGTATGTATGTATGTATATATATATATAGACAATAAATAAAAACTTATTGATTGATATTTGATAATAGATATATATTGATATATGATAATAGTTGACCTTGTATATGTATATGTATATATATATATATATATATATATATATATATATATAATAATATATATATAATATATATTATTATAAGAAGGGCAATTCACCAGATACCTGGTTTTTCATTTTTAATTGTAACTGTTATGAGTATAAATATATGTGTATACATTTTTATTAAGTACTATCGCTAATCGTAATGTATAACTCATGAATTGATTTTTTTTTTTTTTAGTTATATCATTTATATCATAAAACCTTTCATTTTTGTTTATTTGTATATTTGTTAAATTTATTTATTTTTCATTACATAATTTAGGATTACAAGTTTAATTTTAATTTTATTCTCAGAAATTATCAATTTAGTCAAACTATAAATTTTGAATTTCTTGTATTGATACCAAATTGATCTGTAATTATTAACATCACATGCAATGACATGTAATATGCTTACTTAAGTATGGAGCATGTCCTAATATTAATAAACGGTCCCTCCATGGGGTTACCATGGGGGGAACAAATTTAAAAAAAAAAAAAAAAAAAAAATATATATACATATATTATTGTATTTGTTCAAATGGCTTAATATGTACTATGAACAATATTTTTATGTTTTAAGTTTTTTTTTTTTTAATGATGTATTTTCAATTTAGCCTTTAGCTTTGTATATAAATAATAAAAAAAAAAATGTAAACAACATGTAAGTACAATTGTATGTAATGTACTATAAATGTACGGAACATGCAGAACAATAAACGTCCTTCGCGTAGGGGTACTGCGTGAAGGGAAAAAATAAAAAAATATATTATTGTATATATATATATATATATATATATATATATATATATATATTATATATATATATAGGTTAACTATTATTATTCAATAAGTTTTTATTTATTGTCTTTTCTTGGTGATTATTTTTATTTTTAAAAGAAAAGATTAGCCCTGGCCGGGATTCGAACCCGCGGTGCTCTAACCACTGAGCTACCAATGTTCGTATCCAAGCCAGACAAATCCATTCTGTTCACCGTTCCTATATCCTCGTCTTCTCGCAATTTTTGCGATTTATACACGGGGAAGAATATTCGATGAACATTACTTTAATTGGGATCTCGTTGACTTACGTCAATTTATATAGGATAAAGGATCGGTGAAGAGAATGGATCTGTCTGGCTTGGATACGCGCCTTGGTAGCTCAGTGGATAGAGCATCGCTCTAGAGATGCGGGCGACCCGGGTTCTAATCCCGGCCAAGACAAATCTTTTCTCTACAAAATGAAAATATTATCATTCAAGATGAATCTTGACACAGTTTGTTTACTCTCCTAAAAAGTGGTGATTTTAATTTATAATACTTAGCATTAGTATCGACGAATTCTCCGCGATAAGGACTGATAATCTAGAAATATTTATTTTTATTTATAACAATAAATTCCATCAATATCGATAATTATTTACAATTCTCGATCTACTTTTATCCAGAGTTCGGTGTTATCGGAAATAGATTAGGTCACATTCTTTTGGATAAAAAAAAGTTAATTTAATTCCACTGAAGTAGCTACTAACTAAGATGTAGCAAGACTGGGATTTGTAAAGTTCAATTATAAGGTGATAGAAAAAAAATGAGATTTCATTCACGAGACTCATTGTTAAGACAGACAATGTTATTCGGTACACACAGAGGCGATTACTATACGTGCATGTACACATACTTTGTTGCCTAATCGGGAATGCTGCTTGCTCATTGAGTGTACTGAGAGAGAGAGAAAAAAGAAAAAGAAAAGAAAAGATAAAATTAGATGTCATAGAGCGTGGATGCCGAAATTGCGCAGTTGGTCTCAGAGTTGCGACAGAGGCTTCCTTCATAGGATAATGAGCTACTCTAGGGGAATCATTTAGTTGACGTCATGGCTTTAAAAAATATTACTCCGCGGGTCTGTCTGGCCTGTCTCAGGTCTCTCAATTGAGTAGATTAGATAGTGGCTTTAGTCCTCTTTACATGTCTGGGTCTTTAACTATTAAATAGAAAATACATCTTATTATAATGCAATTGGGAAAAACCACAATGCAAAGCCTTATGTTTCAAAAAATACACCTACTTACCAGTCGAAGTTTCGCCTATTCAGGCATTATCAAGACACCAAAATCAAAAAGAGGTTATGTGAATCGCATCTCGAAGAAAAAGGTGCAATACATCCCAACGATCAATAGCCCAAACAGGCTCCAAACATGAGACAGCACCCCACCACCAAGACGTTCAACATACAACTGCTTGGTTTGCTTCAATTACAACAGTTGTATATAACCCCTTTTTGATTTTGGTGTCTTGATAATGCCTGAATAGGCGAAACTTCGACTGGTAAGTAGGTGTATTTTTGAAACATGAGGCTTTGCATTGTGGTTTTTCCCAATTGCATTATAATAAATAATAGTGTTTCTTATGAGTTGTTGGCTCTATTTTAGTGATTAGAAAATACATCTATCATACGAAGATTGGCAAACAAAGCATTAGATAATTGAACCAGCAATTGGTTATCTTTTTACAAAATAAAAAATGATAAATGGTAGTAAGAATCGGCAACTCCTTAAAAAAACAATAAATATTAAAAATAAAACTGAACACTAGAAATACAAAACTTATATAACATAAGAAATAAAAGTTTACATATTACTGCCAAAACCACATTCCTCCCACCTACGCCTCGGACGTTTACCAGGCAGCCTGATATTTTTTGAGGAATCCATTCGTTATTAAGCAAGCAACAACATTCCGATCTCATTTTAAACTCTATTATAAAAAAAAACTAAATCCTATTAAGGATTTTGGATTCAGTTTATGGTAGAGAGAGGGAAGTGATTAACTTTATGATATCACTTTTAAGGAAAGAGGTATAAAATATGTTTTATAATAATAATGTTTCAATTTTTGGAGAAGTTCAAGAAACTTTTAAAAACTCAACAGTAGCTATTTCCATTATTCAAATGGTCCTATTTTGGGTTCTTGCTTAGTAGTGAAACGAATAGATAACCAAACATAAACGGACAATATTCTCCGTTCGCAGCCACTTCATCATTTGTTAGACAAATGCTGTTAGCTCCAAATTAAATAATTCTCGTATACCTGAATTTTATGAGACCTATTTGGACTTATATAATAGAGCTTTGGGGCTTCACTAAGCCATCCAACCCCTCTCGTGTCCGATCTTACAATCCAAAATCCTCTATGTTCTTTACTTAGTTATGTATAGTTTGTTTGTTTGTTTGTTCATTTAACGTCACTTTATGCTGCTATGGCTAATCGGACGATGCTACAGTGGGAGCTATAATTTTTGCCTATCCAGGTTTAATTAGGATAGGGATTTTTAGCGTGTACCTGACATCGTACAGGCTCGGGACCCCCGTTTAACGTCCCTTCCGAAGGACGGCGTAACTAAGGATTTTTTACTCCCTTAAAAAAATCCTAGGGCCACCTGCCGGGCTACGAACCCGCGATCTTGGGTTTAGTAGTTTGTTACGCTAACCACTAGACCACAGGTGACCTGTAGTTATGTATAAAATCATAGATAATGAACTCAATGCCCCATTTGCTGATGATTTGGCCCGAATCCGATATCAATAATTTCATGACAAACTTTCTTCAGAATCAAATCCAACAGTTTCAGTCCTAGCCTCCTCTTCAATTCCTGATAATCCTCCGAGCGCTCTGAAAAGACCTTTTAAGTAAAATTTCTTATTTCAGTACAAATGGGTAGTTTTTCCCGTAGCTTAAAATTCATCCCATTACGCATCCTGCATTCTATTTATGTGTTGTATTTTTTTAAATAAGTTAAAATTAAATACAATATAACATCAGAATTTGAAGATAAGGCAAGCAAAATTATAAGATACAAAACAGTTTTAACCTATATCTCAAAAAAATATACTACTCGCGTTTCGATTATTATTATTGATTAATTTAAATTTTCCAAGTTATTTTTATATTTATTAACATAAATAATTATAATGGAAAATATTACATATAATATTTAAGGTTGCGCGTGACCTCCCAGGCGGTGTAATCTCTTATTGTAAATATTACCACTGTTATCTGTGTTGATATAATTCCTGCTACTGCTCTACCCTTTGCCTCTCATGTTAGGCTACCGTTAAGTTCTCGTAACTCGGCTATCGCCATAAAAGGAAGCATCCTTCCGAAACGTTATAAAACATTTCTGTGTATCCTTCTTCGTCTTCCCAGGACACTACACGATACCCTGGACAGATTCCAGATCGGCTGTGATATAACTACCTCTTGTTAGCCCTCCTCGGTCTTCGAGCCCTTTGTAATTAAAACGTTTCGTGAGCCTCAGTCATTAGTCTTAAGTGATCGGGATATTCGAAGGTGTCACGAGACCTTTAATGTTCTCTCTTGTATAATTGTATCCTTATGTAAGGTACTTTTTTCTTTTTAAAACCAGATAGAGAGTATTTTTTCATTTTTAATAGCTTAGAAAGAAGTGTCGATTACTTTAATTGTAGTGCTAGCTCAATTAATGATTTCTCTGAATGTTATTTATAATTTAGTAAGAGTTAAAATATAAATTGTATAAATAAAAAGTAAGAAAACGTTTATTATTAAACTGCAGCCTCGTTGATTAAGTGGTTGAAGCTTGTCCAGAGAGAGTTAATTGTACTGAGGGAAGCGGAATTCTATTATTCTCGTAGGTTTTGGCTTGAAATATAGTTGTACAATAAGCAATAAATCCATTTCAAGTGAATATAAACAAAAAGCTCATTTTGGAGAGGATTAGAATTTTTAATTTATTCACCGGGGCGTCAGAAATATATTGTAACAAACAAATAATATATACGAGAATTGTGGTCGAAAAGTGCACCTGGTTACTAACCAAAAGACAGATTAGTTAGAATCCAAATTTCGGTATTTTTTCAAGCAGTTCCCTCTTCGGGGGTGATGCCGTCTCTCTACTGGAGGTAAGTTACAACGAATGCTCTTACGAATGGAGGTTGTACCCCGTGTACCTCTGTGAGGGGTAGTGTTCTGGTTTTGGAAGAAAGTCTGCTTCGGAAAAAGGAATGCATTTCCTAGTCAATTTTCTTGCACTCAAATATAAGGCGATATATTGGATATATAGGCGATATATATTGCCCAAATATAAGGGATTTACCCTGGACCATAGTAAATATAATTCGCAGCATTGTGAGTTTGGATGAACCCGTTAATGACTGTGCTATCGCAAACAGTATGTGTTTAAACGACGAATAAATCAATTTTAGCATGGGCAATAATCAACCGAAAAAATATAAATAAATATTATAAATTTAAAAACTACGGGTTTTGCACCATCATATTTATTATATGGTGAGGACATAAATATTTGCCCTTTATATCTTTGTGAACGTGATTTACAAGAAGACAGAAAAACAGCATATGAAAATTCAGTAAGAAATTATAAGAAGAACAAACAACTGATCAAAATAAGAAGCCTAAAGATTTAAATATTGGAGATACAGTGTTTGTAGATGTTGGTAATAAATTAAATAGGAAAAAATTAGATGAACTTAGGAGTGGATCATTTACAATTGTAGAAAAAATTTCTCCATTAATGTATAAATTAGATTCTAATAGAAAAACAGATTTATCAAATGTTTTTCATAAAAATAAGTGAAATTCAGATCTATGCTTTATATTAAAAAAAAAAAAAAAAAAAAAAAGTGATTAATTCTGTTGCAGCCTTTCATCATATCTTTTATTTTTTTTTTACAAAAAAAATAAATGTTTCAAAGTAATAATAATAAAATAAAATAAAATAAATATATTTATATAGGCAGAGAGAGATAGAAGAATAGAAGAGGCATGAAAGTTTGTTAGGACATTACTATAAAAACCTCAGTCAAAACAGTCTTAAGTCCCAAAAAAAAAAAAATAAGAAAAAGGAAAATACCTGTCAATATTTCGCCTTTTAGGCATCTTCAGGACAGACACTAATAGATTAAACAGGATAGCAAGATATATACGGAAGACCTTCTTATCTTTACAGTAATCTTCGTAAACAGTCACTTATATTAATATAAGGAAGAATATTGTCCTGGTGGAGGTAAAGAAAAAATAGGGAGTACTGTTTATTGGTAAGCCAACGTTTCGACCCACATTGCAGATCTTCTTCAGGGCTGGTAAGATCGGGAGTTGACACTAGACTGGAAAGTGTATATTGATATGAAATATATTTTATAAAAAATTAAAACTTGGTAGAGTTGAAAGGTACTTTACCAGAGGTTTAGGAAGATATCACAATATATGGTTATAAACGAATTTAATAGATAGGAAATTTAACTTTTAGATTAGACTAGCTTTTGCCCGCGACTTCGCTCGCATAGAATTTGGACTACCACATAAAGTTTCTTAACAGTGTTTTTTAACTAGAATTTAAAATAATAAATAATTTAATTTAATTTTTTTAACTATAGGTTACTCGTACAAAATTTCAGATGTCTAACTTCAAAACTGACGGATTCCATACAGCCTTTGAACTCTTATTATATTAAGGGGGGTTTACTTGGGGTTTGGGGGGTTTACCCAAGTGTTTACTTGGGGGTGGAATTATCCAAATTTCTTTCTTAAATCATACAAAGAACCTATCTGCAAATTTCAAGATGCTAAGTTCCTGATTTGCCTTTAATTATATACTATAATGGATTCTCCACACTGGAGGGCACGTGCCCCCTAAATCCGCGCTTGCTATTGCTATATATTATTCTGATGTATAACCTATATTACTGTAAAGTTTCATCCAAATTCGTTCAGTAGTTTTTGCGTGAAAGAGAGACAAACATACAAACTTTCACATTTATAATATTAAGTAAGGTTTGTCATAGTTTATTGACCACTTCTACATCATTACTTGCCAGCTCGACGGGAACCATTGGAATGGTATACGGACGTAATGGAATGGTCTTTAGTTCCGCTTTGGCTACGAGGTTTTTGACATTGAAATCATGAATTTCTGAAATAGAGTTCCCTACGAGGGATGCTTGACCCTTGAAAAGATTTTTTTTTTCCATCAACCTTTTTCTTCTTCTCTCTCCTTCCCCTCCTTTCCACGATTTTGAAAGAAGTTGCCCAGGAGGAGAGCCATAGATGACGATGTGGATATAAAAACTGGCTAGGAGTGGAGAACTCCTTTCTGTGTATGGCAAGATCTGAGCGAGCCTCTGGTGTTCCAAGTCATCCTGTCTAGTTCAACCATGCTACTCTTGACTCTTAGATATACCTTCTACAATCCTCTGACTACCTATACATATATATATATATATATATATATATATATATATATATATATATATATATATATATATATATAAATATATATATATATATATATATATATATATATATATATATATATATATAAGTATGTATTTATAATTAGTATACATATATAGTAGTAAATAGCCTATATATTATTATATGCTGAAACGAGAATAGAATATTATGTAACTCCGTAACATAGCTGAGTCGTCGTGCGAAAAATGTGAAACGTAAATAAATAAAATAATGAATACAAATATCAAGGATCTTGAGATCCGCGGGCGAAACGAAAAAGAAACATAATTGCGAATAATAATTTAAAGAGTGACATCGCCTCAGCTTATTTTTAGATATAGAAGGAGTGAGATTAAACAATTAAATATATAAAAAAAATATTATGAACATAAAGAACTATAAAATCTAGTAATTTATTATAATTAATAGGTATTTTGATGATAATTATTTTTAAATATTTTTGTTTTGAAGAGAAAAGATATAATATAAATATTAATAAATCAATGTAACTCAAAATAATTATTAATAAAAATAAATTATAATAATATATTGACGTAAGTCAACAAGATCCTAATTAAAGTAATGTTCAATGAACATTCTTCCCCGTGAATACATCGCAAAAATTGCTAGAACACGGGGATATAGGATCGGTGTAGAGATAGGATTTGTCTGACTTGGACACGACCCCTGGTAGCTCAGTGGTTTAGAGCACTACACCGAAGATGCCGACGACCCGGGTTCGAATTCCGGCCAGGACAAATCTTTTCTCTTCAAAACAAAAATATTTAAAAATAAAATATAGTACGTGATATGAATCGGAGTACGAATTAAATAAAAAGAAATAATTACTTACAGAAATCGTTCTACATAGTGGGGAAAATGCACTTACCTGAAAAAAGAGAAATAATTGTTATAACAATAAAATAAATTATTAAATAATATTTCAAACATAAAATATTAAAATAAAAAAATTTGCAAGGAGCCATTATTAAAAAAAAAAACATGGGGATCCGTAATCGAAATTTGTAGACGCATACATTCGACTATATCTCTATATGATCACTGTATTTGGACCAATTAATTAACTAGATTTTTATTGCGGGGTGTAGAGTCATGGAATCTTTGAAAAATAAAGCAAAACGTTAATGATAAAAAACATAATATTTATAGACCATCACATATTCACTTCATACTTATTGTATTTACTATTATACCATACTATACCAGTGGTAGAGCACTGAGTTGCCATGCCGGAAATCATGGTTCAAATCCCCCTGCAGGCCATGATTTTTATTTAGTCTGTTTGCAGCGGAAGATGGATCATATAGGATCTAGGACCCTCCTGGGGCCCAACCAGCCTCTATAAAGTATTATAAATATAGGGTACCCAAAATCAATATCGCTATATTGAGCGTGACCTAGGACAAGTCACCTCCTTGCAGAACCGTTGTCCATGAAACAGTACAGTCTCTACTATGTACTGAACCCCAGACCCTTTATGGGTTGTAGTGGTACAGGTTTAAAAAAAAAAATCTGCATACCGGTGAATAAATCGAATTTTGTCACGAGAGATGATTCCGCTGCCTTCAATATTCAATGCAACTGAACATTGAAGGGAGCGGAATCATTCCCATAGTTTTGGCTTGGAATTGAGTTGTAATATAAGCAATAACTCCTTTTCAAGCCAATGCCTTACTTAGCCCTTTATTCACTACGAATATAACTCTGATTATGAAAATAACGAAAATTATAGATGTATGATGTTCGACTGTGATTTAAATTATCGATTAAACTGACTTCTTGAAGTTAATCAATAGCAACAAGCCCTAATGATGGCTCACACATCGATGCGAAATGTCACCTCGAACAAAAAGCCCACCGACTTTTTTTAAAAAACAGATATTTTGACGTGAGAATTTTCGATTGCTTTTTCGATATTAAGACAAAATAAGGTGAAAAAATAAATATTTTAAATTTTTTAAAAAATACAGTGTGTTTGGGACATAAAAAGGTAAGTTTTCACCAAATTTCGTGAAGAAATTTTATTTCTTTGGTAATTTGAATTTTTCATATAAATTGTTAGGTTATGTGAAAAAAGTGTAAATATAAATGTTGTAGATCTTTTTTTTACCTACAACTTTGCCATTTTACTTTTTTCCACAGGACTTGTAGTTTTGCCAGAAATCGAGATAACCCATTTTTTATCCTTAAACCCCCCCCTCACCACTCCGGCCTCAGATCGCCCATAAATTATTTTTCCTTTCATTTTTGTTTCATCCTATTAATTTTGTTTTCACTTTTTACCATTTTAAAAGGCTTCAGCCCTGGTCTATAATTATTATTTATATATATATATTTTCTATATATGCATATATCATATTATTAATATGATTTATATATTTATTTTGAACCGAAGCGCTGAGCGGAATGAGATCACGCGCGGCCTAGTTCCCAATTCCCCTGATACCGTACGAGCTTCCCTATTGGTCGGTAGCGGGCAAGCATCCTCTCCATCAACCAATCATTTTTTTTCTTCTATTTGGCTAATTGGGTCAGGATTGTTGTACCAGTCATTCCAGACCCATTAAAATTCCTTGTCAATGTTGAATCATCTGGGGCCGCATAGCTCGTCTAATTCAGCATCAAACTAGAGTTAGGTTCAATGATCTTATAATGTTCCAAGACTTCTTAGGGTACAGTATATGTTTAATAAGCTCAGTTCAATGTTATTGACAACAAATATCATAAATGCTAGTAATTATTTTATGTTTCCGGATGAGGGGTCTTCTGTGGTGTAGTAAAGTGGGAATCATCAATTAGGAGGAAAAACCGGGCTGTTGGTCGTGATCTAGACCAAATCACCTCCCTGCACAACCGTTGTACAAGAAACAGTACAGTCTCTATTATGCACTGAACCCAAGACCCTTTATGGGTTGTAGTGAAACAGGTTTTTACCGGGATGGCGTTACTAGAGGGTTACAAAGCGCTTCAAAATTCCACCCTATATTTTTTATAGGTGTGAAATGTGCCTGTTAATAAATAGGGAATCGAAAAAGAATAATCCATTGAATATACAGGAGGTTGCACAATGCGGAATTACGGAGAATGCACTGTGCTAATATACTTCAAGTGATAGCATCGAGCATAGCATGTTGTAGAACACAGTAAGGAATCCATAAAAAGTTAAGCTACGAGCTGACCTTTGAATATTTAAGGATTCAATGACAGTGTAGATGGGAGGATTACATGTAGGGTGATCCTTGCGGATTTGGAAGGTAATCGATAGGTAGAATTTGGTCAAATACGATTGGTGGGTATGGGAATCAAATATTCGGTTCGCTAAGCCTTTTATTTTTAATTTTAGTCTTTTGCAGTGCCCGATCAGCTAAATTAAAAATAATTGTAAAAATTAGCAAATCACCATGACAATTACTGTTATTATTATATATACTTATGTATACTTATATATAATATTTATCATTCAATCATATTCTCAACTATCATGTTTCAATATATTGTTTATCGGATAATACATTTTTATTATATCACTTAGCATAGCAGCCAATTTTTGTTTTTTTCGGTTCCTATCTTATGGGGGTTCAAGAAGTATCCTTAAAGTTTATTTTATCTCTTATGGTTACGGTTAAAATTATTAAAACTTGTGACCACTACGACCCGTGAACAAGTAAGGGATTCAGTACATGGTAGCGACTGTACTGTTTCATGGACAACTGTTCTACAAGGAGGTGATTTGTTCATGGCCACACACAACCGCAAGGTTTACCCCCCCCTTATTTTGGATACCCTATTTTTATAATATTTTATAGAGGCTGGGTGAGCCCCAGGAGGGTCCTAGATCCCATATGATCCATATCCCGCCACAAACAGACTAAATAAAAGTCTTGCCCGCAGCGGGATTAGAACCAGGATTTCCGGCATGGCAACTCAGTGCTCTACCACTGATACACCCCGCTCCCTTTAAAATTATTATATTAGTCTAAATTAATGAAAACAACAAATGTTCTTTTTTTAAAGAAGCAGTTAGGTTTTTTTATGATAGTATAATTTTACATTCATACTTCTTTATTTAATTTATTCTGTACTTAATCATTTCATTGTCACTCACAACTACTAGGCACTTATTTTTAATCTTTTGTCAGGCGGAAACGAATCTTTATATGAAATAAATATGTATATAAAACGGTCACCTGTGGTCTAGTGGTTAGCGTAACAAACTACTAAACCCAAGATCGCGGGTTCGTAGCCCGGCAGGTGGCCCTAGGATTTTTTTAAGGGAGTAAAAAATCCTTAGTTACGCCGTCCTTCGGAAGGGACGTTAAACGGGGCTCCCGAGCCTGTACGATGTCAGGTACTCGTTAAAAATCCCTGTCCTAATTAAACCTGGATAGGCAAAATTTAGAGATCCCACTGTAGCATCGTCCGATTAGCCATAGCAGCATAAAGAGACGTTAAATGAACAAACGAAACTAAATATGTATATAACATATTTTCCATTTAAGGCTTCTATTTTTACATTTTTTTTTTCTTCCGCCCTCGAAACTTTAAAAGGGCCGGATGTTACTAAGGCCACAGCCTAGAACTCAGGTCGAAGGGTTGAGGACAAAAAGTAGAGTGTATACCTTCAGTAACCTTATCTCCGTATACTGCCTAACCACGCAGGTCGATTATGTATAAGGGATAACGTTTCATCATATATAACAGCCTAACAATATCACATTAACAAAATACACATCTTCCAAAACAAATGTCTAAGAATCATAAAAAACTATCCAATATATACTAAAATCACCAAAATGCACTAAGAACTGGACATCCCAACAATACAAAAATTCATACACCAACAAACCCTCAGATTCTTCACCTCATGCCAACTTTCAGACAACACACTCATACAAGAAATAGGAAATTATACAAAAACTACAACACAAAAATACAGACACAAACGAACAAAACACATACTATTATAAATAATATGCATTTTGTATTTTATTATACATAAATTTTGTCTTAAGTAAATCCTATGTACTCTCTTTTCTGTTGGTTTTTTAAATTTTACCAACAACAAAAACATATTAATTAGTAACCGTTGTAATGTGAACTCATTTTCATTGTAAGGGATTATCCCACCAATGTTTTAAAATTTGTACATATTTTAAAATAAAAAAAAAACAAAATATTTAAAAAAAAAAAACAAAAAAAAAACCTAACAATATAGTTTTATTATAATCGAATATAAATGTAAGATAAGATTATTTTAAAAAAGTTATAATAAATCCCATAAATCACATTAAAACTATGATCCAAGGGTTATCTGCGGTGTTTAGCATAAAAATCTACTATGCTTAAGATCGCGGGTTCTCAGCTCGGCAGGTGATCAAAGTTTTTTGTTTTTTTTAAAGGTAGAGAAACATCCTTATCTATGCCTTCCTTCGGGTGGAACGTAAAATAGAAATCCAGATCCTGTGCGATGTCATGAACTCGTTAAATATCCCTATCCTAATTAAAATGGAGTGAAAAATCCTTGGTTATTCGGTACATTGGAAGTGACGTAAACTGGGGGTCCCGAGCCTGTACGATGTAATTCACTAGTTAAAGATCCCTCTCCTATTTATGAACTAGGTGGTCAAAATTTAGGACTCCCTTTGCCGGATTATCCGTTTAGCCAGAGTAGAATTAAGCGACGTTAAATGAATAAATGAATAAGAAACAATATTAATGTGACCGCTGCATAGATTCGTTCTTATTACATGTTTGTATTATCTTTTTGTATGCGTAATGATGTAAATCGAGTTTAAATATTAATTTTATGGGTAAGTTAGTTATCTGATAATAATATGAAATTGAAAAAAATAGTTTCGAAAATAAATCTTTATTTTTTTTTTTAATATTTTGTGGTATCACCCTATTTTACATGTCGATGAAAAAAAAAAACTATCAAAATAGTTAAAATATATGATACAAATAATAAATCAATAATAAACTTACCGAATCCGACTTGTATTTAATGAAAAAGAAACAATAAATCCACAAAAATTTCAAACACAAATTATGCACGCTGTCACTCGTAAAACAAAATGGCTGTACTAAAACCTATGCTGGCATTACTAAAAAAAAAATACTTTAAAAAACTTATAACAGTGTTGCCATTACTTAAAACAGCAATTTATTAAGACACACGAAAGTATATTAAAAAAAATTAGGAAAAAACGCAAAGAAAATAATCTTTCTTGGTGGTCACATTAATATGTCCAGGGATTGTAAACCATAGTCTAGGCCCAAGATCGCGAGTCTACGACCCTGCAGTTGGTCCTGGGATTTTTTAAAATGGAGAGAAAAATCATTAGCTGTGCCGTCCTTCGGAAGAGATGATAAATGGGGGTCCCGAGCCTGTGCGGAGTCAGATACTCTTTAAAAATCCCTATTATTATACCTGGGTAGATAAAATTTAAGACTCTCAATGTAGCGTTGTCCAATTAGCAATAACGAAAATGACGTTAAATAAATATAAACAATTATATACTATAAAAAAAAGAACTATGAATAATCAATATATATATAGTTCAAAATTTACTAAAATTCTATTAACCCTCATGTAATGTAGACAATTACGTATATAGTTATCTCGACTAGACTGTTTAAAAGCATGCGCCCACATGCATGTACTGTTCGTCGTCTTGAAGAAGTCTTAAAAGAAATAAATATAAAGGAAGATGGCGGAAGAGGAAAGAAAAAACCCTTTCAAGGCTACCTGCCGTTAAGAATAGAAGAAGCATCTGGCCCATATGGCCGCTTTTTGTCCCTATAGGGGCTCACTCAGCCCATAGGCACCGGCCCATATGGGCCCCCCTGGGTTTATATTATCCTCGCTGGGATTGAGCTGGGCTCTCTGTGTGTAGTCTGCGGAGCGATGACCTCTTCGTCTAGTTGAGTCTAATTGCATCTATCTGCTCTGATCCTACCGCACCGCTAATCTAGATTAGCGCGTCTAAAACAATCCATGTGGCGAAGTTGGAACGTAAACCAACCATACTAGGTAATTACTATATAGGTAAATACATTTAAAAATGTATTCCAATTAACAATTAATTACATTATATGAAATCATATAAATAAAAAATATATTATTCTGTTAAAAGAGCAGGAAATATTCTGAGTGGAAATCAAAGATATAATTTCTTAAACAGGCTTGAACTATTCATTTGAAAAACAATGTCTCGATCCACATTGCAAGTGTTCTTCAGGGTTAGATGTTAAGACAAAAAACAAATTAAAACGATACATACAAATTGTAAAGAATAAAATTTGTCTTAATAATTTTTATGTATTATAATTATGTACGCTAATATTATTACAGATGCATTCTGTTAATAGCATTGTAACGACTCAGTGGGATCTGGGGATTCTGGGTGTGTACTCTTAATTGGGGGAAAACCTGACGGTTGGGTATGATCTCGGCTAAATTACCTATCTTCAAAACCGTTGGGCTAAGACAAGTGGACAGTCCCTAATAAGGAATGAATCAATACCCTTTGTGGGTTATAGCTGTACACAAAATTTTAGGAGCATTCTGTAAATAATAAGTTAATGTGTTACTGTATAATAATAAAGTAATACATTATCGAGAGAGAGAGAGAGAGAGAGAGAGAGAGAGAGGGGGGGGAGAGAGAGAGAGAGAGGGGGGGAGAGGGGGAGAGAGAGAGAGAGGGGGGGAGAGGGGGAGAGAGAGAGGGGGGGGGGAGAGAGAGAGAGAGAGAGAGAGAGAGAGAGAGAGAGAGAGAGAGAGAGAGAGAGAGAGAGAGAGAGAGAGAGAGAGAGAGAGAGAGAGATTATTCGAGGGGAACGGGGTGGCTTAGTGTATGGATGGCTCTATACTACCATTAATCTGTAAGCCACAGGTTCAAGACCGGTAGTGGAAGGTACATTATTTACTAATATACCCGTAATCCGTAACGTAACTGCCAGATTTTTCCCCTTGTTTTGGGTGCCCTATTTTTATAATATTTTATAGAGGATGGGTGAGCCCCAGGAGGGTCCTAGATCCTATATGATCCATTTCCGGCTGCAAACAGACTAAATAAAAGTCTTGCCCGGAGCGGGATTTGAACTAGGATTTCCGGCATGGCAACTCAGTGCTCTACCACTGAGCCACTCCGCTCCCATCCGATCTAATGCATGGACATTTTCTTTCTAAATACACAATAAGGTGAAAGTTCACTAACGAGTTGCAATAACCGTTGTTCACTGCCTCTGGATACGACACATTAAATATGTGAAAAAAAAGAAGAAAAAGAAAAAAGCATTTACCTCATTCAGTAGCAGAACAATGAAGGCAAGATAGACTCGATAAAAAATCTAACCATCGCATTTAGAGTCTCCAAGTTCTCGAAAGCAAATAAAAAATAAAATGAAAGTGAAACCGATGGGCGAAAAACAGCTTCCTATCGGCTTTCCCCCCATTTTCGGCTATAAAGGTTCTTCGGCCCAGTTGAGGACGAAAATTGTCATTATTCCTCTCGAAGGAGTCAATGGAGCGAGAGAAAGAGAGAGAAAATTCGACGCCGCAATTACGAGAAGAGGTCGCGGGCGGAGGAAGCTTAAAGGAAACAAGAAATTATGGTCATGAAGCGCGAAGAAAGAACAATGAAGAACAAGCGAAGATGGAGGAAGAAGAAGTCGGGTTCGAAAGTGGTCTAGATGATTATGAATATTTATAAAAGGGAAGAAAGTAAAGAAGCATTATAAGCTTTGAATGACAGGTCATGGAATAAAAGGACAATAGAGTCATCCTTAATATGACCTAGTTATGTACACATGTGAGTTCAAAGGAATCGGTGACAACGCAAAAAAATCATCTGATTTTGACAACATAAATGACTTTCTTCTACACATTTTGACCTAGTATTTACCTTGGTAAAGTTATTAAGCGCTTTAACAACCGGGAGCCTCTGAGTGGTAGACCAAAGCGTAAGTGGGAGGAATGGGTATCGGTATCGAACCTACAGACTCGCAAAGCCTTATTATTATTTACCTTGGTATTTTTGGGTGGCACTGAATCAATAATGGGCAAACTGATAGTGAAAACAGAGCCTATCCGTCTATAACTCATGAAGAGTCTAGGGTTCATTACATGATAGAGACTATACTGTTTCCTAACCATAGTAATGATTTGGCCGAGATAACACTCTACCGCCTAATTTTTCACCTAACTAAGGTGCCCCCCCCCCCCACCTCTAAATTGATTCACGGCTAGCGAAAAAAATAAATTATCTGGATTCCTTCATTTTAAATTTAAATACACAAACAAACTCATCCATCATGATCTTAATATCCCATATGTTGCTGATTTGGCCCAAACTAGATACCTATCCTTCCATGACAAGCTCCATACACTTGAATCCACTAGTCTATCAACTTGGTTCCCATAATATTCCTGATAACCCTCCGAAACGTCTGAAAAGAAGATGGCCTCGAGACCATCTACCATAGAACTTTATTGGAGTGATACTGATGGGTAGTTTCTCCACATATGTTTTTCATATCATATTGTACATATTAGCAGATTTACTTGTTGTAATTCTATTATTGTTGTAAATATCAATAAATTAAATAAAATTCAAAAACAGTTTTATATTTTGCGAAACGCCTTTAAGAAATCTGGAACATAGGCTATTTAAATGCTGATTTTTAAAAATATTTATAATTCGACTGATCGACCACGACAAAACATTACAAAAAAAGTAATTTCTTGGTCTGATGCTGAGCAATGCCGATAAAATATTGTTATTAAAAACTTTTTTAAATAATAGAGCGACATATAAAGAATGTTTCCTGGGGAAAAAATCTAGACGAATAAAGGCAAAAATGACTAGAGTTAAAATTTGGATACTAAACTCAAATATTCTTCAGTTTGCGATATAAATTATGCTCTTAAGCTTGTATTGAAAATTTAAAAGGAAATAATAAAGAAAAACGGCCTGATTTAAATATAATGAACAGAACAGCTTCGGCAACTCTTAACTTGACCTACTTATTTATACAAACATCGATTGTCATTTAAAACGTAGCGCTACGATTTAATTTGTAATACGTCAAGCACACGCTTTCATGCACCGCTTTTGATAGTATAAATTTTTAAAAATAAAATTTAAATAATTTTCTTTACTTAGTACCGATTAGAGCAGGCAAAAAAAAAAATCGTTCCAACAAAATATAATTTACCTGAGTGGCGAGGAATTTTATTCGTGGCAGAAACGTTTCCTCTCACTATAGCAACGTCACCATCATAATCATCATCATCTGGATGGCCTTATCTGGATGGGAGTGGTTAACAGGGCCTCGTTACAAGAGACCGCAACTAACAAAAACTAGCAACAGAAACCGCAGGGGTAGATAAGAAATATCAGTAGTCAGCTGGAGATGGAGATAGAAACTTTTTTGCAAACCAAGGAGAAAACAGAAAGGAATAATAGACAGAAAAGAAGACAATAAAATATAATTAATAATAAAGCATCTATATATTTCATTTAAAAAATTTAGTGGTATAGTATTTGGTAATTATTCCGCAGGTTGTCGCTTCGAGTTAAGTCACAAGAAGTTTTAACTTTTCCTTCGTTTCATTTTTAATATTTTCCAAAAATACAAAGTTATCGTGAGCTGTAGTATACAAATTAGAATGTATAATACAAATACATATAATACAATTAGAATGTATACAAATTATTTTCCTTGCTAATGCTGGCGATAACTTGTATTTTTGGAAACAGTTAAAATTTGTAGCTCAACTCGAAGCGGCAAACTGCGGAACAGTTACCTAATATTATCGACGTTGCTTAGCAATTATAATTGAGGAACTACTTTTTCTCTAGTCTTTTCTCTGTTTCAATCAGTTAAATTAAGAATATTTTTTCAATATTAATCGTCTAGGGTATTGGATTTTACAGATTATATTTTTGCATAATTAGCAGTTGTAGTAATGTTGTATGATTTATCAATTGCTAAATTTAGTATAACAACTGACTATGGGATACATCACACCCAGCTAATTTTTAAATATGCAACCGATTAATCTACAGAAAAATACAGAGTTTTTATACTGTTGATCATGAAACCTATATATTGAAAATGCCCATTTAGGTCGAAACTTTTATGTAGAAAATAGATGTAACAAATAATTTTGGACTAAAGGTTTTTTTGTATTATTATACACCACCCTAAGAAAGAATATTTTTTTAAAAAATTGGCATATCGCACAGCGACTGGTCCCTGAGTACTTCAAGCCATTAAATAATACCAAGAATTGTTTTTGAATCAAAATGGAAAAATAGCATTAATTTATTAAAATAATAAAACAAGCTACTGGGATAAGATTCAATGTCTTAATTTTTGAAACTTTTTTTTTCAATAAAAGAGAATATCGTGACTTTTTCTTATAAACTATTTTTTTATTTATAAAACCAACCTGAAATACATAAAAATAAAAATATTAACTTATTGAATACAAAATATTGGAGTTGATAATGTAGTTATAGGCTTACAAAGGAGGATACAAAGTAAGTACATTATACCGAGGCTGGGTTGTATAATTTGTAAAATGGAGGCCGGTCCGCCGGCTGGCCGACATGAGGTACACCCACCATGTAATTAAAAATAATTTATATGGACGACACTTGTCTCCCTTATTTCTTCCTCTCTATTAAACGATGGATCAGTAGATGGAACGTGAGCCTTAATTCATTTAAAACCTCTTTCTACAGCAACATATATTTTTTTTAATTAAAATTAGCAATTATTATTTATTACAAAAAATTAGAAGTTCTCTACAAAAAATTATATGTATGTAAAAAAAACAGATTTAAGAATGGTAATAATTAATGTTAAAAACCCTTTACAACTTAATGGGGTCTTGGGTTCACTACATTGTAGAGGCTGCACTGTTTCCAAGACAACGAACAAACATTCCACAAACACAGAAATAATTTAGCTACCACACTTAACCAATAGGTTTTCTTGCAAATAAGGGAATCCCACTAAGGCTGTGTGAGCCGAGAAAGGTCTGTAGATCTCACAGAATCCATCTGTGACTGCTAAAAATTTATCTTCTACACCCGGTTTTTAACCGGTAACCTTCAGAGCAATAACTTTACGCACACAACTATCTTAATAATAATAATTGATGTTGGTAACTGAAAATGGAAAATTTTACTAAGTGTTAGGAAGTAAAAACTATAAGAATTTTTACCACGATTCGTGTATCTTATTTCATATTTGATGGAAGATAAAAGGCAATATAGAGTTTTAAATAAAATATTTCCCGTTTAAAACTATATTAAGTATTTAAAGTGCATTAATAACTCATTTTACGAAAAATTAAATTATCTTCCTTTAATGAAAGTACACCTTTCTTTAGTTTATTAGTAATATCCTATTGATAAAGCATTACTCCACTTATGTGAGAGGTAGAGAATCATGAACCTATGAACCATTTTGAAACCACATTATCAAAGGATGGTCAAAATGAGTGTATACCCTAAAATATAAAAATACTAAAACTTTCACAAATATAATAATGGCAATACTGTTTAAAACGATGTGATAATAATAAAAAAAGAAAGAATGGTAAAAGAAACTTCACAGCAATCAATCAAGCAATGGCCCACCAATTTTAGATCGATTGCGCCTTTACTTCTGATATAAATATTTTATGTATCATCGAAAGAATATACAGAAAAAAACAAAGCGTTAAAAAAAAAATAACAAGATTATAATAACGGTTATTTTATTAGACAAGATAACCGTATAAAATTGTTACAACTTTATGTTACTTAAGCTGGTTTCACTTTTTAAAACCTTAACCATATTCAACCACATTAAGTTCCTTATGTTTTCCTCCACCATAATTACTTTAATATAACCATAATTATACTTGAAAAGTATGCCTACAATCTTTTTTTTTAAAAGATCTGTTACTTAAGTAACTTTCTAATCATATCGTTAATCAGCTAACTAAATATATATATTGAAACCTAATATAGCGGATAATCGCCCGGGATCGATATCTAAAGAAGGTAATCGATTATTGTCTCTCCTCGGCTGAAAGGAGAAGGATGTATTTAAAATGGAAAGGAGCAGGAGAAAGTGCCATTGTGGGTGTCACAAGGCCTAGCCTCACAAGGCACAGCCGACCTAAACTACACCGGATACCGTTGTTGTCCTATTTTACTATTTAACCCTATAGTATATTCCTAATTTACAACTTTATCAATTATAAATTAAATGTATTATCATAATATAAACAAACATAAAACATATAAATACACAACACAACACTATACTGTGCTAGTCAAATGAGGGTTTATTAGAAAATCAAACTTTATATTTACAAAATTGCTTAATTATATCAGAATAATTATTAACAACAATATTATAAATTTAATCAGTTCCTTACATTGCCTTGTACATTATACAAAAATCAAGAAAAGGAAACCTTGTGTCAAAATGTCAATTATACCAAAAAATAAAATGAAATAAAAAAATTTCAGAATTCCAACTCTTGAAATGACTATGTTTGGTTACTTCTAATATTTCTAGTTCAACGGTTATACAAATAAATAATATGGTTGGTAAGTCGGAAGTTAAATAAGTAGGCATATTGAAGAAATCTAGTGAAAAAGAAATTGAAGGTAAAAACATATGTGACCTTAGTAGATGAGCAGGAACATATAAAATGTCAGTAAATTTATATACTAAAAGAAATTTTATAAATCATTCTTTTTTTCGTAAACTGACGATTTCTCGTCCTCCAGTATCCTTTAATAATATACCACTAATTCCTGTAGAACAGATCCGATACATAGGACTACATCATGACAAACGTTTAACTTGGAATTCATATTAGACTAAAAAAAACATGAAACTGCTTGACGTTTCAGGTTACTTCGACACTTACTAGACAAACCCTCTGAACTCCAAATTAATTACAAAAGTCATATGCAAGACTATTTAGGTCTCCACTATCCTCTCGAACCAATCCTTACAATCCGAAATCTTTCGTAAACTCCACAATGTCCCTTGTTTTGTTACGAATAAAATCATCCATAATCATCTCAATGTCCCATTTATAGCTGCTTTGGCCCAAACCCGATATCAATCCTTTAATAAAAAAACTTTATTCTCACTCAAAATCAGCAGTTTCAAACCTAGCTACCTCTTCAATTCCCGACAATCCTCCGAGCTTCGGAAAAGAAGATGGCCTCGTCACTTAAGTTGAATTTGTTATTTGAGTACTATCAGTGAGCAGTTTCTCTACTTGCCTTTATCTCATGTCATTATGTATCACTAATTATATTTGCTTATTGTATTAATATAATACAGTTGTAAGTTCAAATAAATAAATTTAAAAAATATATTGTTACACCAATGGTATTCATTCAAGCCCAATTAATATATACAACATACATATACATCAACTCTTGCCCCGTCTCTCATTTATATAGTTTTTGTTTATTTCCGAACCTTGAAGATGATGTATAATGAAGCTACTAATTATCCAATATGTTAAATAAATAAAACAAATAAAAGATAAAAAAGCAGCTGGATACAATCAAGTATCCTAAGCCAGGACACGTAAGAGTCAATGATTAGCGGTTAAGCCGACATCCATCTGGCTTATCAAGATCAATAGGACCTCCTGTAGGACGGCAGCTGGCCAGCGAGCTACAAGAGAGTGGTAACAAGCGATAATACTCGAGGTCAGGATCGATAGAAACGGATGAGCGAAGGATTGTAATCCTGAAAGATGGATAAAGGAAAAGGCTAATAAGACAAGATGGTCGGTAGGTTGAAGCCCGTAAAGAAGTATGAGAATAGGATTTATTAAGTCATTATGGGTCTTCATTTCTAATATCTCATTCCAAATGACCATAAGACAACATCTGGATGGACATTCTGAAACAACAAGAAGGTACACCAGTCTCCGAAGACGTGCCCCTGAAAAGTAGGAGCATAATTAGTTATCTAGCGGAAAGAAGCCGAATCAATATTAACTTTATAGAGGCGGGGATTTTATATCCCAAAGGGTTAATCTCAAGCAGTTAACAGATTAAATAATTAATCTGACACACCCGGATTCGAACTCGGAATTTGAAGAATAGCAACTCAGCGCTCTGGAAACTGGGTCAATCCCCTACAAAAACACTAACCTTCTCAATACAATCTGCACGATGATCAACAATAATTTTTTCAAAGATGATGTCGAGCTATAAAAAAATAATTATATCCGACATTATTGATAATGCATTTTATTTTTTATCTTCCTTCAAAATAATTTAAAACCAATAGTAAGTTTAGGAAGACCGTACACTATTATTGATTTCGAATTTGTCAGCTTAAATTTTTTGATAAGGGTCTAGTGGTATGTACGAGTATGCTAAGGTAGATCGAGGCAAAGAATGATTTGAAGAGATGAAGAGTTTTGTGAGTTTTTTTTTTTTTAATCTAGTAAAATTATAAGACTGAAAAGACAAGAAACTGCTCGACGTTTTCGCCTACTTCAACATTTACTGGACAAACGTTCTAAGCTTCCAATTAATTACAAAAGACTTATTTACATGACAGTTATCAGACCTATTTGGAAATACGGAGTTGAGCTTTGGGGCTCAACTAAACCATCCAATTTATCTCGTATCCGATCCTTACAATCTAAAATCCTTTGTAAAATCTTTAATGCTCCTTATTACGTCACAAACAAACTCATCCATCATGATCTTAATATCCCATATGTTGCTGATTTGGCCCAAACTAGATACTTATCCTTCCATGAGAAGCTCCATATACACTTGAATCCACTAGTCTCTCGACTTGCTTCCTATAATATTCCTGATAACCCTCCGAGGCATCTGAAAAGAAGATGGCTTCGAGACCTTCTACTATAGAACTTTATTGGAGTGCTACCGATGGGTAGTTTCTCCACAAGTGTTTTTTTTTTTCATGTCGTTTGTTCATATTAGCAGATTCACTTGTTGTAATATTATTAAATGTGTAAATATCAATAAATTAATCTTTAAAAAATCTAGTTAAATAATAAAGTAAATTACCATTTCCATTTGGCTGATTAAAAATAATAATAAAATCAAACATATTTAATTAAATATAAATATTAACTACGAAATATGAAAAAGGAAAAATATATAGCCAACGATGACAGTAAAGATGAGACCATTGCTGTAGTCTTCTTGGAATGAATTTTAAAAAAAGAAAAAAGGAATTCAAGATCTCATAAACATACAATGATGCAATGGTGATGGGTGGTCAATAAAAAAAGATAAATTTTAGAAAGCCGGATTACAAAGCACGTCAATAAATCCAGCTGATACAGTCACTGGAGTTTTATTTATTGTACACACAAAAGCCGAATCTAAATTTAAATAATCAATTCTTTTCATTTCGTCCTCTCTCTATCCTTTGGCTGAACCAAAATAAACAATAAAATATTGAGAGATATTTTTTATGGTAAGTGGTAATTTATCACGATATAATATGTAAACAAAACTATTTAAGAATGTATAAAATAAAAAGATTCATGGCGTCCATGCGATTAATGAAGCTATGTTTAAAATTGATGTGCACATTAATAATTTTTTTCGGTAAATAACAGCGAGATGATTTTCATTGATTAGTTTAGAGAAGGCGTAATAAACTAATAACATATCAGATCATCGTTGATTTTAGGAAAACTGTAAATTTCATTGAGCCTAAGTTAATTTTTACAAGTAAAAAAAAATAAAATAAATGCACTACTTCAACATGAAGGATCTTGGGTTTAGTGCATGGTAGAAACTGTACTGTTTCTAAACAAACGATCGTGCAGGGAGGTGATATGCTCGAGATCACGGTCAACCGGTCTCCAGATTAAGAGTTAGCACTTTATAGAGGCTGGATGAGCCCAGGGAAGGTCAGTAGATCCTACAGAGTCCATCTCTGGCTTTTAAATAATTAATTAATTTATCTGCCCCAGACTAAGCTGAACCTGGAACCTATAGCATACCAATCTATGCACAAAAAAACAAAACACACAAAGCTACAAGATGCAAAAACAAAATAATTCTATAATACAGCATCAAAATATTAAAAATGTATACTTTGTTTATATTCCATTGTGATAGAATAAATATAAAATTAATTTCATAAGACGAATTCCCCAAATCTATCCAAAAAAATAAAAATATCGATAACTTATTTAGCAATAATTTTTTAACAAGCAGTATTAATAAATACAATTTGTATTATACAGAAAATAAGTGGCAAAAAAAAAAAAGAAGAAAAATGTAAGAGGTTCTGACTTTCTAAATATAGCCTTGACGTTGAAGGCTGTTTTTATAAAAATGAAATAAAACAAGCTAAGACTCGCAGCCTGCTAAATCTGTACTAATGCCTTCAATATATGTGTATTTAAAAAAGGTTAGGTCTATTTTATACATCAATAATCATCTAAAAATAATAACAATAATAAAAAGCCAAAATTATCAGCAATTGTGAATGCTAGAATAAAATCTGAGAAGCAACTTAAATATTAAAATGAAAAATATAATAAATATTTTGTAATACTTTAAATAATCCACTGTATAATTAATTAATCATTATAGACCATAGTCGATCCATCAAACAATAAAAAGATAATATTAATTTCAATTTTTA
This sequence comes from Arma custos, assembly GCA_037127475.1. Lineage (NCBI taxonomy): Eukaryota > Metazoa > Arthropoda > Insecta > Hemiptera > Pentatomidae > Arma > Arma custos. The sequence continues at coordinate 8,476,144 of CM073762.1, forward strand.
TAATTATACATTATACAAAGGTTTTTTAACAAAAAAGTTAAAATAATCTTCTTAAATTTTTTTAATAATATTAGTTGACCAAGTATATATTAGGAAGAAAATGGTCCGGGTAGAGGTCAAGAAAGTTCTTTTATATAGGGAGAACTTTTTATTGGTAAGCCGACGTTTCGACCCACATTGCAGCTCTTCTTCAGGGCTTGTCTGATCGGCGGGGGTTGACACTAGACTAGCCTTTACCCGGGCCATTTTCTTCCTCTTAGAAACTTTATTTAGCAGAATACTAATAATTAAATAATATATTAAAACGTGCTCATGTTAGGTCATTAGTGTACCTAGTTAATCACAAATGGACGAAAATTAGAAATGAACCAAATCACAAAACATGCAAATATAAGAATTGAGTTTCAATAAAAAGAACTATCGCTTATAAAAAATATTGTTATATGGTGTTTTTCTTTTGATGACAATAATTATATTTGAAGATTAGTTAAATAATACAATACATAAAATCATTAAAATAAGATATATATATATATATATATATATATATATATATATTTTTTAATGAGTTAGAAAACCTTTTCTACTTAAAACAATGCAACATACAATTGTTAGGTATTACAAAATAAAATTATTAAGAATTAGTAGGTGGTAAATTTTAGATTACCACTAACAAAATACCACTGGCTATGAGAATCCGATTTTGAAGCACTCAGCTGTTTACACATCTCTGACAGCTTTGGTTTGGTTTGGCACATAAAATAGAACGTGTGCGAAGTGCTAATGAATCTTTCTAATTATATTTAAGCAGTTCATAATTACTTTTTCAAGTTGAAACTTATTTAGCCACGTTTAGCGACTTTTGGTTGGGGAAAAACTGAAGGTTTGGCGTCAGCAACATGCTCGAAAGTGGAGACGCCTAGCGGCAACAGTAATACAAATCCTTCTAACTTTAGTTTAAAGGATAGAATTTCATAGATATAAGATTAATTATATTTTACTATAAGGTCGTTTAATAGTTGTACAATCGATACTAATAATAACTTAATATATCGATAAAGGGTTGTACTTTTTGTTTCCCTTAATACATATTATTTGTACACTTGTATATTAATACAAATACAAGTAATAAATAATACAACTTTATAATAATTATTGTGTCACTTAAATTATTGATGTTTTGTACTGAGATAGTCATTTATTTTTTTAAATAAATAAAATACTTGAAGAATATTTATTTTTCGGAGTGCCAGTCTATGTGAAAACTAGACTAATGTTAATAATTTAAACTTAAAAATTTGAAGTTAAAATAATTCAGACTATAACCGATTTACGAATTTCAAAAAGTACACAGTTAATCCTAGGTCTTGAGTATTCACTTCTGTCGTCGGCAATCGTCATGACTGCCTATTTAATATTTTGTACATAATATTAATGAAGTTAATAATGTTACGTGAACATAAATTAGCGGTGATCAGAGTTATGGGATGTTTCGGTTATTAGTGAACGACAATTGGTTATGACAAGAGGTAAGGACACATTTACCATCCAAGGAGTTACAAGTACAAGAAGGATTGGTTATCCTCACCGAAGACACAGATCGGCTCCTCCTCCCCGCGGCTGTGGTCAGCTCGAGGAAGTACTTGAGGAGCAAGGAATGTCCCCGCTTCTTCGCCACTAGTACCAAATCCAGTTTTGATCGGAGGCAATCGCTAGCTGAAAGAGGCAGAAATCTCGATAAAGCTCAATTTACCAATTCAACTTTTTAATTGAAATCATCGTTAGTTGACCTTAAGGTAACGTATTATTTTTTTCCATTCAATAAATGAAAATGATTAAGGAAAAGATCACAAAACACAAAATGCATTCATCCAATACAGAAATACGACCAAAGAAAAGACAACTAAACACACAATACATTATAAAACAAATAGAAGAATCGAAACTGATCCAAAATGACTAAAATAGAGCCAAAAACTCCGTCAATTCAAGAGTTGTATGTTGAACGTCTTGGTGGTGGGGTGCTGTCTTATGTTTGGAGCCTGTTTGGGCTGATGATCGTTGGGATGTATTGCACCTTTTTCTTCTAGATGTGATTCAAAAACCCTTTTTTGTTTTTGTGTCTTGATAATACCTGAATAGGCGAAATGTCGACTGGTAAGTGGGTGTAATTTTGAAACATAAGGCTTTGCATTGTGGTTTTTCCCAAATGCATTATAATAATACAAAATGACTTGGAAAACGGATTCTGCCAGAAAAACCAAATAACATTTTTGTTTCTAATTTAGGAGAGCGGTGTAGCACTATACTTACTGCAAGGATTGAAGACCAAAGGCAAAGTATGTAATCTGCTACTAGTGGATGAATCGACCTTTTCTTGAGACCCTTTTAAGACTCATCCATAACTGAGCAGTGGAAAGTTATGCTTAACTGGATAAAAACCTGGCGTTTGAGTGTGACTTCAAACAAATAACTAGCTAGCACAACCGTTGAAATATTAATACAATCACAGTAGGATAAAAACTTTATAACACCGTTCGAAAGCTAGTGTGGTTATTATAAAAATAGTTCCGTTCCGTATTTTCCCTTCTTTTTTTTTTGCACCTTGCGATGTCGAATACCCGCTGCACTACGCCGATACAGATCGACCTCCTTAAGGTTTCGGACGAGTGCAGCGGCCATGGAGGCCGTCTATTGTACAAGTTATTCCTCAGAGCTAACGTCCATAGAAGGTTAGCAACAGCGTTGAGAATCGAAACGACACGGGCTGAAGTGTTTCAGTAATACCGTGTTCCGATAAGACCTTGTCTGGACTGACTTGCTCCACAGTTTCCGCGCAACCTTATCCTCGATGGTATTGCGTCAAAGTGGCCAAGGGTTGCGCTAAGCTAGCGAGTGGAATCCATTATTAATATCTATTTAAGTGTGCCACCTCAATTATACCGCTACTTGTTGCTCATATTCTACGTCATAGTAAGAGGAATTCCATTTTAACAGGGGGCGTGGTACAAAAAAGATTAGAACTACTAGGATAATGCAAAAGAAAAAAAAAGAGACACATTTGATTTAAAAATCATAAAATGGGAGATGATTTCAAAATCACTTATACGCAAACATTACGGAAGCTAATTTTGAAACGAAATTAATCATAGCATCTTAAATACAACTTTTATGCTATTATTTGTCACAGAAATACTCGTATATACTTTGTGTTCATAATTGCATATGATTGATGTTCTAAGTGACCGGAGTAACTCACTGTATTGAGTGCTGAGTTTCTATGCTGAAAGTTCAGAGTATAAATCCAATTTTGGCAGATAAATTACTTAATATGTCAGAAATGGATGATCTCGATAGGAACTAAAGATCATCCTGAGGCTCACCCAGCCACTATAAATTGTGAGAATCAAATTTTTAATAGTTTTAATTGGGGGGGGGAAATCAGGCGGTTTATTTAGCTTTAGTCTCGAACAAATCACCTCCCTGCACAAATGTTGTCCTAGCAACAGTACGGTATATATCATGTACTGAACACAAGACCCTTCATGGAGTTATTTATTTATTTTTTTATTTAAAGAATTTAAAATATTTTTCTTTTTACTAATATTATAAATGCTAAAATTTGTGAGTTTGTTACTCTTTCACGCAAAAACTACTGAACGGATTATTTATTTAAAATAACGAAATTTTAAGTGTCAGACAAAATTCCACGCGGGCAAAAGCTACTAATTAATAAGTTAATCTTAAACAACGTTCAGGATTGACTAGCTTTTGACCTAAGGACTATTTTACAGTTCTATGCCGCTAAAGATTTCGACTGCGCAATCGTTCTTTATCTTCATGCTCATGCTCACACATCTGACTCATCTTCTTCGGATCGATGACTGAACAGTTCTCGGATGATGACCTCTGGGGTCTGCATATAATGGATGAGTGAACCATGGGAACTTTGTAAAGGTTATTTACAACACAGCTCAATGAGTTAATTGTAAAATGTCAAGTTTATCAAATAATAAAGGTCAAGTTTTGGAGTGGAGAATAAATAAATATAAATATAAAATTAAAATCACATTATTGCACAAGGCACCTGGAATGCTCTCATTTAATCCTGACTTTAAGAATCTCTTTCATTTTTTTTTTTAAATTAAATGTTAATAAATACAAGACTCTAAATATAATTTGAACACGGAACGCAATTACTGCGTAACCGCCATTAATAATATTACGTAAGAAGCATTATATAATTTATAATGCATAAAAGTGAAATCAGTTGCAGGAGGAGTTCGGAGAGCAAGAAGCTTCCAGAGAACTCCATGCGACCCTGACATTTCGCAATCGCATCCCTCAATCCGTCAAAAAGTCGTGCGAAATCTCAAAACTCAGAACCTTTTCTTTTCTGAAAGTTGGCGCCTTGAGGACTGAGTACTTTCCAACGGGGTCAGGAATGATATTTGGAAGGAAAAAAGGTTAACAAAAAAAAAAAAAAAACGAAAAGAGACAGGATATTATAAATATCCACAAAATCTTATTTCAATTTTGAATTCAATGTTTCAGGCTACTTCAGCACTTACAAGACAAACGCTATAAGCCGCCAATTAATTACAATAGAATTATTTTCATAACTATTTTAAGATGATTTTTTATAATTTTTTTAATAGTTTTGTTCTTTAAATATTTTTATTTTAAAGAGAAAAGATAGGCCATCGGCCGGGATTCCAACCCATTCGTTCCGTGACAGCACTCTCACATTTAAGTCACCATGGCCGCCTGCCGGCAGAGGACAAATCTTTTTCTCATCCGATCTCATGTCCGCGTGCTCTCGCAATTATTTTTTGCGATGAATACATTAGAACGAAAAAAATTGTTTCTCTTTAAAATAAAAATATTTAAAAATCAAAAAAATTGACCAATAATTATAAATAGTAATTTGAAGTAAGTCAATAAGATCCTAAATTAATAGTAAAGTTCAAAGAACATTCGTTCTAGTGTATTCATCGCAAAAATTGCGAGAACGCGAGGACATGGGATCGGATAAGAGAAAAGATTTGTCCTCTGCCGGCAGGCGGCCTTGGTGGCTCAAATGGTAGGGCACTGTCACGGAGAGGCAGAGGATCCGGGTTCGAATCCCGGCCGAGGGCCTATCTTTTCTCTTTAAAATAAAAATATTTTAAAGTGAGTTTGGACTTAGGGTTTGACTTTGGACGGGATAGAAATTTGGGTCTCCACTAGGCCATCGCATTCCTCTAGTATCCTTACAATACAAAATCCTGAATGTTTCTCTCTTCCTAAAGAATAATATCATTCATAATGACCTTAATATCTCCCATATAATGTCCAAATTATTGCTGATATCGCCCGAACCCGATATCAATCATTTCATGACAACCTTATTCGAACTCGAACCCACTAGTTTCTCCAATTCCCGGTAATCTTTCAAGGAAAAGAAAATGGCCTCGTGACCTTCTTAGATGATTTTTATATTTGAGTACCACCAGTGGGTAGTTTCTCTACTTGTCTTTATATCATACTATTCATTATTTTTACTTGTTGTATTATTATAATACAATCGTATATTTAAATAAATACATTTTTATAATGTTTTTATTTTAATTATATGACACCGAACATCTCTATAATTAAAAATTACAGCCAATAAACCTGTGTTACGTTGTAATATCGATGAAATAATTAATAAGAGCTTTATAACAAAAATATAACGGTAATTTAAAAACACCATTAAAAAGAACACCAGTCAACTCTACTTTTACAACTGTGAAAAACAAAACCAAAAACACAATTTACTTCTTTCGAACGCATAAATAAATATATATATATATATATATATATATATATATATATATATATATATATATATATATATATATATATATTATAGAGATACTGGTTACGTGACACCTGTCCGCGGAGGGAGTAGGTCAGGTTGCAGGCCATTGACTTGTATCCGTTCAGTCAACCCATTTAAGCTATGTTCAGCTATATATAGGCACATATATATTTAATATAATATTATATATATTTAAGAAAAATTAAATAATTATGAAAACGATGAAATATTTGTTAGATTGACTGTTTAAATAATAATATATTTAAAAATATTTATTATTATAAGCAGTAACAGGGCGTTTCAAAATAAATATTAGCCTCAAGCCCGCTCAATATACCATATAACATTTTAGGACATCACAATATATCAAGATTAATGTTATGTCTAACATTCAGATATTAACAAACTACTTTTAGTTAGTACATATTATGTTTTGATTGACTAGCGGTACCCTCTTTACGCCTAAAGGTGTACCAGTTATAGAACTGTCCACTTAAATGTACCGTAAAAACTTAATTTTAATTTTTTTTTATTGAATATTGTTTAAAAAAAAATAAACCTCCTAATTCCTATAGTTTCACTCATTTACCAGGATCTGAGAGAAAAGCAGGAATTACCACATAATAACACATCATCCTTCCGTAATCAGCAGTTGGGTCAATGATTGTGAAAAAGGTATATTCCATACTTCCCCCCAAAACTATGAAAATGAAAAGCAGTCTATAAAAATAATACAAAACAATTACAATATTTTTTAAAGTAAAATATTTTTTTAAGTATAAAATATTTGAGCGGGATATCAGGAGGTGCCATTGCACCTGTTGGACCCCCCCCCACTGTATCCTGGTCAAGTCCATGACGACTTCCTAAATAAGGAATAAATGAATGCGCGAACTGTAAAACTCCTTATATAGATTTTTTTTCACATGGTTACGTAACTACTTCTTAACTCGACCGGTCTTGAGATGAAGATATTTTAAGAAACTAATTATTTATATATTTGTCTGCATTTTTTAAACTTACAAATCTTGATCCACACCTGAAGGGTTACAATAAGAAAATTTGATGTGTGAAAGAACTATACATGGGATATGGAAGTCTAGCATCTCCTCCAGTTTGGTTGGTTTAAATGTCACTTCTGCTGCTATAGCCAATAGGAAGATGCTACAGAGGGGAGTCTTTTTTGCCTATCCAATAATTAGGATAGGAAACTGCAACGAGCATTCCCATAGGCCATTAGAAGGACGAAATAACTATATATTTTAAAAATTTAAACCTGCCGGGCTGTGAACCCGCAATCCCCCGCCGGCCTAGTCCTACTAATATTATAAATGCGAAAGTTAGTAAGTTTGTCTCTCTTTCACGCAAAAACTACTGAACGGATTTGGATGAATCTTTATAGTAATATAGGTTGTACATCAGAATAACACATAGGCTACAGCAAGAGAGGATTTTTAAATGCCTGCGGAGAATCCATTATAGTAAATAATTAAAGGCAAATCATATGATAATGGTGGTTAAAATAACAGAAAGAACATAAGTGAAACTATTGTTTTGATATCCTTCTAATATTATAAATGCGAATGTTTGTTGCTCATTCACGCAAAAACTACTGAACGGATTTGGATAAAACTTATTGAGTAAAATAGGGTATACATTATAGGTACAGCAAGGGCAGATTTATGTGGGGCACGGGGGCATGTGCCCCCCTTACATAATTAAAGGCAAATCAGGAACTTAGCATCTTGTAATTTGCAGATAGGTTCTTTGTATAATTTAAGAAAGAAATTTGGATAGTTCCACCCCAAGGGTTTCCCTGTTTTTATAATTTTAGAATGCAAAGGTTTTATTATGTATTAAAATGTTTTCTGAACGTATGCCAAAGAGAAAAAAGAATATGAACGATTAGGAAATTATTGAGTACAGTCATTTCGCGTTTAAGATTTAAGGAGAATATATAATTTTAAGCATTCGAAAAATAATGTACGGACCAATTTTGATAGATTGAGTCTCATTATTCAAAGAGTAAATAGATAATTAATAATTATAACATTATGTAATTATAAATAATTAAGGCAGGTGAAAAGCTATTATAATAAAGAAAATTAAGGAAAAAGAAAAGGAAACTGGTCGAAAGAAAAACAAAAAGAAATTCAGGACGAAAAAAAGCGAGGCCATGTAAAGGGGTTTGGTTCCTGAACAGCTCACGTCAACAGTGAGTCAACCCAGCTCCGGTTTGGCTCAACGAAGGTAGAGCTCTTTGTTCCCATTTCATTAAGGCACCTTTAATATAACATCTATATTATATAAATAAGTGTTTAATGACGTAATTCTTTATCGGAGTTGCCTAGCAACGGATTTAGGAACTACTTTCTGTCTAGTCTTTTGTCTTTCTGGATCAGTTAACAATAGAAGTTATGAATAGAATTTTAAAGATATGGAAAATTAAAATATCTTGGCGTTTCTTCGATTCACTTTCTAAAAGGCGAGTCAGTGTGAATTCAAAACAGAAAATACATGTTTGCGTTACATCACACGAGAAACTCGCAAGCCATATTTATCCTGGGGAAGAGAAGAACAGTGTAAGCATATTGATTAAACGGCAAACAAGAGAACGTACTGCGAAGTAAAATCCGATTTTCACTTCACTTTTTTTCTCTTTCTAATTAAAGTCTCATACATTGAAGTAAACATAATAGAAACGTCTATAAATACTAAACTGTTGATAAGATAAAGCAATATAAATATTTTCATAAAAACACAACACTATTTTGAGCACTCAAACATAAACATGTAGGACTCCGTTTTCCCAAGTGCAAGAAACTAAACTTGGAGAAAATTCACCCTTATCATTTAATCCCGGGGCTGTAGTTATATAACTATAAAAGTTATAGTTATATATAATATAAAAACGATTAGTTATTTCATTATTATGTATAATATAATACTAATTTATTATATTATTATATAAATTATATGTGTGTATATATATATATATATATATATATATAAAAAATGCTTTGTCCTGAATGACTAACTGACTGATCAATGCAAAGCATAAACCGCTAATCGTAGAGACCTGAAACTTGGAGAGTATGTTCTTTGTATGACGTAGGCATCCGATAAGAAAGGATTTTCCGAAATTCTACCCCTAAGGGTGTGAAAAAGGGGGGCAAAGTTTGTATGCTTGCTCACGTGTTTCTTATTCGCAAAATCTATATATTTTCAATGAACAAAACAAAACAAGTATCGTAGTTCACTTCTCGCTGCTGCCGTACGACAAGTGAAACCGTTATTCTAAGTAATCCTTTTCAATAAATTTAATATAATTACAAACTAATCCTTTACTGACACGAACAATAGTAAACTTGTGTCCGTTCCCTTTGTTAATCAGTGTCAATGTATGTTTCACAGATCCGTCTGTGATGAAATTTGATTTGCATAATCTCAACCCTGGGGAAGGACATAGGCTACTTTTTATCAACACACCACACATGCGAAGTTTACATAAAACTGTAACCTGATTGACTAACACACCCAGCGGTCAACGCAGAGCAGAAAAATGAACTAAGCATCTTGAAATTAGCTAGGTTCTTTGTAAAGCTTAAATGAGCACTAAGAAAGGAATTTGCACAATTCAACCTCCAAGGGTTTCCGCTTTAATATGATAGGGATTCAAAGATTGCATGGAATCCGTCAGTTTTGAAGTTAGACATCTGATATTTCGGATGTACGAGTAACTTATAGTTCAAAAAAATTAAATTATTTATTTAAAATGATCTGTCACGAAACTTTATGTGGCAGACCAAATTCCACGCGAGCGAAGCCGTGGGCGAAAGCTAGCTATATTAAAAATGAATAATCCGTCTGGAATATTTTTAATGTTTTATTTCATCAGAATAGCTGCAAAAATAGTAACAGCTTTGGGCTTCAGTATATGGTAGAGACTGTAAGTGTAGTACATGGTAGAGGTACTGTTTCTAAGACTATGATTATGCAGGGAGGTGATTTGTTCGAGAACACGCTCAACCGCCAAGTTCTTCAACAAATTAAGAGTACCCACTTAAAGACTGAGCGAGCTCCGTGAATCTGCATACACAATGACCCACAAAATAACAAATATATAAATATATTTCAAATACATCTGCCACTGCTAGATTTGAACATGGGACCTTAAGCACAGCAACTTAGCGCTCTACTCATTGGGCTAACTCGTTAAGTATAAAAAAGCAAAAGCATTCAACTTTCCAAAACACACTTAAAAAAATGTAGAACCTTGTTGGAATTGATGGAAATATATCAATAAGTTGAACAAAATGTTTTTTTTTTCTTTATACGAACAAGAACTCCTTCCAAGAATGTGCGTAGTACTATACTAATAATCCTCAATAATAATACAATCATCTTATATAGTTTAAATAATAATAAAAATAATCTATCCCAACATTAATATAAACAAGTCACAGGTTGTGATTATAAGGATTACATTATACTATTTTCTAGTTAAAACCGTGAAAAAGGTTATTTCGCCATTTGACCTGAAAGTTCCTAAACCGTAGCGGATATTACAAAAGCAGCATTACATGATTTTTTTTTTAATATTCTTTCTTTTTTTTTTTGTTTAAATAAACTATAGAAATCTGATATAAATCAGAATAAAGAAAAAAATTGATCGAACCGTAGTAATGAAATTATGCAGAAACATTACACAATGGTCTAGATAGAACTAGATTCTGTTGTAAAGTCCAGTATAAAATTTATAGCCTAAAACTATTATTTAAAGATGGTTTTATTATGAATAATAATAAAAAATATTATGAAATATATGGGAGTGGAGTGGCTCAGTGGTAGAGCACTGAGTAGCCATACCGAAAATCTTGGTTCAAATCCCGCTGTCGGCAAGTTTTATTTAATCTGATAACTGCTAGAGATGGATCATATGGGATCTAGGACCCTCCTGGAGCTTACCCAATTTAAGGAGAAAAATCTGGTCTGGAGTGTGATCTAAGACAAATCACTTCCCTGTACAAGCGTTGTCCATAAACAGTACAGTCTGTACCATATACTGAACCCCAGATCCGTTCACGGGTTGTAGATGTTCGAGAATCGTCCATGTTAAAGTTGTTGAATCCATATTAAATTAATATTTTTAACAAAAATCACGTTTTTTAAAACAAAATACGTTGTATAATAATGCTTTTCGTCATAAATTTCCTTTGATATTTAAAAGGAAATAAAACAAATTTGAGATTATAAATCACAAAAAATTTCCTTTTAATTAATACTATTTTTATAGTGAAATTGTAATAGATTATTATTACTGAAAAAATAAACAAAATTGTAAGATTTTTGTTGGAATCTTGCATCATTCCAAACTCACGCATAGTTGGATTGATTTATAGAATATAGTAAAATTCAGTCTAAGAACGATAGAATTCCTTAATGTGTGGAGAGGAATTTTCTTCTGTAATCAAATCCCACAGGAAGAAGTTTTTTAATTTGTTTCTTAGAAACGCAGGTTACGGAACCTATAGATGTAAAAAGTGAATATAAATAATTTATTGTTTTGTATAGGACCGGAAACAATTGAATAGGGAAAACACCAAGTGTCCCATTGTGAAGTCTCAATTCACTAGAGAATACTATTAAAATAATATTTTTAACAAAAATTACGTTTCTTAAATCAATATACTAGTACAATCAATAGATTCAAGGATACAATACGTACGTTGGAATATAATACTTTTCGGCATAAAAAAATCCCCTTCGATATTTAAAAGGAAATAAAAATTGAACATTTAAAACAAATTTGAGATTATGAATCACAAAAAATTTCCTTTTAACTAACACTATTTTTATAGTGAAATTTTAATAGATTATTATTACTGAAAAAATAAACAAAATTGTAAGGACTTCTTTTTTTTTTAATATTTAGAACAATCAATACTGTAAAATTTAGCTATGCTGTATCTTCTGCTCAATAATTTTTGTTATTATGGGCTATTATGAACACCTTGCATCAATTCCAAACTCACGGATAGTTGGATTGATTTCTAGAATAGAATAAACGATGAAATTTCTCTATGTGTGGAGTGGAATGCTGTTTTGTAATCAAATGCCACGGTAAGAAGTTTTTAATTTGTTTCTTAGAAACGCAGGTTAAGGAACCTATAGATGTAAAAAGTGAATATAAATAATTTATTGTTTTGTATAGGGCCGGAAACAATTGAATGGGGAAAACACCAAGTGTCCCATTGTGAAGTCTTAATTCACTAGAGAATACTATTAAAATAATATTTTTAACAAAAATTACGTTTCTTAAATCAATATACTAGTATAACCAATAGATTCAAGGATATAATACGTACGTTGGAATATAATACTTTTCGGCATAAAAAAAATCCCCTTCGATATTTAAAAGGAAATAAAAATTGAACATTTAAAACAAATTTGAGATTATAAATCACAAAAAATTTCCTTTTAACTAGCACTATTTTTATAGTGAAATTTTAATAGATTATTATTACTGAAAAAATAAACAAAATTGTAAGGACTTCTTTTTTTTTAATATTTAGAACAATCAATACTGTAAAATTTAGCTATGCTGTATCTTCTGCTCAATAATTTTTGTTATTATGGCCTATTATGAACACCTTGCATCAATTCCAAACTCACGGATAGTTGGATTGATTTCTAGAATAGAATAAACGATGAAATTTCTCCATGTGTGGAGTGGAATTTTCTTCTGTAAACAAATGCCACGGTAAGAAGTTTTTAATTTGTTTCTTAGAAACGCAGGTTAAGGAACCTATAGATGTAAAAAGTGAATATAAATAATTTATTGTTTTGTATAGGACCGGAAACAATTGAATAGGGAAAACACCAAGTGTCCCATTGTGAAGTCTCAATTCACTAGATTGCAGATAAGGCTTTATGGTCTTCAGCAGATAGTATTGAATCGGCGAATATAAGATATGATGAAATCGTTTTCATCTGAGATGAAAGGAAAAAAAAAATCAGCCGTTTCATTTCATCTTTACCGACGTTTCGCATGTAGCAAATATATTCCTCCACCAGGCCTAAACTAAAGGGAAAAAGAAAAGGTGAAAATAATCGAAAAAAGTTAGTCGATTATTTTGTCGAATATATATCTGTAGGCACCTGTGCATAGTGGGGTAAGTCGAATTTTGTGAATTTGTTGTCAACAAGTTGTCTACTTAGAATCGTATTTTTTTCTCTTTCCTTGTGTCTAACACGCTAAGTGTTCCGTCCATTGCAATGAAGGATATTCCTTTGTGAATCGTGGGCTGATACTCCAATCTTGAACTTAAAATAAGTTCAGAAAAATTACGATTCTAAGTAGATAGCTTGAAATTCACAAAATTCTACTTAGCCCACTATCCACAGGCGCCACAGATATATAAACCCGTGGATTTTCAAGGCGATGACTTAAACTTTTATATTTTTAGTAATATTAAAAAATATAAAGTCTTCAATAACTTTTGAAAGTTGAAATTTAATTGCATTCTGTATGAGAGTAAATAAGCAACTTTCTGTTTTTCAAATCACAAAATTGTAATATTAATTCTAAATAACGCATTTAACGATACCAAATTGTATATTCAAGAAGAATATAAGCTATAAATTAAGCTTTTAAAAATTATATCTTATAATCTCTCTGCATTATAAAGAAGACAGCTATTTCTCTGACAGGGTTAAAGGAAATATAACTGTTCATTCATGAATATTACGGTAAAGTGTATAAATATGCATTCAACTTATGTTAATAGCGTAACTATATAGAACATTGGGGAGCGGAGTGGCTCAGTGGTAGAGCACTGAGTTGCCATGCTGGAAATCCTGGTTCGAATCCCGCTGCGGGCAAACTTTTATTTAGTCTGTTTGCGGCCGGAGATGGATCAGGCTCCCTTACTTTAATAAAAGCTATAATAAACACAATATCATTAACAATATAATTTTAAATACCGATACTAGCGTTCAACACTATCCTACCTACGTTTCGGTCTACCCTTCCTAAGATTCCATACAATTTAATTTTTAAAGGATTCATTCGTAGATAAACTCAACAACTTTACATGTTTTATTTTTTTACCATACTGCTGATTAGTTTGTTTGTTCATTTAACGTCATTTTATGCTGCTATGGCTAATCGGACGATGCTACAGTGAGAGCTCAGGCTTAATTAGGATGGGGATTTTTAACGAGTCCCTGACATCTGGCTCGGGACCCCCGTTTAACGTCCCTTCAGAAGGACGGCGTAACTAAGGATTTTTTACTCCCTTAAAAAAATCCTAGGGCCACCTGCCGGACTACGAACCCGAGAACTTGGGCTTAGTAGTTTGTTACGCTAACCACTAGACCATAGGTGACCGTTACTACTGCATGTACAGGTACCGTGCTGCATGGTATTGGATGACTTCCTTGATCCACCAACTCAACATTTTCTAGTCCCTTAGGCGAAGAACTAAAGAAGAGTTGACTAACTACGAAATACATCATCGAGGTCTTATGTTTTCGCAACCATTAACAAAAAATAATAAAACAATAGAAAGGGTAATACTAAGTGTAATAAATCATTTCCCAACTGAGGAATAAATAAGAAGCAGTACACGCCCCTATAAATATACAAGGAGTTAGAAATACAAATTATTATCACAAATTTCTCCTACGCAAACTATAAATTATATGCCATAAGCAAAAGATGTATATACATGCATTAAAGATTAACATATAGAGGTACATATAAGCTAGGCTGGTACTGGTACCAGTGACTACAGAGGCACGTGGTGTGCCAGGCCGAGAATAGTAATGTCCTAGCCAGGAGCTGAATACTAAGGGATAGCCACTTCATTCCTTCCCAGGCCACAACAGCACAAACCATAAAACGATTCGAGGGACAGATCACATCGCTGGAACACAATCTTCTCCTTCTCATCCTGTTTTATTATACAATATTATTTCTTATTAACACGTGTTATTTTTTACGGAACAGCTAGAATCAGGATAAAATAATCTAAACGAATGTTTAGAGTATTCTGACTGAGGAACGTATCTTTCAGGACAGATCACGAGTACCACAGATTCATGAGTAATAACAAGAATAAAAGTATAACGTAACAAGTAAATCGCATTTGCATGTATTGCATTTGCATGTATTCATTGTAAATTTATTATATTGTAAATAAAAGTTTGGAGGATATGAAAAAAAAACAACAAAAAAAAAAAAACAAGTAAATCGAAGAACAAAAACCGGTTAGAACTATCAATCTCAGAACGTAGAACTAACCCTCAGATTTAAGTTCGGGCCGAAACGTCAGCATTCACAGCACAGTCAAACATATTTTATTTCCTTAATAAAAATACTTTTAAATAGTAGGGGAGTACCTCCTGTCCTCATTTAACCAATTATACAACTGTTCATTAAATTGAATTAAATTAACAGTTGTACTATTTTGTATTAAAAACAATAATGGAGTGTTCTTGTTGTTAGTTCATTTAACATCACTTTATGCTGCAATGGCTAATCGAACGATGCTACATTGGGAGCTCTAAATTTTATCTATCCAGGTTTAATTAGGATAGGGATTTTTAACGAGTACCTGGCATAGTAGAGGCTCGGGACCCCCGTTTAACGTCCCTTCAGAAGGACGGCATAACCAACCAAACATTTTTTACTCGTAAAAATCCTAGAATCACCTCATCATTAAACCGATTAGTTTGTAAATTTAACGTCGCTTTATGCTGCATTGGCTAATCGTACGATGCTACATTGGGAGCTCTAAATGTTTCCTATCCAGGTTTAATTAGGATAGGGATTTTTAACGAGTACCTGGCATAGTAGAGGCTCGGGACGCCCAAATAACGTCCCTTCAGAAGGACGGCAAAACCAAACATTTTTTACTCGTAAAAATCCTAGAATCACCACCTCATTAAACCAATTAGTTTGTTAATTTAACGTCGCTTTATGCTGCATTGGCTAATCGTACGATACTACATTGGGAGCTCTAAATGTTTCCTATCCAGGTTTAATTAGGATAGGGATTTTTAACGAGTACCTGGCATAGTAGAGGCTCGGGACGCCCAAATAACGTCCCTTCAGAAGGACGGCAAAACCAAACATTTTTTACTCGCAAAAATCCTAGAATCACCACCTCATTAAACCAATTAGTTTGTTAATTTAACGTAGCTTTATGCTGCAATGGCTAATCGGACGATGCTACAGTGGGAGCTCTAAATTTTACCTATCCAGGTTTAATTAGGATAGGGATTTTTAATAAGTACCTGACATCGCACATTTACTTCCGTTTTACGTTTCTTCCGAAGGACTGTATAACCAAAGAATTACAAAAATCCTAGGGTCACCTGCCGGGCGATTCTGGCATAGTAGGTTGTTATGCTAACCACTACACCACAGTTCGTCCAGTATTTTTTTTTTTTAATTCAATATCCTCTGAAGATGACCTCGGATTTCGACATGTTAATTTGTCATTTCTTTTTTTCCCCTTGAACAGTGACTAATTAGAGGTTTCGCCCGAATCTCTGTCTTTCATAAGCTTGTGATTTTTTTTTATATTAAAATCCAACAAAGCAACAATAGAGCAATGATTCCGATACACAACCTATTTGTTCGTTAGCGTTATCTATTAGTCGTTGTTAAAATTATTTTACATGGGTAGGACTTGAACTGAACTGTCGATAGTATCAAAATGTTCTACAGATTAGTAAACAATAGCTAATAGGATGAAAATTATAAATTATATTAAAAAAAAAAACCTGTACCACTACAACCCATGAAGGGTCTAGGGTTCAGTACATGTTAGAGACTGTACTGTTTCATGGACAACGGTTCTGCAAGGAGGTGACTTGTCCAAGATCACTCTCAACCGCCAGATTTTTCCCCCTTATTTTGGGTACCCTATTTTTATAATATTTTATAAATGCTGGGTGGGCCCCAGGAGGGTCCTAGATCCTATATGATCCATCTCACGTTGCAAACAGACTATATATCAAATTATCAAGCAAATCATGATGCTTATAGATACTGCTATTTCTGGTTACAACCATAAGAGGGAAAGCAAACAATGCACTGCATCCCTCATAACATCAATAAAATAGTCAAGTGACATTACAGCAAATATTGTATGAGTAAACTAATATAAGGACGTAAATATTTTTATCAAAAGTAAAATTTATTTCCCCGTTCGACAAGTAACACTTAAAATGAACATTGAAAAGTTAATCTCGATGAATGAAATCAGAATATTCAATTTAAAAATTAAAATATTAAAAGTTACATTACATTATTAGCACACTGTTTCAACGAACAAAAATATTTTTTGAAAACGAATTCATTAATAAATTCAACCGAATAATTATACATTATGCAAGAAAGGCATAATTGAAAAAAAAAATCTTTAAATTATTAGGTTTCTTTTTTATTTATCATCTTACTAATATTATAAATGTGAAAGTTTGTATGTTTGTCTCTCTTTAACGCAAAAACTACTGAACGGATTTGGATGAAAATTATTGAGTAAAATAGGTTATACATCATAGGCTATATCAAGGGCAGATTTATGTGCGGTCACGTGGGCATGTACACCCCTCTTATAGTACATAATTAAAGGCAAATCGGGAACTTAGCATCTTGAAATTTGCAGATAGGTTCTTTTTATAGTTTAAGAAAGAAATTTGGATAATTCCACCCCAAGGGTTTCCCCTTAAATATAATAGAGGTTCAATGGTTGTATAGAATCCGTCAGTTTTGAAGTTAGGCATCTGAAATTTTGGATGTACGAGTAACTTATATTTTAAAAAATTATTTATTTCAAATGATCTTTCACGAAAGGTTATGCGGCAGACCAAATTCCACGCGAGCGAAGCCGCGGGCATAAGCTAGTTTTTACATAAACATGTTTTTTTATAATGATAGATTCAATAGGCCAGAGGGTGCAGTCAAAGATAACACAATATAGACAGAACTTATATTTTAATTGTGCCAACGTTTCCGCCTAGAATGTAGGCCTCTCGGTCAACCCAAATCCAAAATTGACATCTCCAGGTCAACCCAAATTTCATTTGTTTTTACATCATTTCTTTGTTTGCTCATTCATTGCATAAGACAATGAGCTGCTGACAAAACATTTCCAATATATATTTCAGTAATCGACCATACTTCTAAAATTGTATAGTTTTTTTAATTTTTACAACAGGGTTATTTTTTATTTGAGGTAACCGGTAGGACTACATTCCCAGAAATTAAGGTGAAATTTAATAACAGAAATAATGTTACGAGATACTGGGTGTAAAAATGAATTAAACTACTAAATTCAAGATACTAATATTTATTAACAAAGTAACAAAAGAAAACAATTAAACTATTAATAATTAATTTAAGGAAGAAATAGTTGGGGGTGCAGTCAATCAAAACACCAAAATAAGCATAACTTATTTATTATGCGCCGATGTTTCGGCCTACAATGTAGGCCATCTTCAGGGCTAAGAGAGAGAAACAAACAGAAATATATAAAAACGTAGCAGTAACAAGAATATATAAAGTGGTACAGGAGTGGAAATAAAATAGTGACTAGATATGATGAAATAGTGAATAGATATATGATAAATAAGAAAGAATATAAGACTGGTTACAGAATATAATAAACTTAAAATAGTGATAGATAAAAATAAAATTGTAGATGATGAACAGAAATTGTAATAGTGACAGATATAATAATCCAAGAATACGAATATAAAATAGAAAAAATACATGTCAAGAAAGGATAAAATGTAAACTATAATATAAAGGGAAAGAAAAATGAGGAGGTAAACGGAAAGATACAAAAAGAGAAGATTAAAATATAGAAAAAGAGGGGTTGAGTATGAAGGATTTAGAAAAAACTAGTTTAATAATAAGTTATAAGTTATAATAAGTAAGTTTAATAAGTTATGCTTATTTTGGTGTTTTGATTGACTGCACCCCCAACTATTTCTTCCTTAAATTAGAAGATACAGTCGACCAATTCTTTTCTAATATTAATAATTAAATTAAGAGATGTGTCTATTGTCTCCTTAATGCGATCTTATATTTCTGTTCATCACAGAATATACTGTTACACTCATAATAAAAATATCAAATAAAAAAGTAGCACTTTCAAAATTATTGTGTTCAGTACGAGATCGAGAAGTTTCTAAACCGACGATGGTGAAATATTATTGTAATAAAAACAAATTAAATTAAATTTAAAACTGTAAAAATCTTCTTATCATATAATCGAAATATAATGAAACACCATAAACATTACTGATAATGTTGTTTGTCTAATCCGTCTATTCCGTAATGGTGCAACGCAATTACTCATTATCACTCTTTCCGGCAACGAATGTCGTAATATTGTGTTTACTGAAGGAAAATAAAAAAAGGTTCCAGTCTGAAGAGGAAACGTAGTCAAAAGCTGGTAAATATTTATTTTCTTCTTTACCAATAAAATGAAAACAAAAGAAAACTAAAATGACACCTATCGAGGACAAATTAAATGTACGACTCATCATGAACGTACACAAGACCATAACAAAAAACTCGTAATACGGTTGGAAGATTCAAAGAACAAAGCCCTAAGGTCTCTTAAATAAAAGTAAATACAATATTAAATAGTCGGCATTCCAAGTCCAGAAGCAGATAAAAAGACAAGTGCGAATAAGAGATCGCATATCTCATAAACCATCCTATTTTCTTTTTCGGAAATGAAAACATTGTTCTTAGCGGTGGGTTATAATAATTCCTCAATTTCCAAAATGGAAATTTAAAAAATCTCTATTTCAAAAAGATAGCTTCAGCTTGAAATAGCCCTTTCAAATTTAAGTATTGAATTTTTGAGTTTATACCTATCCTTACCACGTATGCTGATGATACATGTGTATTATCAGTCAACACCAATCCAGTTATTGCATCCCGAAGCCTCCGATCCCATATCACTGACCTTGAAGAATGGTGTCAAAACTGGAGAATGAAAATAAATTCTCAAAAAATCGCATCAAATCACTTTTACCTCAAGTCGTAAATCAATGACTTCCTGCCCTTTAGTATCCTTTAATAATATCCCTCTGGTGCCTGTAGAACAGATCCGATACTTAGGGTTGCATCTCGACAAACGATTAACCTGGAATCCTCATACAAGACTGAAAAGACAAGAAAACGCTCGACGTTTCAAGCTACTTCAACACTTACTAGACAAACGCTCTAAGCTCCCAATTAACTACAAAATACTCATCTACATGACCATCATACGACCTATTTGGACATACGGAGTAGAGCTTTGGGGCTCCACTAAGCCATCGAATTCCTCTCGTATCCAATCCCTACAATCCAAAATCCTTCGTAAAATCCTCAATGCTCCTTATTTTGTTAAGAATAAAGTCATTCATAACGACTTTAATGTTCCTTTTGTTGCTGATTTGTCTCAAACCCTCTAGTTTCAAATCTAGCTTGCTCTTCAATTCCTGATAATCCTCCGAGGCGTCTGAAAAGAATATGGCCATGTGATCTTAGTTGAACATGTGATTTGAGTACTACCAGTGGGTAGTTTCTCAACTTGTCATTCTCATGTGCATATTATGTATCACTCAGCCTATTTACTTGTTGTATTATTGTAATACAGTTGTAAATATCAATAAATAAACCAAAAAAAAGTATTGATTTTGGGGAGAAGACTAAGTACCTCCCCCCAAAACTCACACTTCTATTCTTTAGTAATTTCAAAGCGACAAATAAGAAACGTAAAATTTCGCACTTTTTAATATTTTATAGCCATTGATTTGAGTTGTGCTGCCCCTGAATTTTATTTATGTGATTCGATCTTGGTATCAGTTCCGTAGGTTGAAGCTTCGAGGTAAGGTCACATCATGTTTTAACTTCTCTTTCGTTACACCATACTTTTTTCCTCACACTGCTTAAGCGATAGAAGAGGATAAAAGATAATGATGATGATTCGTTTCTTTTTTAACAAATATAGAAAATAAAAATAATCATGAGTTTTAGAATGAAAAAAAAAAGTTATAGGAAATGCTTATATTTCGGCAATCACTAAGAGTGTATAAACGCTTCAACAAATATTTCGAAGCATAGATGATGATATATCAACAGCCCCGGTGAATAAGTAGTTAAGTCGGACTTGGTCCAGAGAGAGTTAACTGCTTCAAATAACCGGAATCGTATCATTTTCGTAGTTTTTGACTTTAAATAGAGTTGTAATATAAGCAATAAGTCTTTTTCAAGCCAATGCCTTACTTAGCCCCTTATTCAATAAGAAAATAACTCGATCCAACTTACTTAAGTACAAGAAACTCATTTTGGAGAAAATCAGGCTTAACCACATATTCAACTAACATATTTCTATATGAAATGATTACCGAAATCCATATATTTTCCATAATTAAACTCTTTATTTCATTCTAAAACTCACGATTATTTTATTTTCCAGAATTGTATTAAAAAGGAAACGAATGAAAAGTTAAAACATGTGCCTTAAAGCGAAGCGACAGCCTGCGGAACTTATACCCTTAACTATTTTAGCCAAAAGGTTAATAATTTATTGATATTTGAGAGGATTGAAGGTTTATCTTAAAACATACTCTATTGATTATATAATTCTGTATGTTTTACAAAACATAAAAGAATAAAGAAACTAAATGAATAATTAATTACACGCAGCATCTCTACTCCAGTAACTGATTGGCTTTCAACTCCAGACTGTTCCAGGAACCCACACTCCCTTCTTCGAATTGTATTTCCAGTTTTATTTTCATTTACCTGGCGCGGATCTAATAAATAAGTAGGATTAAATTGGTCAATGGAGCTCAATTTATCAATGAGAGAGTAGTTTTTGGGAACAATTTCGAAATCTGGATAGTTTTCAAATTAAATGAGTGTAACGTTAATACAGATATATAAAAAAACCTGCTTGATTTCACAACAAGGAAGAGAATGCACTGTTTCTAGGACAACGGTTGTGCAGGGAGGTGATTTGTTCAGGATCACACTCAACGCCAGATACCTCCTCCCCCCCCTATTTTCGGTATGAATTTATAGTGCTGGTGCTTCAAAGCAGCAGGATTTGAACCGACTGAGCCACACCGCAGCCCAAACATATATGAAGTCCAAATAATACCGCAATGCTACGGACAGCTATCATAAAGTTAACTGTCCTGATGTTTACAATAGATCAGAATATCCGAACTACCGTCATGATTGCAATGGAAACTGTAATCCTGTAAATTTGCTATTATTTTTACACAACTAAATTACAGACAGAGAACAAAATTCTTCGTTACGATGACATTAAAAATGAATTTCTTATTTCTATGGTTAAAAAACAAACAAACAAAACAATGTCTCATGAACCAAATGCATAAATTTAAATTTTTGAATAATAAGCGTACTATTCTAAATTTATGTAAAAACATTAAGAAAACAAATTAAAATGAAGCTCTCTTTTTTTGTATTAATATTTAGAATTTAGAGTTCTAGAAAACCTTGTTTAAAATTCGAGAGAAATTGCTTTGAATTGCAAAAATCATCGGCGAGAAAGTCTATTTGTCCTCAACTCCTTTGACTAAAAAGGTTAAGGATTCAAATGGCAGTAGACAATTGGAATAATATTCCGTTTAGTTTGTATTCAAAGTTGGTTTACCGTAGTTTCCCCTTTCTTCAGTCGGCCAAATTATATTTGAATTAATTTTAATTTTGAAATGTGTTTATTAAATATTTCTTTGTTTCTTCGCTTCCTCTCTTTACTGGGTATTATTTCGCCTATTGGAATATCATTAGGGAGGGTTAAAGATATATTATATCTTACACTATTCGAATTTACATACATGTAAAAATTAAAAAAAAAAAACAGTTAAAAAAAAAAACTTCTGAAGTTTCGAAATACTGCAAAAAATAAATTAAAAAACAAATTTAAATAGACAGTCATGAGGAATGCCAACAGAAGTGAAAACTTAAAACTTTGAAATAACTTTATATCTATTTAAATTTCTAAATCAATTATATATTATTTTTTGTGGGATATAGATAGTCTGGGGGTGCAGTCAATTTAACACAAAATAAGAAAAACTAAAAATTATGAGTGTCGACGTTTCGACCTAGGTTGTAGGCCATCTTCAGGGCTATGAGAGAAGAACAAACAAAACAAAAATAACTATAAAAAACACTGCAATACCGAGAAAGAATATGATAACATCAGATATTGAAAAATAAAGAAAATTAGCTATGGATTTAATATTAAGGAAATATATGAATAAAACATTACAGAATAATAGTACTGAAAGGTGCTAATGCCAAGCAATGATAAAAAAGAGGATGAACAAAAGATACAAAATGAACATAAAGAAAAGGTACAAATGTAAAATGGTAATTGACTGATAGAATGTCACATAAGTAAATATGTATGAAAATAAATACAAGATATGATGCTAATATAAAGGAAATATATTATTAAATACAATAATGATAATTATATAACATTCTACAATATCAGTAAATAACCATTTTACAGTATTATATATCACCTGCATTTTTTTAAAAATTTAATATATTGATATTTACAACTATAATAATATTACAATAAGTAAATCTGCTAATATGTACAATATGACATGAAAAACACTTGTGGAGAAACTACCCATCGGTAGCCCAATAAAGTTCTATAGTAGATGGTCTTGAGGCCATCTTCTTTTCAGACTCCTCGGAGGGTTATCAGGAATATTATGGGAAGCAAGTTGAGAGACTAGCGGATTCAAGGTATCTAGTTTGGGTCAAATCAGTAGCATATGGGATATTAAGATCATGATAGATCAGTTTGTTTGTGACATAATAAGGGGTATTGAGGATTTTACGAAGGATTTTGGATTGTAAGCATTGGATACGAGATGAATTTGATGGCTTAGTAGAGCCCCAAAGCTCAACCCCGTATGTCCAAATAGTTCTGATAACTGTCATGTAAATGAATCTTTTGTAATTAATCGGGAGCTTATAATGTTTGTCCAGAAAATGTTGAAGTAGCCTGAAACGTCGAGCGGTTTCTTGCCTTTCCAATGTTGTATGAGGAACCTGTAATTTACCTAGGTTTTCCATACTTTTGTATCTCACTATTTTACATTTGTACCTTTTCTTTATGTTCATTCTGTATCTTATTGTTTATCTTCTTTTTTTATCATTACTTGACATTGATTACGGCACTCGTAATAAATAAGTTTTTCTTATTTTGTGTTATATTGACCGCACCCCTAGACTATCTATATCCCACATTAGATCCTCCAGTCAACTATTTTCCTCTCTATCTATAGTCTGAATTATTAATATTTTTAGATTGTTAACATTAGTCTGGTTTTCACATCCACTGATTCTCCGAGCAGTTATTAGGTACATTTACGAATAGTTTACTTATTAATCAAAACATGATAAGCTGCACAGACTCAACAAAACTTAGTTGAAATATTAAAGTATACATGTTATTTGTATCACCCGAATTCTTGTCTATTTGCATCCAATAGAAACTTCAAACGAAAAATTTAACTATGACAAGTAAAATCTTTTCGGGGAAACGAAAATTTCAACTATTTATTAATGTTTTAAGTTATTATTAGTATCGATAATTAAAATCTATTGAAGACTTTTTAGCTTTAGATTATTATTTTTATATCAATCGAATCTTACTAATATTATAAATGAGAAAGTTTGTATGTTTGTCTCTCTTTCACGCAAAAACTACTGAACGGGTTTGGATGAAACTTTACAGTAATATAGGTTATACATCAGAATAACACTTAGGCTACAGCAAGAGCGGATTTTTGGGGAGACACGGGGACAAGTGCCCCCCCGACAGTTTTTTAGGTACTATGGGGAATCCATTATAGTACATAATTAAAGGCAAATCAGGAACTTAGCATGTTGAAATTTGTAGATAGGTTCTTTGTGTAGTTTAAGAAAGAAATTTGGATAATTCCACACCACCCTTTAATATAATAGGGGTTCAAAGGTTGTATAAAATCCGTCAGTTTTGAAGTTAGACATCTGAAATTTTGGATGTACGAATAACTTATATTTTTTTTTTAAATAATTAATTTATTGATTAAAAATGATCTTTCACGAAACTTTATGTGGCAGACCAAATTCCACGCGAGCGAAACCACAAGCTAGTTCTAACATAACAGATCGCATAACCCATATATAAGCACAACACATCACGAGAATGTAGGCGACGCGAACTCATAAGTTTTTCCACTACCATAAATCGCTCAACGCCTCTGAAGAAGTATTCACTTCAAAATACAAAAAAGGAATACAAAAAGAAACAGTACCGCTAGACATAAGAAGTGTCTTGAGTTTTGTACAGGTTAGTGACTGTACTGTTTCCAGGGCAACGGTAGTGAGGGAGGTGAATTGTCCAAGATCATGCTCAACAGCTAGGTTGTACCTAGGTTTGGGCGATAGCCGATAGTTACTATCGATATATCGATAGATCAACCCTTTCGATGTATCTTTTGTACCCTCAAGTTTTGAAACTCTCGGAATTATGCTGATCTGTCTCTGTCCAGTGTCGAGTTCTTTTGAAATTGAACTGGGAATTTCTATAGCTCAAGGGTTCTCTTCTGTATAACTTTGATGCCGCACCGGACGTGTCACTATTTAATTCTCCGAAACTACTAATTATGTACATGCAGTCTCACACTTGTGCTAACAAACCGAATTCGCGGTACGGAGCATTGGTTCTTCTAGGTTTTTATAACCTATTAACACTTGACTCTTGAAATTAACTAATTCATTCTTCTTTTTTTTCTGAAGATTTGATTTTTTCATTGTTATTGTAAACATGTAAATTGTAAATACTTTTTTAAAATTCAAATAAATTAGTGTTTTTCCCTCACCTTTATGATATAAACTTATAATTTGTAATCCTGCAAATTTCAAATAGTAGGTAGGTAATTGAATTTAATTAAATTAGTTGAAATTCTTAATTGAATAGTTTTGGAAAAAAAGGGATCAGCTATCGAAAAACTATCGATAGCATTCTATAGTTTTCAGCCAATAGTATAGACCTATCGACTATCGCCCAACCCTGGTTGTTCCCCAATGAAGGGACTTTTTGTAGAGGTTGGGTAAGCTCCAGGAGTGTATGCAGATCTTACATGGTTCTTCCGAGGCTGCTAACAGATTTAACAATTAGTCGGATTTTAAAATGGTTCCCTCTCCCACGACACAGCAACTTACCCCTCTACCAAAAATTAAACAAAATATTTAAAAACAATAAAAACCTAGTGAAGAATAACCCTAAAAATAGCTGCATAGCTATCCAACTTAATCAACAGGTTTTAATAATTAAAATGGACACACTATACAACAGCGAACTCTTGTGGATGATCTTTGATACATTACCGTTTAGATCAATTTCCCAATGTGCAGTACTTAAAGATTTAGATATAACGACAGGAATAAATCCTGTTAACCCCAAGATATTTAGCTACTTTTTCCACCAATAAAAAAAAAAAAAACTGGTTTCTTACTATATATGGTTCAGTACATGGTAGAAACCGTACTGGTGGTAGAAACTTTGTCAAGGAAAAGGGTTCTGTAGAGAGGTGATCTGTTCTAGATCATGCTCAACCGCCAGATTTCCCCCCTTTATTTTTGGTAACCTATTTATAGGGATTGGGTGAGCCCCAAGAGGGACCTGAATCGTAGATGAATATGGCTGCTAACATACTTAATAGAAGCCTTGCCTGTAGAGGGATTTGAACCAGGATTTGCGGCATGGCAACTTAGAGCTCAACCACTGAGCCACTCCGCTCTTTTTCCACCAATATAACTTATAAATTTAGCGGGGCAATTTCGAAGGTGTAATATCATTTGCATTAATAATTAAATTAAACGAAAAGTATAACTCAACAATTTACTTTTTCAGGATCTTAAAGCAGAAGACTAAATAAGGACATGGCGCAGGTGCTCTCAACTATCGGAATTTACAAGAGATATGCAAATCGCTAGCGGCGTAGGAGTGAAAGAGAACAATCCAAGGGCGATGAACTGGGTAGAGTTTTTCTCTATTCTTGAAGCAGTAAAAAAAAAATAAAAGGCTGAGTGAACCCGAACATTCGATACCGATACCGCTGACGCAATCATCCCACCTACGTCTAGGTCGATTCCCACGAGCGTTTCAGTCAGATCAGCGCTCGTTAACTTAGTTAATTCGTTCATTAGTAAGCCCGACAACTTTACTATTTCATTTCAGAATATGAAATGATTTAATGAGGTGCATGCTTCGCCATTCCACGTTGTGTAACCTCTTAAATTTCCCAGTAGAATCAATTTTTTGAAGCTGAATATTCTACGATTTTTTTTTTTAAAGTACTTAAGGTATTCTTTTTTCTTCCTAATGAAAATTGTCAATAAGCAAGGGCTATTATAGAGTTATTTTCGTGTAAAAATAAATATTGATATTTTAAATAACAATACAATTGGGTTATAGATCACAGGTTCAGTAGATGTTAAGGAAGTACTTTTTTTATTCCGAAAGTTACACTCAAGGAGGAGGTTTGACGATTAGATAAACATAGAGACTGAATGTGCCCAAGGAAGGTTCTGCCGAAACCTACCAGCTAAAATATCCGATGAGCATGATGAAATAGCCAACACGCCATAGCATTTGAGATTTAAATCCTGTATGGATTATTCGGGGTAATACTATGCGTGTGGAATTCTAGCGATTCTAATCGGGCTAAGCTAACATGAAATCTAGCGACTATGAGTGAGTAAGTGTAAGAGATATTTTTTATGCAGTAATATTTAATAACAAATCAATAAACGAAAGTGCATATTAAATATTTACCAATAAAAATGAGAAAAAATAAAAAAAAAAGACATAGGGAAGCTACTGAGAAAATATTACATGAAAATAAATTAAAAACTGCCAAAAATACTGAGAAAAACTAACCAGCCAACGTTTCACTGATTCAGGTATTATAGCCCTCAAAGGCGTCTCAAAAGAAGATGGCCTCGAGACCATCTACAATAGAACTTTATTAGAGTGCTACCGATGGGTAGTTTCTCCACAAGTGTTTTTCATGTCATATTGTACATATTAGCAGATTTACTTATTGTAATATTATTATAGTTGTAGCTATCAATAAATTAAATTAAAAAAAAAAAAAGAAAAGGTATTATCACAATAAAATTTACATAAATGAAAATCAAATGCAGCTTATCTCACATAAACAGTCAATTAGACTCGTCAATTAGAGGCAACAAACTCACTCCAAGATGTTTTACAAAACGAAGAAATCCTAGACAGATTTTGAATAATTGGGAGTTAGCCATTCGAATTAAGCTTCATGAAAGAAAAATAGTCAACTACTAAGCCCAAGATCGCGGGTTCGTAGCCCGGATGGTGGTCCTAGGATTTTTTAAAATGGAACAAAAAATCCTTAGTTACGCCGTCCTTCGGAAGGGACGTTAAACGGGGGTCCCGAGCGTTAAAAATCCCTATCCTAATTAAACCTGGATAGGCAAAATTTAGAGCTCCCACTGTAGCATCGTCCGATTAGCCATAGCAGCATAAAGTGACGTTAAATGAACAAACAACAACAAATAAGAAAAATAGTCCTATTTTTAGGAATATTTCTAGTTTTTCATCTAGGATTCTTGAACGGTGAATTTCGTCGAAAAAGTAACTATGTATTTACATTATAAATAAATAAATGAAAGGCTTAACGGACTCGAAGGCTCGATGCCGATACCAACAATCTCCGTTTACAAAACGGAGCAGTACCCAAACCCAAACCCGCTAGATCACTCTTAGCGGAATCCTCCCACCTACGTCTCGGTCTACCCCTCAGACGCTTGAGAATACGTTCGTTACTAAGCTCAGCAACTTTACATCTTCATCTTCGATGCATGCTTCGCCATTCCGCATCATGTAATCTCCTATATTCCCCAGTGGTCTCATCTTTTATTTTTTTGAATATTTACATAAAGAGGATTAAATTTCGATTCTAAAATGTACAGTTTGGTAAAACGCATTGGTAGAAAATCGCGGTTTAAAAATAGAATTTGTGGAAAACAAAAAAATGTTTTAGCTTTGGAGGGGATTAATCCAAGAAATATTGTTATTAAAGAAAAATAAAAGAAAAAAGTTAAATTACATTCAATTGACACATGGAATAAGGTTAAGCGTACTCTTAAAATGTTACTCCTACACAAGGGTACCCGTATAGCCTATACTCGTGTACTTACTTTATTTTATAACTTTCAATTTGAGTTTATGACTGGAAATAAGTGCGCAAGGCGTAACTAAAACTTCATAGTAAAGAGCTTTAAATCACAATAACAGTGAATATATATATATATATATATATATATATATATATATATATATATATATATATATATATTTGTTATATTTTTTTATCTAGATAAATAAATAAAAAATATTATATATTAATAGTGATATAGCAAGTATATGCCACCTGGATCGGATAGTGGACTGAGAGCGGAAACACTGTGGGCAGGAAGCGCTTTGTACCCAGTCCTCTCCCAACCACATATGCTCTCCTTTTTATCCTTTATAATAATTTAAATATGAAACGAAAATAAATTATTTAAAATAAATTTAATTATTTACAATACTAATGTGAGTATTAGATTATTTCTTCTTTTTGTAATTAATTGAACACCGTTTAAAGCTACTCTAACACCCTATAAAAACGCTCTAAGCTCCCAATAAATTACCAAAGACTCATATACATGAATATTATAAGACCTATTGGGACTTACGGAGTAGAGCTTTAGTACAATGGTACTTCTATTACTGTACAATAGTATTTCTATTATTCACATTAGTTATTGTACATACAGTTCCATACTTTTCTGTAACATGTAACCTCTTTAAGTCCGTTATCATACATTTTATATCTTTATTTTACTAGTTTGTCTTAATTCTTCATATTCCAACCTTTTTTTATATGTTAATATTCTCATTTTGTATCTTTGGTTTATCTCCTCTTTTTTTATTTCCCTTTATATTATTTTTACTTTACTATCCTTTCTGTACATTTATTTTCTGTATTTTATTTTATATTCGTTATTTATAATTTATAATTTCTGCTCATTTTCTTTAATTTTATTAAATCTGTCTTATTTTATTATATCTGTCATTATTTTAATTTTCTTTTCATTATCCTTAATTTTGTTATATCTGACTTTATCTTAATTTTATTATATCTGTCACTATTTTAATTTCTTTTCATTATCATTAATTTTTTTTAAATCTGTCTATATCTTAATTTTATTATATTCTGTCACTTTTTTAATATTCGTTATCTTTAATTTTCATATCTGTCACTATTTTTATTTTCAACATTACTTGTCACCATATTATTGTTACTGTACATTTTTATATTTTTTGTTCTGTTTGTTTCTCTCTCATAGCCCTGAAGATGACCTACACTGTAGGTCGAAACGTCGGCACATAATTATAAGTTTATTACTTATTCAGTGTTTTTTTGACTGCACCCCCCAACTATCTCCTTTACATTAGATCATCCAGTCAACTATTTTCCTCTCATATAGTACAAAACAGTTGTAAAATTGTAAAAGTCCCCAGTGGGGAGCGGAGTGGCTCAGTTGTAAGAGCGCTGAGTTGTCAGGACCTGGGTTCAAATTCCTCTCGCTGGCAGACTTTTATTTAGCCTGTTTAGCCGGAAGGAGATGGATCCTTTGGGATATTGGTCCCTCCCGGTACTCACCTATCCCCAAAAAAGTGGGTACCCAAAATAAGGAGGAAAAATCTTGCGGTTGAGCGTGATCTAGGACAAAATCCCAACATCATCGTTATCTAAGAAACAGTACTGTCTCTACCATGTGCTGAATCCAAGACCCTTCTCCGGTTGCAGTGGTACAGGTACCCCCTTCTATTTTTTTTTATAAAGTCAAAGAAGTAATAACGGCACTATATATAAAAAAAAAATAAATGGTTAATACAATCAACTCATATGAACTTTCGACGATCGGTACTACCAATGGCTGTAATTAACGAAGATACACAATCACTTCCTCAACAACCGTTAAGTTCAACCGAAACGAATCCAATGTAACACTACAACACCACTAGCGAGAGTGACTGAGCAAGATGAACTAATACTATCGCGGAGGCATTGGACATAGCAATGGCGGAACAACCATTTCATTTGCCGCACAACAGCTGATAACGGAAAAGCGAAAGTATTGAAACCGGATGTCTTAGCGACATGTACTGATCAGCTGATCGCTCATTAACCATAACGTGAGGGTCTACGTGAGCGTAAACCATCTCACTAAGGGAATCATAGGGGCGCAATTAGGTATTTAGGATATTGATGTAAGGTGTACTGGATATTGTACAGTGGTTATCATAATCAAAAGATGTCCTTATCATTACCGATGACCCATTAATTAATTACTAGATTTCACTTATAGATAAATCACTTAAATTGTTCATTCATAGATTTGTATACCTAATCGCATGAAATTGCCAACTAGATAACTTTATCAATTATCAATCGAGAGATAACAATGAATATTTTTTCATCGATAATAATCATCACAGAGATAAGATATAAAGTTTCATAAAAATCAAATAATAGGCTATGGATATGCATAACATATATTTGCAACCCCTATGAATAAGTGTTTAAGTCGAATTAGGTCCAGATGGAGTTGGTTGTATTTAGGGAAGAGGAATCGCATAATTCTCTTAGAGGAGGATGGAAATAGTAGGGGGGGGAGGGGTCCAGTCATAAATTATCATTATATATATATATATATATATATATATATATATATATATATATATATATATAAATAGTTGGGGGTGCAGTCAATCAAAACACCTTAATAAGTGTAACTTATTAAATATCTATCACTACTTCTGTTCATCATCTATAATTTTATTATTATCTGTCACTATTTTAATTTTATTTTATTCTGTAACCACTTTTATATTCGTTATCTTTAATCATCATATCTAGTCACTATTTTAATTTCCACATTACTTGTACCACATTACTACAATACTTGTCACCATATTCTTGTTACTGCAACGTTTCTTATATGTTTTTCTGTTTGTTTCTCTCTCTTAGCCCTGAAGAAACGTCGGCACACAATAAATAAGTTACACTTATTAAGGTGTTTTTATTGACTGCACCCCCAACTATTTCTTCCTTATATTAGAAGTTACAGTCAACCAATTCTTCAAAATTATTTTTTGTACTTAAGGAAGCGAAATCAGTCTCGTAGTTAATAAGGGTCTAAGCCAGGCATTGGCTTGCAAAGGAGTTATTTTCTATATTACAACTCCATCCCGAGGCAAAAACTAAGAGAATGACACAGAGAGGAAAATAGTTGACTGGAAGATCTAATGGAGGGTAGGAATAGTTGGGGAGGGGGGAATGCAGTCATAAATTGCACAGCCCAATTTTTTTTCGGACTGAAGCATGTAGCAACAATTAAATTAAAAAATTCTCCATATCTAAAATAACAATATTCTAGAGATATAAATGAATAGTAAACAAACGAAACTTTGACATAAATTAGCTCGAAACATATGAAACAAGTCTTTTAATATTTTTTGTTTTGATGAGAAAAGATAAGAAAAGCTCTGGCCGGGATTCGAACCCGGGTCATCTGCATCTATAGTGCAGTGCTCTAAACCACTGAGCTACCAGGGGTCGTATCCGAGAGAGACAAATCCGTTCTCTTCACCTGTCACCATCAAAATAACAATTAATAAAAAAAATATTTTATTACTTTTCATAGTTCGTTTTTTTTTTTTTTACTACTAAGGCACTTAACTATAAAGGGGATAATAAAATTAAAAAATATATAACATGAAACGAAGACGTTAAATAACGTTAGAAACATTAAAGTAACGATAGAAACATTTGACGACTCAGTCATTTCCAAAGGGCCGAAGTGGCAACACATAATTTTGGTTTTCACATCAGCAAAAACTCTACTTTATTTCCTCTCAGATACTTAGCTTTCAACGATATAAAACAAGAGTTTTCTAACAAGTAAACAACGCCCAAAAGAGCGCTCTATGTTTTTGGAACAGAGGCCTCTAAAGTGGCACGTAAATCAGAGGGGTTGTCGTGGGGGAGGAGCCTCTAGGCCTTGCCAGGGGGGAAAGAAGAGTAGAGTCTGTTTGTAGGAAACAAGGATTTAGATGCTGAGTTGGAACAAACTCGCCTTTTATTGTTAATTGTAAACCAAGACGGTTGTGATTTCCGTCCGTCAGAAGTGTGTCCTTGGCACAGAAACATTTCTTCCCCTCGCTCTCTCTCTCTCCTTCAACAATAATAATATCAGATTTATATAAGTACGTTTGTATAATGTTACGGTATTTAGTAATCCTGAAGTTATGAACAGGATATGACTAACGCGGTAATAGCAGCATTCATTTGCTAAGTTAACAGTGAACTATTTCCCTAACTAACTATAATACATCCATATTCATACCATGTAAATAATTTCACGTCTTATAACCATTTCTACCTTCTTAAAAAAATAAAGAAAAAGGAGCTCATAGTCAATTTAGTCAGCAAATTGTTTATTTCGAGCAGATATGATGTTTTTTTTTAAATCCCCCCCCCTCATAATCGAGAACATCCAATCCCTAAGTACATTACTTTTATTGTTATTTACGTTTACATAATTATAACTATAATAAATACTAAAACGAGGCATTAAATCGAAAAGTTGCAACAATATATCTACAACCCCGGTGAATAAGTGGTAAAGTCTAATTTTCTCCAAAATGAGTTTCTCGTACTTAAATAAGCGAAATCGAGTTATTTATGTAATGAATAAGGGGCTAAGTAAGGCATCGGCTTGAAAAAGAGTTATTGCTTATATTACAACTCTATTTTAAGCCAATAACTACGAGAATGATACGATTCCCGTTATCCAAAAGCAGTTAACTCTCTCTGGACAAAATCCGACTTAACCACCTATTCACCGTGGCTGTAGATAAACCTATAAGATATGTTATATATGTTTCACAAAAAATATATAGTGAAAAAAAAATTTAAGCCTGTTAAGTACACGGGATACTTAATTCTATTATCTTTTAATTAAGGCTTCAGTTTTATATTATAAGTGAATATATTTACAAGGAAATAAACAAAATATTTTTCAACAATATGAATAATCAAAATTACTCAGTTAATGAACGATATTCAATTTTCTATATTTAAATAGCGTCGTTTTTTTTTCGAGTTGTCTAAAACGAAATAAATTAAATTATCACATAAAAAAAATTTATATAAAAAAATATTTACAAATTCTGTGGCTGATGACTCAGGTGTTTAACATAAAATTCACCAATAAAAACATACTTAAACCGAATCCTTATTTTTAATCTTTACCATATACACATCTCAGTAGTCCACCTAATATCAATAATAATAGTTTCGAAATAGTATTATTTAATTCGTTATGTACAAGAGCGCTTATTTAATTCATTATGTAAAATGTTAAATACAAGAAAACGAAGGACTAAACTTATCTTCGAAATGCACAGCTAATCTCTGTTTAGCAATACAATCAAAATTACTTTAATCTCGTAATAAAATAATCATGTTTAACGTAATATTAAAAAATCAACCAATAAACATTAAAATAATATTTATACAATCTTTGGAGCATAATATGGTTAGATACCTGTAGAATTAGTTATATTACAACTATTGGTTACAACGATGGTATTTTATGATTTGTTTATTAAGATCTATAAGCAAAACAAAATAATAGAGATGTGCTAAAACTCCTTAAAGAATCAATACGTAACAAGTATATGAATATATATATATATATATATATATATATATATATATATATATATATATGTACAATTGATTTCCTGCATTTTAAATTTTTAATATAATATTCAAAGTGCTACTATTTATGACAGATTTTTTTTTTTTAATTTTAGAGGGTAAAATGGAAAACTTAGGTCAAAGGATGCCTTAAAATAGCAATAAATCAATCCTATTGGGTCCCTCGAAGGGACAGCGCATGTGGTACCATCCTCAAAACGTCCTCGAGAGGTCAAAGAGGTAAAATTTTAAACGTTAAAAATATTTTTTGGTATAAGTTCCTTAGGCTGTTACTTCGAGTAGAGTTAGAAGTTATAACTTTTCAATCGTTTCCGTTTTAATTTTCTCACAAACTTACGTTTCAAGAAACATTTCGAATGATATAACTTAAACAGTATGTGTAAGTCGGTTATTTAATCTATATGCAGTCAGTAACAGTTACTCTACGTCAAGATTAATGAAATCTACTCATTATCCATAATTACACCGTCTTTTCCATACTAAAACTCACTATAATACGAATTTTTGGAAAATATATAAAATGAAACGAATAAACGGTTACAATTTGTTGTAACTTACAACCTGTAAAACTGATACCATTTTGGATATCTTTTATGGAAATCTGTAATTTCTTTTCATCAACAAATGAATATTTCAACAAACATTTCGAAGTATAGATGATGGTATAATCTACTACGTAATATAATATACGTATAATATAATATACTATTTACAGTTAGCAATGAAATTATTTTTATTTTCGAGAATATTAAAAAAGGAAACGAATAAAAGGTTATAAAGTTGTAGTGACATATCTCGAACTGATACCAAATAAGTACTAAAAATAAGTCGGATTTTTTTAAAAACTACAACTCAATAATAAGAATAAAATAAAATTGAGAGTAATAGTTCGAATTTTTAAAAAAATGTTTACACCGAACTAGCCTGTTGTGGAGGAAACGTTCTGTTTAGTAACGTACAAAAATAACGGGACGACCAGAGTGAAAACAAACCGAAGAGGTTATATAGAAGGATGTGTAACCTACCCACGGATGGATAGGTGTATAGCTATCTTCCGATCCTTAAGAAGGATTCTCTCCTGTTATGAAAGGAATAAGGACCTTAAGGACACTTACCTTAACAGCCGATGAAGGAGGGAGCTGGGGTTCGGCCTTGGTTATCCAGGCGTGGCCGGCCCAGGCGGAGACCGGCGGCGGGAGCACGTACAACATCGTCCGGCTGCCACCGGGAGACTGGCTGGCTCCCTTACCCCCACCACCTCGCTCGAGATGGAGCCGTGGTGGGGGAAACCGTTCTGTTCTGTGTCAACACGAGCTGATAGTGTCTTTGTCTACCTGTCGAGGGTATATTGGGAAGTGGAGATAGCACCTGAGGGATGTTAACAATGTATCGGAGGAGAGAATGTAAACGTCGATATTGGCAGGCCTTGACATTGGCGTGGAGAGTCAAGACCGTAAAAATAATCTGATGATTTTGAAACAAACTATGATAGAAATAATGAAGGAGATGGTAGTGTGGGAGTGCAGTCAAAGTAACACTAAATAAGATAAACGTATTTATTATAAGTGCCGACGTTTCGGCCTAAAGCGTAGGCCATCTTCAGGGCTAAGAAGGAAAACAGAAAAATAACTATAAGAACATTGCAGTACTAGGAATTATAGAATACTAGCTTTTGCCCGCGACTTCCTCGCATGGATTTGGTCCTCCACATAAAGTTTCAGGACAGATCATTTTAAATAAATAATTTAGTTTTTTTTTTAACTATAAGTTACTCGTACATACAAAATTTAAGATGTCTAACTTCAAAACTGACGGATTCCATACAATCTTTGAACCCCCATTATATTAAGGGAGAAACCCCTGGAGGTGGAATTTTCCAAATTTCTTTCTTAAATTATACAAAGAACGTATCTGCAAATTTTAAGAAACTAAGTTCCTGATTTGCCTTTAATTATGTACTATAATGGATTCTCCACACAACACAAAAAACTGTCAGGGGGGGCACGTGCCCCCCTAAATCTGCCCTTGCTGTAGCCTATGTGTTATTATGATGTATAAACTATATTACTGTAAAGTTTCATCCAAATCCGTTCGGTAGTTTTTGCGTGAAAGAGAGACAAACATACAAACTTTCACATTTATAATATTAGTAAGATTATATAGAGTATAGAAAAGCGGAGAAATATAGCATAGGATA
This sequence comes from Arma custos, assembly GCA_037127475.1. Lineage (NCBI taxonomy): Eukaryota > Metazoa > Arthropoda > Insecta > Hemiptera > Pentatomidae > Arma > Arma custos. The sequence continues at coordinate 8,513,130 of CM073762.1, forward strand.
GTTTGTAAAAGATAATTAAGAATGACAAAATGTGTGAACAGAAAGTTGATAAAGTAAAGGAATATAACAAGTACGATAATTTATAAAGTAACAAGTAAGATACAAAATGAAAAATATAGGCAAAGTTACAAATATAAAACTGGTGTGACGTACAAGTATGGAAAACTTAGTAATACAGGTTAAATAATCGAACTTTTTCATAACAAGAACACACAAATGTGACGAATGATAAGAATAAGGTTACACGAGATAACAAGTTCGTGGCACCAACTCACACCGATAACCGCTATAACGTTTTTTTGGACTGGGGTGTCTCTGCAACGCAGAGGTACGTCGAAAAATGCGTATCGAAAAGAATATTGTAGAAATATAAAAAATCCCAGGAATGATATGTGACGATTGGATAAGCCTTCAACGAAGGATGAACTCCTTCACAGGTAGACCTTGACTGATGAAGATAAAAGAATAAACTTGTAATAAAAATTAGCAATACACTTTTCACAATTGATATATTCTAACAGACAACATATAATTAAAAACCATTAAAAAAAAAGACAGTTTATAAATCCAGGAAAAAAGGGTTATAATCGCTGACTCATTATATATATGTATATGTATATATTAAAATAAGTAATTAAGTAGTTACAGATTAACATTATCCTATTTAAATAAGTTTAACGAATAGTCCATGGCAGGTGACTCAGAGAACCTTCCTATGTATCCTATCCTATGAGAGAGACCGGATAGAAGAAATTTATTTCTTTTAGATGAATCATTTTAAATTTAAGTTAGTTTTAATAATATAAAGATTTTACGGTACTTGTGTCTTAACGCAGCACTGGTTATTTTTGCCAACTTGTTTGCATGCGCGAGCAGTTACATTTCTAACAGCTGATTTGTTCTGTTTCTTCTTGCTTACTGAGTTTTCATTATTGCTGATTTATTGTTTCTTATTTGTTGTTTATTGTTTGTTTGCTAGTTTGTTATAGATTTTTCATTGTTATTATTCTAGTTATTTATTTAATTAGTGTAAAATGATGCGTATTTGGGATTTGCCGACAACAGAAGAACAAGCTATAATTTTTTTCCAGGAGCGAAATATTTTACCAAAACAAAGAAAATGTAGCAATTCCCATGAAATGAAATTGTATTGTGGTGAACGTTTCTTTTGGAAATGCAATTAAAATTAATGTCGTAAGAAAGTGGGAATCAGAAATTATTATTATTTAATTATATAGAAATCATTGTTGTAATGCAATTGGGAAAAACCACAATGCAAAGCCTTATGTTTCAAAAATACACCTACTTACCAGCCGACGTTTCGCCTATTCAGGCATTATCAAGACACCAAAATCAAAAAGGGGGTTATGTGAATCGCATCTCGAAGAAATAGGTGCAATACATTCCAACGATCAACAGCCCAAACAGGCTCCAAACATGAGACAGCACCCCACCACCAAGACGTTCAACATACAACTATACAACAGTTTTTGGCTCTATTTTAGTGAAATTATTGTTGTTTAATTAATTATTCATCATTATTATTACTATATTCCATTTTCCAATAAATTCTTTTGGTTTCCAATAGTTAGTAATTTTTTTAACCCAATAAATAGAAGGTAACTGTTAGAATGTAGCTGTTACAAAATGTAACTACTCGCGCATGCGAACAAATAGGCAAAAGTAGCCAGGGCTGGGTTAAGACACAAGTACCAATTTTAACGAGAGAGAATTTAGGACATTACACAACGCGTAATTGCGAAGCATGCACTCGGTTAATATTATTCAAGTGATAGCGTCGCCAAGATGGGCTTGTAAAATTGTTGGACTTAGAAACGAACTTATTACTAAAAAGATATTAAGTGATGTACCAATTGGTATATGTCTTATGGGTAGCCGAGACGTAGGTGGGAAGATTGCGTTAAGAGTGATCTGAAGGATTTGAGCCTGTTTAGTGGTTCTTGGACAGAGGTTGTAAGCTGAGATTGCTTGTATCGGATTCGAGCCTTAGGGTTCGCTGAGCCTTTTTTTTTTTTATTTTATTTATTTTTAACGATAGAGGCTGTGGTTATTGACCATGAAGTAATTTGTCCCTAAATACAATTTTTTCTTCTGGTCAAGTACTTTTTATGTCATCTATATTTTTTTTCCTTACCATATTTATTGGCAGTGTTTTTTTAGTAGGTTGTATTAGTGAATTTGAATGTTTTTCCTGGTCTGAAAGTGTGGGTTGTTAACCCCGAAACGTTCATACTCTGCACTGAACACTGTGGGACAACAGTGAACAAAGCAATTTCATTTTTTTTTTTTATGTTGTAGATGCTTTTTTAAAGTTTTAGGGGATATTTTGCAATGAAATTCCATTTCCACACAGAAAATTTAATTGGGTTTTTAGATGAGTTTAATGCAAAACAACAAAAAATAGTTCAAAAGCTAGCTACCTTGCGGACAAGTATATTTTCTGTATTGATTGATGCGTTCTGTCTCCGAAAAAAGTTTTCATAAATAAAAAACAAAAACAAATTATAAGTAGGTACAACTATTTGCTGTTCTGCAGTTAGAGTTTCACTAGTCCAGGGAAGAGAGCAATGTATCACAAATATATATTTATAAATATTTAAATACTAGCTTATGCCCGCGGCTTCGCTCGCGTGGAATTTGGTCAGCCACTTAAAAGTTTCGTGCAAGATCATTTTAAATAAATAATTTATATATGAGTTACTCATACATCCAAAATTTCAGATGTCTAACTTCAAAACAGATTTCCTGATTTGCCATTAATTGTGTACTATAACGGGGAGGGCACATGCCCCAGTGCCCCCACATAAATCTGCCCTTGCTGTAGCTTATGATGTATAACCTATTTTAATCAATAAGATTCATTCAAATCCGTTCAGTAGTTTTTGCGTGAAAGAGAGACAAACATACAAACTTTCGCATTTATAATATTAGTAAGATTTGCACTGAATTTTATTCTTTTTAATGTATGGTGTAATGACTACAAACAATTTATAATTTTTCAAATAAATTTATAAATTAACGAAATATGGGTCTCTTAAACCTTTACGAGTGAGCGGATTGGTTCAGCGGTAGAGCGCTGCTGAGTTGCTATGTCGAAGGTCATGGGTTCGAATCCAGCTGCTAGCAAGACTTTTATTTAATATGTGTAACAGCCGGAGATGGATCATAAGGGATCTAGATGCTCCTGGTGCTCACCAAGCCTCTATAAAACGGGGACCCAAACGAAAATCCAAAATAAGGAATCTGGCTGTTGAGCAAAATCAGCACAACCGTTGACCATGAAGTACAGTCTCTACCATGTACTGAACCCAAGATACCTCATGGGTTGTAGTGGTACAGGTAAATAAAAGGAAACCTTTAGGAAATTCCATTCGTATGGACTGGTAGTCTTGGGAAAGAAGCGCGGATGCCAGTATTTTTTTTTTATACAAGATGGTAGCTCAGTATGGATAGCTCATAATTACAGTCATGAATATCCCGGGTTCAAATTAGACTGAGGCAGAAGAACTATTCAATCTGTTAACATACGATAGATGGACCCTGTTCGATCTGCTGATAGTCCTGGCACTCATTTGAGGAAAAACCTGGAGATTAATTGAGCCTGATCTCGGTCGAATTCCCTTGTACAACCGTTGTCTTAGAAATATTACAGTATCGACATTCACTGAAAACAGGAATTTTCATGCTTTGTAATAGTACTGGGTTTTTTTTTAATTTCAGGGAGGGGAGAATATTTTTATAGCGTTCTTCCTGGGGCTCACCCAGCCTTTATAAAATCTTATAAAAAAACCTGTACCACTACAACCCATGAACGGGTCTGGGATTCAGTACAAGGTAGAGACTGTACTGTTTCATGGATAACGGCTCTGCAAGGAGGAACTTGTCCTACATCACGTTCAACCGCCAGATTTTTCCCCATTAATTTGGGTACCCTATTTTTATAATATTTTATAGAGGCTGGGTGAGTCCCAGGAGGGTCCTAGATCCTATATGATCCGTCTCCCGCTGCAAACAGACTAAATAATAGTACTGCCTTGCAGCGAGATTTGAACCAGGATTTCCGGCATGGCAAATCAGTCCTCTACCACTGAGCCACTCCGCTCCCATTATAAAAAGTATATAAAAAAAGTTATTATATAATATTTGTTAAGACCGTGGAAAAATTCCAACGAAAAGCCTTAAGTCTCCAAACTAAAACAGAAATAGAAATTTTTTTATTTTTTAAAGAGAAAAGATAGGCCCTCGACCGGGATTTGAACCTGGAACCTTTGTCTCACCGTGACATGTCACGGTGAGACAAAGGTTCCGGGTTCAAATCCCGGTCGAGGGCCTATCTTTTCTCTTTAAAAAATAAAAATATTTATAACTCATAAAAAATGACCAATAATTATAAAAAATTAGAAATAGAAATTATCTGTCCAATATTTCGCCCATTCAGGCAACTATCAGTTGCATTTGAGCCTTCGAGGTGGTGGGATGTTTCTTGGATGCATTATTCATATTTTGTTTTGCTGTTATTCTCTTTCTACCCTGAAGATGCCTGAATGGGCGAAATATTGGACAGATAATTTCTATTTCTGTTTTAGTTTGGAGACTTAAGGCTTTTCGTTGGAATTTTTCCACGGTTTTATGTAAGGTCTCTTTTTTACTTTTCAATATTGTTATTAAATAATATAATAATTATATAAAATATATTTAATAATATAAAAATTTATAAAAATAGGGTACCCAAAATAAGGGGGAATATCTGGCAGTTGAGCGTGATCTTCCAGAACCGTTTTCCATGAAACAGTACAGTGTCTACCATGCATTGAACCCCAGACTCGTTCACAGGTTGTTGTGTTATAGGTTTTTTTTTTATTGAAAATAAATTAACAAATACAGTATAACAGGCTAAGTTATTTCTATAGCGAGGTGAACTGGAAAGTATTACAGAATTAGGCAAGGCCACGACAACGATAATATATACTCTGTTAAAATAAACTGTTATTGTATACGAAGATAACTGCTGCAGTGAACACACAGTTTGGTTTTTTGCTTACAGATGTGGCGCCAGACTTGTTTACCTATGCAACACATGGAAATGACGGTGGATAAATCATGTAAAAAAAGGGTAAAAGTGTCATAACTATGTCCTTACTAGTGCAAAAAAATACAAAATACAAACGTTGAAAGAAAGTTATTCAAATAGGTACGAATAAATAATAATTTATAAATTTATACGTGATAAATAATAATATGCTGATTGAGTACTCCAAGGACAGAAGAGTCGTATTACTAGTCGCACGTGTAAATTTACAGTAATTTATATTTTTACATTGATATTCAATTATAAAAAAATTGTCTACGTTGATTCCTAGTCTGAATTGCTTTGGATCCATCTCCAACAGCTAACAGACTAAATAAAAGTCTTGCCAACGTCGGGATTTGAACCAGGATTTTCGGCATGACAACTCAGTGATTGAGAGAAAGAGGTTTTAAATTTAAATAGAGGTTAAATTCATGATTGGAAAATACAAGCCTTAAGTAGAATAATGTTGAATACGTAGTATGAATCATGTTCACTACATCTGTAATACAAGATAATGTGTATCAGTAAAGTGTAGAACTTCGAAACCAGCACAGAGATAAGAAAAAACGCTACTGCAGCTCAAAAAAGCAAATCCCCTGAATGAATGGACGACGACAAATGCTAGGCATAATTTTTTATTCACTCTCATTTCCGCTCATTGTAAAGCCACCTATTCGCAATAGTAATCAGATAGTTCAAGTCAAGATTCAGTCAGCACAAGCAAAGAAATTAAGAGTGCCAATAAAAATTCGTGGAAGGTGAATAGCTCAGTGTGCAGAGTGTTGAGTTTCTATGCTGAAGGTTCCGCGTTCAAATTCTGCTATGGTAGATACATTATTTAATTCTAAGTGGGTACCCTTCAATAGGGAAAAACCTGGCCGTGGAACTTGATACCGGACAATTACCTCCGTGCGCAACCGTTGCCCAAGATATAGTACAATCTATACCATCTACTGACCCCAAGGCCCTTCAAAGGGTGTATTTGTACAAGTTCCTAGTTAAATGTTTTTTTTTTTTATTTATTTATTCATTGAAATTTACAACCGTATAATAGCAGTACAAGTAAATGGAAATAATCACACATAATGGCATGGATAAAGACAAGTAAAGGAGCTATCAAGTGATAATAATCAAATAACAAGTTCAACTTAAAAGGTCTCGAGGCCATCTTCTTCTCCTACCCTTCGGAGGATTATCAGGAATTGAAGAAGTAGCCAGGTTTGAAACTAGTTGGTTTGAGTAGGAATAAAGTTTGTCATGAAAAGGTAGATATCGGATTCGGGTAAAATCAGCAATAATTGGGAGATTAAGGCCATTATGGATTGTTTTTTTTTCTTTGTTTTTTTTAATTATTTCTTATATAATTTGCTACATTTCACAAAAATAAAAATGCTGTACAAATAGACCAATCTCAAATAAAAATAATTGTACAAATTTAAATATATCTCTGGTGAATCATAATTTACAATGAAAGAAAAAATGTATAAAAAACTTCCAACAGAGAGAAAGAAAAAAAAAGAGAGAAAAAATTAGTAATAATAAAATAAAATAAAAAATTATAACAATACATTCTTAGTAACTTAAATGCATATATTATTATTATTATTATTATTATAATATATATATATATATATATATATATATATATATATATATATATATATATATATATATATATAAAACAATATCAATGAAATGATGGATTACTTTCTTCGTACAAAATAAGGAGCATTGAGGATTTTACGGAGGATTTTGGATTGTAAGGGTTGAATACGAGAGGAATTCGATGGATTATTGGAGCCCAAAAGCTCTACTCCGTTCCTTGTTAAATGTTAAATAAAATTTATAAGTAATATTATATTGATAACAAAAATAATTAAAAATATAAATTTTCCTTAATAGAGATTATATTTATAATATATGTATATTACTTTGGAGGATAAAGGATTGAAATCCAAAGCAAGTTATCGCGACAGTACAATAATAGATTTGCTTATATTTTTATTATATCTACATATATAGTTTTTAATGTATATATGTAGTATTAGAATAAATAAAGATTTAATAATATCCATATAAATAATTTTCGCAATCCTATAAACTATTTTTTTTCTGTTTAATATTAATTATATTTAATATTTATTTACATTTAATATTAATTATATTTATATTTAATATTATATTAATATTATTTAAACTATTTTTTGTTCTGTTTGTTTCTCTCTCATAGCCCTGAAGATGACCTACACTGTAGGTCGAAACGTCGGCACATAATTATAAGTTTATTACTTATTCAGTGTTCTTTTTGACTGCACCCCCCAACTATCTCCTTTACATTATAAACTATTTTATGTAATTTACGTATCTACGTTATATATATGATAGTTAATTTCAAGTGATATCAGAGATAAATCTGTTTGTAAGACAAGATAAATAGATAAAATCCCGAACATAATAACAACTTAGTCCATTCAGGATTCGTGAATGAATATAAATTTCAATGAATCATTCATTTATTTAACGATCGCTCGAAATGGCACTGTTATTGAAGAAGAAAAGAAACACTACCTTCTAAGGTTTAATGTTATCGTCAAACGAGATAAAGAAAGAACTTGTTTTAACGAAATGAACGTAAAAGTTTAAATTCTCATGGAAATATCTTCAGTCTAAGTCTAAGTCTTCAGAATAAGTGGTTAAGTCTGATTTTCTCCAAAATGTGTTTCCTGTACTTAAGTAAGCGAAATCGAGTTATTTTCGTAGTGAATAAGGGGCTAAGGAAGTCATCGGCTTGGAAAGGAGTTATTGTTTATATTACAAGTCCATTTCAAGCCAAAAACTACGAGAATGATACGATTCCGGTTATCTGAGAGTAGTTAACTCTCTCTGGACAAAATCCGACTTAACCACTTATTGTAGTGGGGCTGTAGATGTATTTTCTACAGATAATACAGCATATCAGCTGTTCATTTAACTGTAGTACTGTAGGTACTATTATTATTATTATTATTAAATCTTCAATAGAGGTACCACAATACTATCCTAGAAGTTCATTTTAGTACTTATTATGTACCTCCCTATCGAGAATATAACTATATGAGAACCCACATAATATTGTCTAGAGATATTTTTAGAATACAATTTTGATTTTTTTTTTAATTTATTTCATTTCATTTAATCTTATTTCATTGCATTCTCTGTAATGATCATTATAAAAAAAAAAACGGATCTGGGGTTCAGTATATGGTAGAGACTGTACTATTTCAAGGACAACGGTAGTACAAGGAGGTGATTAGTCCTAGATCACGCTCGAAGCCAGGATTTTTCCTTCTTACTATGGGTACCCATTTTATAAGAGGCTGGGTGAGCCCCAGGAGGGTCCTAAATCTAATATGATCCATCTCCGGCTGCTAGCAGACTAAATAAAAGTCTTGCCTGCAGCGGAATTTGAGCCAGGACTTCCGGCATGGCAACTCAGTGCTCTACCACTGACCAATTCCGCTCCCTGGTATGAACATAGTCCTAAAATTGTAATATTGGAACAAGTTATAGCTTCTTTACTAAGTAATATATTTTTATTTTTATTTTAATATATTTTTCTTCTTCTTTAAATTATATTAAAATTTGCGTCGAAAGAGGACCATTAAATAATTGTCAGTTTAAGTGGCATGGCCGAAAGCTGGGAATCACAAATAATGGTGATTTTATTTTTTGTAAAAAAAAAAAAAGTTAGAAAAAATCGTTTTAATGCTAGACTTTATCATATTATTATTTTTTGTAGCATAATTTTGTTAGAAAACCTTCAAGAGAAATGGAAAGTGCAACCTTCATGACTTCAGGAGTTACATAAGGACTTTGGAAAACCTTGGACCGACCTAAGTGTAGGATCGGACAGTATTTAGAAGTAGAGTAGCAGTTGTGAAGGAATCCTCCAAAGAAAGACTTAAGCTTTCTGCAGAAGAACAATCAAAAAAGAATCAGAGGCTGAAAGATCTCTGGACGCAGAAGGACATCTTGAGAAAGAAAACTTGAACGGATGTTGAGTTTAATAAACTCCGGTTAATAAATTATTAAATAATTTTCACAAACTGGAACAAAATCTGTCCACACAGAAAATCCAGAAATAATTATATAACCGACCAGGTAATACAAAAAATAGTGAGATTATAATTTTGGCACTTTCCTTGCCAATATTTTCGAGGACTAAATCTAGTTTAGGTTAGTTTTTACAATTAAATTTAAAATTAATCCTAAGACAAAGAGATAATAAACGACCTGATTTAAATAGAATGATCAGAACAGCTTCAGCAGCCGTAGACGTGCCCTACTTATTTATACTAACATCGATTGTCATTTAAAACAGAAGCGGTACGATTTAATTTGCAATATTTTAAGCAATATTAATTAATTTCTTGAATTATTATATCGATTAATAAGAAAAAGTGAAAATAAATCGATTCGGAAAGAAGTATTTGATCACAGTTAGGGATATATAAATAAAATAATAATTATTTCTAATTAAAATGAAATATAAAATTGAATATCTCCTAACGGATAATTTTTACATTTTTCGGATAGGAAAAGAGTGCCCCTTTAGAAACAAACTCCCTACCTACAACAACCATGTTTTGGTTATCAAGAAATAAATTTTCCCTACGAAAATAAAAATACATTTACAATATATTTAACATTTATAAAACCAGTTTGATATAGAAATAAATACTCGTATGTGTATATGCCGATATTAGATTATTCTGCCATAATGAAAGACTTCAATATACAATTTTATTTTAAAATAATGTTTTTTGAAAATTAAGATAATTATATATTTTAGTGATATTAAAACAAGTGTTAGTTACAAAAATTAAGATAATTTTATTATCATATTAGTTAAGTGAGGGAAATGGAAAAATTTAATTTAATTACATAATTTTAAAAAAATGAACAATAAATTAATGGGAGACATTAAATAAAACAAATAAATAAATTATAAAAAAAAATTACCTTAAGACTCAAAAGAAAAATAGAAATATGATCAATGAAGTACAGCTTTTCTCCATTCAGTCCAATCCCTAAACCAATAATCTCAGTTTAAATATGAACATGAATTTGAATATAAACAAACATTTTGGTTAGCTTCAGGGAATCACTTTGTTATAAGCTTAACAGGGATAATTATTTTTTTTATACATAATTAAAGATGGAATTGGTTTAAATAAAGATATTGTAATTATTGACATGAAAAGGAAGAAATTTCAATATTATTTATGGGGCTTACTGGGAAAATTAAAAGATTTTTTTAAAAACTGTTGTCGAATATATAAAATAAGGTTAATAATTCGAAGACTTGTTTCCAAATTAATAATACGGAGAAACAAAATGAAACGGCAACTACTTATAAATATAATTAAAATTTAGTATAACTCAAATGTATTGTAGCGTTACCAATGTAGGGCGCCGTACTATTCCGAAAATAGCGGAATTCGTGGTAACTAAATTGCTTTGGGTTTAATTTTTTATTCATGTTTCTTAGAAGTTAAAAAAAATTATTATTGTTTTAATTTCAAATTGCTTAGAACAATTGTTGTTGTCGACTCACGAAAGATAAACAAAACCCAACAAGCCATTTTACGTAAAGGTCGGAGTCTTTATTAGTGATTTTAAGTACATACTACTATTTTAATTACATATTACCATTCGCTATACTCACTCAAAAAATATAGAAAATACTCAGAGAGGGTCCTGTTAAATTTAAATAATATCAAATAAAAGAAATAATAACTCTAATAAATATTAATACAAAGCAGTTAGTTACCACGTATTCTGCAAGATAGCCCAAGTGTGGCAATGTCCACGGGAGTATTTCTATCGTTTTAGTTGCACCCAAAATTTGAATAGGCGTATCAATAATCCTTTGGAATAAAATAATAAACGAATTATAAACTTTTAAATGAAAATAATTATTCAATTAATGTGTAATTAAACTTCATTTAACATTTTTCAACAGTTCTGATTAAATTATTAATTAAAAAATAACTCATTGTACGTTAGTAGGTGTTGTTAGTATTTTACACATTAATTTATAGGAGGAAAACATGACATTTATGATAAACAAAATAAATTAATGGGTTTCAGAAAATAATAAATACATTAAAAAATTGAATAATCTTTTAAAAATTATGCCAATCTATTCCTTTAAAAAAATAGTACAACAAAAATAGAAAGATCTTAGGTTCAGTACTTGAAAGTGACTGTTTCGAAGCCAACAGAGATAATATGGCCCAAAATATACTCAACTACCAGTCCCATCACCTCAATAATTAAATGTGCCCCCCCTTATGCCTTTAAAAGGAGAGTGAACTCCAGGAGCATCCGATTTTACAAAGTAATTCAAACTGTGAACAAAAGAATTCATTTATTTGCCACAGCACATCTCAAATCCAAGACTACAGATTATTAAAACAGCGCTCTTCTACACTGAGCACCCCTTCCACTTAAAAAAAACATTAATATAAAATGAACAATTGTTTCCAAGCAACCAGTTGTAATAGGAGGTGATTTGGCCAAGATCACTATCAGGGTTTCCCCCAGTTAAGGGTGCCCACATTATACAAGTTAGATAAGACCTAGAAGGGTCTCCAGATCCCAAAAAGTCACTTCACGTCCTTTAAAAGAAAAAATAATTTGCCTGTCACAGCTAGTCTCGAACTCCGAGCCGACCGATCAGTAACCCAACAATAACAAAGAAATTAGGAAATTTTTTTATTATGCTTGTTATTGAGGGTGATTTATGCTAACATAACCCCAACCTATATATTATAGAATAACTGAAAACATAAACTTCTTCCTTCATTTTGAAATTAGTTTGATTTTATTTATGGAAAAATATAATAAAAAAGATCTCCCAAAACAAAACAGGAGCTTAAGTGGGCTAAAAATCCCTCTATTATTTATTGCCTTTTCTGAGAGTTATCACTTTCTGAGCAGTCGCTTAAAAATTCTATAAGACCACACAAAGATTAAAGCTGTACCTAAAATGTTTGGCTCCACCCATTGCCATAAAACTCCATTCAAAAACTAAACAATAAGATATTTTTTCAAAGATTTTCCATTAAAAAAAAAAAAAAATTGGAACATTAATACAAACATTTAAGAAGTTTTTTAAACATACTAATTATAGATCTATTGATTAATAGAGCGTTAAAAATTTCATTTTTTTTTAATCATGAAACTAATATTAAACTAAATAGCATTGAAAAAAAAATCTTTATTATGGATCGGAGCATTAGGGAAAAAAAGAATAACATTCATCAAGATATAAACTTCCATAAAACAAATAATCATGTCTTGAACAGAGAAACAAGTAATTCAAACAAAGAAAATAAACCTTAACAGCAAAGTGACAATTGTCTTTGGCGAATGAAATAACAAACGATTAAATATTTCGATATATGTTTAAATATCGATCAGAATGTATGAATAAACAAATAAATAGAAAATATTTCAAGTATACTGCATCCAAAAAAACCAAATCATTCATTCAAAAACTATACCATGCAACTAACTACTATATTCAAAGAATTTTTACATATTATTAGTAAAACTATATCCCTACAACTGTACATATTGGTCATGCATAAATAATAATAAATAAATATAATATATGAATAAGGATAACTCACACACAGTAGTAATAAAATATAAAAAGGCCAAATTGTTAACTTCTTAAAAAAGATAAAACTAGAGCCATCTAGTGGCAGATGTCGGAACTTCATAGAGAGGGAAAAAATAAGTAACTTAAGTACATGATATCATACACTAATTTACTATCATATGGACATTTCTTTGATTTTAAAGGATAATATTAAAATTGATAATAATATTTAGATTATTTTTCAATAAATAAATACATAAATATCCAAATCTAACAAAATAGAAAATAGGTTTGTTTTGAAATGAATTAGTTATTTTAGGTTAAACTTCTTATCAACATATTTACTGTTAAAAAGGTTCTTTTGACATTACAACTTATTTAATACCAACATATAACAAGCTTTCTAATAGAAATACATGAAATACTTTGCCTTCTTCGTAGAAGTAAAGATTCGATATGAATGGAGGATACTAAATATCTGGTTCGGTGAATCTGAACTTTTAAAACACCTTTTTAATTGAAATTTTTATGCATCGAGAAGACAAAACAAATCATTAAAGCCATTAGGTCTCATGACTGATCTCAAAAAGAACACTGAGCTGTCTCATTGATTTGAAAAATAGTGAACACAATAAAATTAGAATATGTCATTCACATATTTAGTTAATATGAAAGATCTTTAATATTTATTAGGTGTCACGGCAGGATAATGTCAATATACTGCAATATTTGAACCACTTAAAAGACAAAGATGTGTTATTATGAAATATCAAATCTCTTATAAACTTCAAAGCTTCTTGTTCGAAACAAAATATCATTAATTATCACTTAACAATATATAATCTTTTAAAGAAATCATTAGTTAATGATGACTTCTACATTGATATGACTAAATAGACAACTGTCAAAATAAAAACATAGCAACATAAACTTACAGAACTTTGAGGGGAATTGCCTAGACTTGGAGATCGTTGAACAGTCACAAGGGCCATTCCCCTTTAACATAGAAAATATTCACTTAACACAAAAAACCAACTCCATCTTAACAAACGCTTTTTTCAGTATTATTTTTAAAAATTCAACAAATATAACAATATTCACGTAATGGCCATGTTTGACTTCACTGCTACTGCAATTGTGGAGGTAACAATAATGTTTCAAAAATAAATACTTGTTTGATATTTTCTTTTCACGCAAACAGTAAAATCTAACCGTATCTAAAACCTATATATTGCTATCATACTATTTAAAAATTATTTTCTAAATTCCATTGTTAAAACAAATGTTTTCTAAATCATTCTGAGATCAATAAACGAGCTTGTTATTAGCGCGAAAATTCAAACTTTCAGTTTTGATTAACAACTCCTGTAGCTCAGGTAAACAGAGTGTAGATATTCTTTTGGTTTTTATTTTTATGATTAAAATTAAAAACTGTGACGTTATTAAAATTACGTAAATGTAATTAAAAAATAACGTTATTAAAAAATGAAAAATTTAATTTTTCAAAAATATCAGCAATTCTTCTCCAAGCCTAAAAAATAAATAAATAACTCTTTAGAAATATTAAAATTATTATTGCTGTCGACTTACTTATCTGAAAGAAGTTTCTATAGCAGAAATAAAATTAAAGTACTTTAACATACAGCTGCCTTATCATTCCACAGCGCCACAGTAGTGTTATCTAGCGGAATTAGTAGTAATTCACTGCTGTGAATTCATCTGTAAAAATATATTAAGTATTAAACATTGAACTGTAAAAACTGATTCAGAAGCATGATTAGTCATTAATTCAGAAGTTCCATTTATTTAAAAGTTTGGAAATAATTTAATTGCCTAGAATATTGAATGGGTGGTTGTTATATCTCATTGAACGTGTGTGAAAATATTTTTTTTTACCTTTAATTTCCTTGCGTTAAATCTGGAGAACCTGCTCATAGAACATTTCTTTTTGCTTTACATTTGGCTAAATTAGTTGCAAATCCAAAAAACTTTCTGAGCACCATTCTACAGAAGATTTACACAGCAACTTTGAAATTAATCTCTAAAAATTTCATTCCACTACTCCTATGCAGAGAACCTAAGGTACCAGCAGTGTTGCCACACTGTTTTATTTATCATCATCTTGGGCAATATAATGAGTTTTAAAAAAATTGAGTTATTAGAAAAATATTATTATTATTGAACTTACTAAATCCAATTCTCATTTAAATCTATGAAACAATAAAATTAGAATGATTAAAATATCAATATACATATTCGGTTTGAAAATTTCTATTAATTGAAGCGCCATTTTATTAGTGAATGATCCAGATAGTCAGTAATGGCGAATTTCAAGACTTGCAAGTTTTACTTTCTACTGGCATAATTTAGTATTATGTACAAGATTAGGTAAATATACTACTTATTTTATAAAAATAATACATTTTACAATCATTTACATATCAGTTACCATACTGTTTAAGTTTAAAAAAAAATTTGTTTAACTAGTCATTCATGCATAATTCATATTTTTTTTATAATATTTCTTTATAGATGTGGAAGAATAGATGTGGAAAACTATTATTATTCAAGATGTCTTTATAGATGTTGGGGTTGAACAGCATAATGGCATTTAAATTAGTATTTACTGCTAAATACCTTGTACAGTTCAGAAATTCATTAAAGTATACATATTCGTAATTATTCCTCAGGTCGTCGCTTTGAGTCACAAGTTTTAACTTTTCATTAGTTTCTCTTTTAATATTTTTCAAAAATACAAGTTGTGTAGAGCTTTAGTACGGAAAAGAGAATGTATAAAGTATGAAGTATAAATGTTTGGTAATGACTTCATCTAGAAATAAACGTTCCAACATGCATATATCATCTATACTTTAAAATGTTAGTTGAAACTTTTATTTCTTGATGAAATGATTACTGAAATCTACTCATCATCATTACATTTTTTTGTCTATATCTCCTAATCGGTGCGTTTTTGATAAAAAAAAAAATTGTAACCATTTTTAATTTAGATCAACTTTGCTATGATTTGAACCCAACCGCACCTCCATAGTTCTAATAGATTCTGAGTTACGTCCCTTTGAAAATTGGCCATTTTTTCCAAAAAATCCAAATTTTAAGTTTTGGCCGACTTTCGTGAGGAACACCGGCCGATGGAGTGATCCTACGATGAAAGACATTTGAGATGGAGTTATAGTAAATTTAATTAGCTTTAGTTTAAGCACATAAAGAGGCCTGTAGGTATTATAAATCTCCTGTTAATTAAAAAATAATAAAATCGGAGAAAGTGGTGTTTTTAGAAAATGCCCCTGTACGTCACGAATCGATCTAAAACAGCTTGTTTATTGTTAAGTATAAATATTTACTTGTAAATTACGTATACAAACATATTGGTAGTACTAGTAGACACTACTATGCACGGGGAGGAGCCATCCAGTCTCCCCGAGGCTTTTCGGCCACCAAAAGTTTTGCCATCCGTATTTTCGGTTACAAACTTGGATTTACAATACTCAGACATGCCTTTACAACATATCGAAAATGCAACTCTCTTCGATTTTTTGCGATCCGCAAACAACTGGCCGCCGGCCTAATAGTCATCCACACCCTTTTGATCTGCTCCTGTGCTTTTTTTTTTTTCTGGATGGCAGTTGTCCTCCACGCGGCGACTATTCGTGTAAGTGTTTTAGTATTTTTCTTTTTTCTCAACTATATTATAATTTTTAAGCAATCGGTACGTCCAATTATTTATGTTTATCCAATTATTTTGTCATTCACAACCGTTTATCCAAATCGGTATGTCGTTTATTAATATTTTATTTATTATATCTTTTTCTCTGTAGTCTTTCTCCATTCTTCACACTACATATTTTCCTATTTCCCCCTTATCATTTTGGCATCCATCATATGTTGGTAGTCAAAGAGTTCATAATTATAAGCACTATTTTTAATTTTTCAAATTTATTTATCCAATCAATTATTTTTCAAATAGTTACTGTACAATAGTAATACTACTATACGCCATAGTCATTGTACATACAGTTCCATACTTATATTTTCATATTGTTTATATTTCTAACTGTCATTCTACGAGATACCTATTCATTTCTTTCTACATATTCTTGTATTATTATGTTTCATACTTTTTGCTTATGTAACCTCTAGAAGTCCATTATCATACATTTTATATCTTTAATTTACTAGTTTTTTTCTAAATCCTTCATGTTCCGACCTTTTTTTATATGTTAATCTTCTCATTTTGTATCTTTGGTTTACCTCCTCATTTTTATTTCCCTTTATATTATGTTTCCTTCTGTATTTTATTTTATATTCGTTATATTTAATTTCTGTTCATTATCTTTAATTTTATTAAATCTATCAATATCTTATATTATATTCTGTCACTATTTTAATATTCGTTATCTTTAATTTTTATGTCTGTCACAATTTTAATTTTCTACATTACATGTAATATATAACATAATAATATTATTGTATATAAGTAATATACAGTAATAATATTATTGTTACTGTAACGTTTTTTATATATTTTTTGTTCTGTTTGTTTCTCTCTCATAGCCCTGAAGATGACCTACACTGTAGGTCGAAACGTCGGCACTTACTAAATATAAGTCTAGTACTTATTTAGTGTTTTTTTACTGCACCCCCCAACTATCTCCGTTCTCTATATTATAATTTATGCATTTTATGTCTAATTTGAATATTCTATAAGTAATGTATTATTATTTACACAAAATTTACTTTTTGAGTGCTATTTTTTTTTTGTCATTCACGCGACCTGCTATGTAACTGTTTTAATTTTTTTTTTCATGCACGTATTTTTTCTTCCATGTTATTGCAAAGATTACCGTATTTACATTTGAAATCAGTCCTTCTTGCTACTAATTTTGTTTTGTTTTTTAAGAAGAAAATCTATTAGTTTATTCTCTATAATGTAAATGATTATAGATGTTACAAGGGAATAATTTGGTTCATACATAGGCGATAGAAATAATACGTTAAGAAATATATAATTCAACAACCTCATATTTAAGACACTAGCCTGTAATCTAATATCCTAGTTACCTTTGAAAATTGAAGTGTTTATAATGGGACAGGATAGCGCATTATTGAATTAGGATGAGCGAGAGAGGGTGAAGTATAGCTGTCTCTTTCTGTTACTGGCTACTGAAGTCGCATCTGATTGGCTGCGAGGCATCCCCTCCACTGCATCTT
This sequence comes from Arma custos, assembly GCA_037127475.1. Classification (NCBI taxonomy): domain Eukaryota; kingdom Metazoa; phylum Arthropoda; class Insecta; order Hemiptera; family Pentatomidae; genus Arma; species Arma custos. Next base: position 8,531,102 of record CM073762.1, read on the forward strand.
TTTAGTCTTTCCCAGGATTTCAACAAGTCAAGATCTCTTCTCGGAAGTATTCGTACTATAAAGGTTTATAATTATTATTGATATTTTAAAAAGTTGTTATCAATATTTCGATTAGTTGTGCTATAGATAAATTTATTTAACCGATAAAATTGATTAATGAAATTCATTAGGATATTTTAATGTGTCATCTCAAAATATTTAAGTTTTAATTATAATTTTCATATTTTATTGCATTGTTAATTGTTATTTAAACACAATTAATGGGATTTTGTAATATTTGGGATCTATTAATGGCTATACATCATTATGAAGGGTGTATAAGTGAGGAGAAATGATTGGCATTGCATTCATAATGTGCAATTATGGATAATAGTTATTGCAAATAAAATATTTTGGAAAGTAATATTGCTCAATATTCATGGAATATACAGTAGATATTTTTATTTTGGATTTTTTTTTTTAGATATTTTAAATTTGAAATTTTTTTTACAAATTTATTGAATTATCACTTGAACTCATAGTTCCTCTCTCCCTCATTAAACAGTTTTTTCTTATATCCGTTTTTTGTTACAGCAGTTTTTCTTTCTGATAGCAGTATTACGTTAATTCGAATTTCGTTTTACAAATAATTATTTGTTTTTTTTTACCATTTATTTTGTACTAATTAAACGTATTTGAAAATTAGAAACAATAGTATGAACATTAAAAGTACTTCAACATCAAATATCGTAACGAATAATTTTCTGACTCTTCTTATTTATTTCGTTAGATTATTTTTTTTCATCAGCTAAAATTAAAAATAATAAATGTAAATTTTAAACTAATAATAGTTTTCAATAGAGAAAAAAATCCTTAAGAATCACGGCCTTCAAAATAACCGAGACCGTGAGTTCAACCTTTCATTTTTCTCACTAGACATCGTCACTTAGTACATACTAATATAATATAATTATAGAAATGCGAATTAAAACTATTAATTATATATTATAATTAATATTGAATACAAATATTAAACTATAAGGTAATAAGAAAATAACAGAATTAAAACTAGAAATTATTATTAAAATGTCTAAAAACAAAATATGCTTTATTAATCATATATTAACGAAAATTAAGATTACATTATAAAGTAAAATTATATTGCTTGCTGTATACAAGATAATAGATTTTGCTATATAGGCATATATTTCAATTATTAATGTTCAAACAGGATGGCCAGCAGTCACCCCTGTCCACCACAACTTCTGGACTAGCAACTGCATATTAAATGTAAATGTATTTTAATCGTGTATTTTAGCGTGATATACAATTTTTAGCTGATTTTTTTTTGCAAACATTATTTAAACTAGTTAAAATACATTATTTCAGTTATTTATGGTATGGCAATTACTTCAATCGAATACTGATGTCCCTAAGGCCTAAGGACAAAGTACTCCATTTTGAATTAGAACTTCATAAAGAGATGAACTGTTGAATTTTTTACAGGTAATTAAATATAATTATTTATTTAAATTTCATTTAGAGATGGACTAATTTCGAATTATCATGAACTGTTTTAGTATATATATATTATAATTTCTATAACCTTTAATCACTAAATAACGTATTATTGTCGATGTCCGAATTTCTGTATTGGTAGTTGATTTATTCAGATTATAAAAATTTTTCAAATATATACATATAAAAAAAAAAAAGGTATAAAAGTATTGGAATTACTATTAATCACTCCGATGTTTATGAACACTATTAACTATTAATAGAGAACATATTCGTTTTAGATTTTTATGGGTTAAACATTTAAATAATAAGATTCATGGAGTGAAAAAAAAAGTAAAAAATAATTTCATTTATTGGTCCCCTTTGGTTTCCATCCGCCATTTTGGATTTTAAAACAGCCTCTATACATAATTTATCATTCCCATATTTCCTTTCAGGTTAAATTTTATATTATTATAATCATTCATTGTAAATAATTTATAAATTTATTGGTTAGTGCTTATTTGCTTTATTTTGATTTTTGTAAACATTAGACTTAAATACTTTCTGATTCTTATTGCTTAACTTAACAAATATAAATTACATTATTCATCTTATGAGCTGATCATTAAAATTAAGTAAAAAAAAAAAAAAATCTAATTTGACTTAGTATTCCTCTTAGCGATTGATAAGTTTCTTTACTGAATACTAATTATGGAACTATGGAATTAACAATATATTGAAATAATCTGATGGTCAGTTTTATGCAAGGAGACATATTGGATTTTAGGTACTAGCTGGAGATAGCACTAACTAAGCAACATTCCAAAAAAAAGTTTAATTTTAAGTTATTTATCGATTCACAATTATTTGCTTTATTAATATTATTATTATTATGTTCTGAAAATTAAAACTATAAGATTAAATATTGAACTTTCTTTCTTTTAAATACTCTCTGTATAATTTAAAATATTAATCTTTGTATTTTTTTTTAAATATTAGTTGACCTTAAAAAATAAAAGAATGAATATGTTTGAATGCAAATTAGAGTGTAAAATTAAGATATCTGTTCCACAGATTGTCGCAGCGTGTTGAGTTGCAACAGGTTTTAACTTTTTATTCGTTTCATTTAAAATATTTTCCAAAAATACTAGTTATCATGATATTTAGTATGTGAAAGAGAATCTAATAATGTGTAATTAGTAGATTTAGTTAACCGTTTCATCAAGTAATAAAAATTTGAAGTATAGATGATATATGTTAAATTTAAAGGGTAACAGAACAAAAGTTAGAACTTACTGTGGCTCAATTAGATGTGACAACCTTCGGAATAATTAACTAACATTAATTCTTTTTTAACTAACAAAGTTATTTGCAAAATATAATAAAATAAAGATGCTCCCAAAACGAAGAGTAAGAGTGGGAAATAAAATGTAATGCTATAAAAAAGATAATACTGTTTCAGTTACTCTTTTGCTGTTTCCTCATTTAGGCCCACTTAGGACCTCAGAGCTCAAATCTACTCCCCTTATCCAGACCGAGCTCCTGTTGTATGGAGAAAAGTATCATCATCATCGTCATCATATTCTGTCCTCTTCAACCGCGTAAGCTGTGTATGGCGGAATTCTGTTACATCCATCTGCAGCTCTCCCGGACATCGACTAACTTTGTGGATTCAGCCAGCCTCGATATCCTTCTGCACCCCTTCTTTCCAGGTCCTCCTTTTCCCTCCACTTCGGCTTGGTAAGAAAAGTATTTAACTAATATTCAAGATTTATTTAGTTAATATTTATTGATTAACTTTTATAACAATTATGTTTTCATGCTGTTTGTTTTGATATATGTTCTATTTTCCAGAACCCACTAAATAGCATATTATTATTTATGGTGAAATTTCCATTCACTAAATTCAGATTCTAGTAGGTATTAATTTAAAATATTTATTATTAGTAGGTATTAATTTAAAATATTTATTATTAGTAGGTATTAATTTAAAATATTTATTATTTGTTCAAAGAGTTGACAATTATTTGCTTCATTATTATTATTATGTTATGAGAATTATAATTATAAGATTAAAGATTCGGCTTCTTGTTTTTCTGATCAGTATTATATAAATTAAAATACTAATTAATTGTCATCATTTATAGTTTAAAAATTAAAATTAATTATTTAGATATAAACATGAATTTTAGAGTTGAAAATGGAACAAATTAAATTAATTGTTATCAGCTTAAATAGCTCCTTTAAACTAAATGTGGAGAACAATGACATGGATAGACCCTGAAATGTTAATCCTTTTTCAGTCGCAAGTTGGAGTTGAATGAAGAATTGACCAGTTCAGAAGAATCATGAAATGTAGAAGGCCTCAGTATTTTCTGCTTTCAACGATGCTGCTTCATCTTGAAAGGCTCATTTCTTCAAAGTCAATCTTCATAGTCAGGTTTATTCTTTTTATTATTTGGTAGAACAGTTAATCGCTCCCTTAGCATCCCTCCGAAATCGTATTGTTTCATCATAATCATTCTAGCAGTTTAGGTCAGGCATGGTCGCTTTTTTTTCTATTAGCGGTTGCTCCATTCCATAGCCTGATTCTATAATATAAGTCATTCTAGGTGTTAGGATTTTCAACGATATTATGTACAAGGGTAATCTTGTATCTGAGATGGTCAATATTTCAAATAGTACTTTTTTTTTCTTCTTGTTTTGGTCAGTTTTAGTTGGTTGTAATACAGATCTCTATTTCTCCATTAGGTTTAGATATTTTATATTGTAATCCTTAGAGTCAAGTCAAATAGCCCCTTAATCTTCATTTACGAAGGGAGGTGTAGTAAAAATCTATCAATTTTTAGAATATAGTCAGGCCTGGTCACTCTTTTTTCTATTAACCCCTTGCCCTAATCCGTAGTCATCATTAATGCTCTTCTAAGGGTTAGGATTTTCTGACATTTTAAGTAAAAGGGTAATAATAGGTCTATTTTTTTTATTTGCGTAGTGATGTGGCAATCCTAGGATTTTCATTCATTTTAAATAAAAGGATAATACTAGTCTGAGTTGGCCAGAATTTATTTCTCTTCTGTCCAACTTTGTCTAGTATTCTTTTTTTTCTAAAATGGCCAGTATTGTGAATAGGGCTGTTTTTTTTTTTGTTTAGCTTTAGTTGGTTGTAATGAAGTTCTCTATTTCTCCATTAGGTTTAGTTATTTCATATTGTAATCCTTGGAGTCAAGTCAAATAGGTCCTTAATCTTCATTTGCGAAGGGAGGTGGCGGTACCATTTCTTAATTTTTAGAATATAGTCAGCCCTGGTCGCTCTTTTTTCTATTGGCCGTTTTTCTACTCCATAGTCTGAAATAGTAATAAAATAGTATGCATTGATCATAGCTCTTTTGAGTGTAAGGATTTTCTGTAATCATAAGAAAAAGGTAATACTAGGTTTAATTTTTTATTTGCGTAGGGATGTGGTAACCCTAGGATTTTCAGTCATCTTAATACAAGGGTAATACTAGTCCGAGTTGGCCAGACTTTACCTCTCATTCTGTCCAACTTTGTCTAGTATTCCTCTTGTATCTGAGGTGGTAGTATTTTAAATAGTGCTGTTTGTTTCCTTTGTTTTGTTAACATATATAGGCTGTAAATTTATTCACAATCTTTTCACTAGGATTCCATATTTTATCTTTTAATCCTTAGAGTCAAGTCAAATAGGCCCTTAATCTTCATTTACGAAGGGAGGTGGCGGTACCATCTCTCAATTTTTAGTCATTCTAGGTGTTAGGATTTTCAAAGATATTATGTACAAGGGTAATCTTGTATCTGAGATCGCTAATATTTCAAATAGTGCTCCTTTTTTTTTCTTCTTGTTTTGGTCAGTTTTAGTTGGTAATTATTCAGATGTCTATTTCTCCATTAGGTTTAGTTATTTTATATTGTAATCCTAGAGTCAAGTCGAATAAGTCCTTAATCTTCATTTGCGTGGGGAGGTAGCTGTACCATCTCTCTATTTCTCTATTTCTATTAGCGGTTGCTCCATACCACAGACTGATTCTAAAATAGTAGTCTTCCTAGGTGTTAGAATTTTCTACGATACTATGTACAACGGTAATACTAGGTCTATTTTTTTATTTGTGTATGTATTTGGTAACCCTAGGATTTCCATTAATCTTAATACAAGGGTAATACTAGTCCGAGTTGGCCAGACTTTACCTCTCATTCTGTCCAACTTTGTCTAGTATTCCTTTTGTATCTGAGATGGTCAGTATTTCAAATAGTGCATCTTTTTTTTCTTGTTTTGATCTGTTTTAGTTGGTTGTTCTCTATTTCTCAATTAGGTTTAGTTATTTTATATCGTAATCCTTAGAGTCAAGTCAAATAGGTCCTATTTCTTCATTTGCGAAGGGAGGTAGCGGTACCATCTCTCAATTTTTAGAATATAGTCAGGCCTGGTCAGTCTTTTTTCTATAAGCGGTTGCTCAATTCCACAGACTGATTCTAAAATAGTAGTCTTTCTAGGTGTTAGGATTTTATACAATATGAAGTACAAGGGTAATACTAGATCTATTTTTTATTTGCGTAGGGATGTATTAACCCTAGGATTTCCATTAATCTTAATACAAGGGTAATACTAGTCTCAGTTGGGCAGAAATCACCTCTCATTCTGTCTAACTTTGTCTAGTATTCCTCTTGTATCTGAGATGGTAAATATTTCAAATAGTGCATCTTTTTTATCTTGTTTTGATCTGTTTTAGTTGGTTGTTCTCTATTTCTCCATTAGGTTTAGTTATTTTATATCGTAATCCTTTGAATCAAGCCAAATAGGCCCTTAATCTTCATTTACGAAGGGAGGTGGCGGTGCCATCTCTCAATGTTTAGAATATAGTCAGGCCGGGTCACTCTGTTTTCTATTGGCGGCAGCACAATTCCATGCTCTGATTCTAAAATAGTAGTCATTCTTGGTGTTATGGTTTTCTACGATATTAAGTATGAGGGTAATACTAGGTCTATTTCTTTATTTGCGTAGGGATGTGGTAACTCTAGATTTTTCAGTCGTCTTAATACAATGTTAATATTAGTCCGAGTTGGCCAGAATTTTCCTCACATTCTGTCCAACTTTGTCAGGTATTCCTCTTGTACCTGAGATGGTCAATATTTCAAATAGTGCTGTTTGTATCTTTTGTTTGGTTAACATATATAGGCTGTAATTTTATTCTCCATCTTTTTACTAGGATTTCCTATTTTATGTTTTAATGTTTAGGGAGGTAGCGGAACCATCTTTCAATGTTTAGAATATAGTCAGGCCTGGTCACTCTTTTTTCTATTAGCGGTTGCTCCATTCCACAGTCTGATTCTAAAGTAGTAGTCATTCTAGGTGTTAGGATTTGCTTAAATTAATAAATAGAAATGGCCTCATTTATCTTACTGGATTGGTAATTGAAGTTATTTAAGAATCATGTTGTAAAAAAACAAAACTAAATAATTTGACTTAGTGTTCCTCTCAGCGTGTGATAAGTTTCTAAACTGAATACTAATTCTCTAAAACTAATAGGAGAGGGAAATAAAATGGAATGCCTTAAAAAAGTTTATGCTGTTTCAGATACTGTTTAGTTGTTTCATTTTTCAGGTCTTCTGAGGACCTCGAGGCTCATATCTGCTCTTCCTATCCAGACCGAGTTCCCATAGTGTGGAGAAAAGTATCGTCATCATATTCTGTCCTCTTCAACCGCCTATGCTATGTATGGCGGAATTCTGTTACATCCATCTGCAGCTCTCCCGGAATCGACTAACTTTGTGGATTCAGCCAGCCTCGATATCCTTCTGCACCCCTTCTTTCCAGGTCCTCCTTTTCCCTCCACTTGGGCTTGGTAAGAAAAGTATTTAACTAATATTCAAGATTTATTTAGTTAATATTGATTGATTAACTTTCATAACAATTATGTTTTCATGCTGTTTGTTTTGATATATGTTCTATTTTCCAGAACCCACTAAATAACATATTATCATTTAAGGTGAAATTTCCATTCACTAAATTCAGATTCTAGTAGGTATTAATTTAATATATTTATTATTTGTTCAATGAGTTGACAATTATTTGCTTCATTATTATTATGTTATGAGAGTTATAATTATAAGATTAAAGATTCAGCTTATTCTATTTCTATTCGGTATTATAGAATTTAACATACTAATTAATTGTCATCATTTATAGTTTAAAAATTAAAATTAATTATTTAGATTTAAATATGAATTTTAGAGTTGAAAATGGAACAAATTAAAGTAATTGTTATCTGCTTAAATAGCTCCTTTAAACTAAATGTGGAGAACAATGACATGGATAGACCCTGAAATGTTAATCCTTTTTCAGTCGCAAGTTGGAGTTGAATGAAGAATTGACCAGTTCAGAAGAATCATGAAATGTAGAAGGCCTCAGTATTTTCTGCTTTCGACAATGCTGCTTCATCTTGAATGGCTCATTTCTTCAAAGTCAATCTTCATAATCAGGTTTATTCTTTTTATTATTTGGTAGAACAGATAATCGCTCCCTTAGCATCCCTCCGAAATCGTATTGTTTCATCATAATCATTCTAGCAGTTTAGGTCAGGCATGGTCGCTCTTTTTTCTATTATCGGTTGCTCCATTCCATAGCCTGATTCTATAATATTAGTCATTCTAGGTGTTAGGATTTTCAACGATATTATGTACAAAGGTAATCTTGTATCTGAGATGGTCAATATTTCAAATAGTGCTTTTTTTTTCTTCTTGTTTTGGTCAGTTTTAGTTGGTTGTAATACAGATCTCTATTTCTCCATTAGGTTTAGTTAGTTTATATTGTAATCTTTAGAGTCAAGTCGAATAGGTCCTTAATCTTCATTTGCGTGGGGAGGTAGCTGTACCATCTCTCTATTTCTATTAGCGGTTGCTCCATACCACAGACTGATTCTAAAATAGTAGTCTTCCTAGGTGTTAGAATTTTCTACGATATTATGTACAACGGTAATACTAGGACTATTTTTTTATTTGCGTAGGTATTTGGTAACCCTAGGATTCCATTAATCTTAATACAAGGGTAATACTAGTCTCAGTTGGGCAGAAATCACCTCTCATTCTGTCTAACTTTGTCTAGTATTCCTCTTGTATCTGAGATGGTAAATATTTCAAATAGTGCATCTTTTTTATCTTGTTTTGATCTGTTTTAGTTGGTTGTTCTCTATTTCTCCATTAGGTTTAGTTAGTTTATATCGTAATCTTTAGAGTCAAGTCGAATAGGTCCTTAATCTTCATTTGCGTGGGGAGGTAGCTGTACCATCTCTCTATTTCTATTAGCGGTTGCTCCATACCACAGACTGATTCTAAAATAGTAGTCTTCCTAGGTGTTAGAATTTTCTACGATATTATGTACAACGGTAATACTAGGACTATTTTTTTATTTGCGTAGGTATTTGGTAACCCTAGGATTCCATTAATCTTAATACAAGGGTAATACTAGTCTCAGTTGGGCAGAAATCACCTCTCATTCTGTCTAACTTTGTCTAGTATTCCTCTTGTATCTGAGATGGTAAATATTTCAAATAGTGCATCTTTTTTATCTTGTTTTGATCTGTTTTAGTTGGTTGTTCTCTATTTCTCCATTAGGTTTAGTTAGTTTATATCGTAATCTTTAGAGTCAAGTCGAATAGGTCCTTAATCTTCATTTGCGTGGGGAGGTAGCTGTACCATCTCTCTATTTCTATTAGCGGTTGCTCCATACCACAGACTGATTCTAAAATAGTAGTCTTCCTAGGTGTTAGAATTTTCTACGATATTATGTACAACGGTAATACTAGGACTATTTTTTTATTTGCGTAGGTATTTGGTAACCCTAGGATTCCATTAATCTTAATACAAGGGTAATACTAGTCTCAGTTGGGCAGAAATCACCTCTCATTCTGTCTAACTTTGTCTAGTATTCCTCTTGTATCTGAGATGGTAAATATTTCAAATAGTGCATCTTTTTTATCTTGTTTTGATCTGTTTTAGTTGGTTGTTCTCTATTTCTCCATTAGGTTTAGTTATTTTATATCGTAATCCTTTGAATCAAGTCAAATAGGCCCTTAATCTTCATTTACGAAGGGAGGTGGCGGTGCCATCTCTCAATGTTTAGAATATAGTCAGGCCGGGTCACTCTGTTTTCTATCGGCGGCAGCTCATTCCATGGTCTGATTCTAAAATAGTAGTCATTCTTGGTGTTAGGGTTTTCTACGATAGGGTAATACTAGGTCTATTTCTTTATTTGCGTAGGGATGTGGTAACTCTAGATTTTTTAGTCGTCTTAATACAATGTTAATACTAGTCCGAGTTGGCCAGAATTTTCCTCACATTCTGTCCAACTTTGTCTGGTATTCCTCTTGTACCTGAGATGGTCAATATTTCAAATAGTGCTGTTTGTACCTTTTGTTTGGTTAACATATATAGGCTGTAATTTTATTCTCCATCTTTTTACTAGGATTTCCTATTTTATGTTTTAATGTTTAGGGAGGTAGCGGAACCATCTTTCAATGTTTAGAATATAGTCAGGCCTGGTCACTCCTTTTTCTATTAGCGGTTGCTCCATTCCACAGTCTGATTCTAAAATAGTAGTCATTCTAGGTGTTAGGATTTGCTTAAATTAATAAATATAAATGGCCTGATTTATCTTATTGGTTTGATAATTGAAGTTATTTAAGAATCATGTTGTAAAAAAACAAAACAAAATAATTTGACTTGTGTTTCTCTCAGCGATTTGATAAGTTTCTAAACTGAATACTAATTCTCTAAAACTAATAGGAGAGGGAAATAAAATGGAATGCCTTAAAAAAGTTTATGCTGTTTCAGATACTGTTTAGTTGTTTCATTTTTCAGGTCTTCTGAGGACCTCGAGACTCATATCTGCTCTTCCTATCCAGACCGAGTTCCCATAGTGTGGAGAAAAGTATCGTCATCATATTTTGTCCTCTTCAACCGCCTATGCTGTGTATGGCGGAATTCTGTTACAACCATCTGCTGCTCTCCCGGACATCGACTAAATTTGTGGATTCAGCCAGCCTCGATATCCTTCTGCACCCCTTCTTTCCAGGTCCTCCTTTTCCCTCCACTTTGGCTTGGTAAGAAAAGTATTTAACTAATATTCAAGATTTATTTAGTTAATATTGATTGATTAATTTTCGTAACAATTATGTTTTCATGCTGTTTGTTTTGATATATGTTCTAATTTCCAGAACCCACTAAATAACATATTATTATATAAGGTGAAATTTTCATTCACTAAATTCTGATTCTAGTAGGTATTAATATAATATATTTATTATTTTTTCAATGAGTTGACAATTATTTGCTTCATTATTATTATGTTATGAGAGTTATAATTATAAGATTAAAGATTCAGCTTATTCTATTTCTAATCAGTATCATAGAATTTAACATACTAATTAATTGTCATCATTTATAGCTTAAAAATTAAAATTAATTAGCTAGATTTAAAAATGAATTTTAGAGTTTAAAATGGAACAAATTAAAGTAATTGTTATCTGCTTAAATAGCTCCTTTAAACTAAATGTGGAGAACAATGACATGGATAGACCCTGAAATGTTAATCCTTTTTCAGTCGCAAGTTGGAGTTGAATGAAGAATTGACCAGTTCAGAAGAATCATGAAATGTAGAAGACCTCAGTATTTTCTGCTTTCGACAATGCTGCTTCATCTTGAATGGCTCATTTCTTCAAAGTCAATCTTCATAATCAGGTTTATTCTTTTTATTATTTGGTAGAACAGATAATCGCTCCCTTAGCATCCCTCCGAAATCGTATTGTTTCATCATAATCATTCTAGCAGTTTAGGTCAGGCATGGTCGCTCTTTTTTCTATTATCGGTTGCTCCATTCCATAGCCTGATTCTATAATATTAGTCATTCTAGGTGTTAGGATTTTCAACGATATTATGTACAAAGGTAATCTTGTATCTGAGATGGTCAATATTTCAAATAGTGCTTTTTTTTTCTTCTTGTTTTGGTCAGTTTTAGTTGGTTGTAATACAGATCTCTATTTCTCCATTAGGTTTAGTTAGTTTATATTGTAATCTTTAGAGTCAAGTCGAATAGGTCCTTAATCTTCATTTGCGTGGGGAGGTAGCTGTACCATCTCTCTATTTCTATTAGCGGTTGCTCCATACCACAGACTGATTCTAAAATAGTAGTCTTCCTAGGTGTTAGAATTTTCTACGATATTATGTACAACGGTAATACTAGGACTATTTTTTTATTTGCGTAGGTATTTGGTAACCCTAGGATTCCATTAATCTTAATACAAGGGTAATACTAGTCTCAGTTGGGCAGAAATCACCTCTCATTCTGTCTAACTTTGTCTAGTATTCCTCTTGTATCTGAGATGGTAAATATTTCAAATAGTGCATCTTTTTTATCTTGTTTTGATCTGTTTTAGTTGGTTGTTCTCTATTTCTCCATTAGGTTTAGTTAGTTTATATCGTAATCTTTAGAGTCAAGTCGAATAGGTCCTTAATCTTCATTTGCGTGGGGAGGTAGCTGTACCATCTCTCTATTTCTATTAGCGGTTGCTCCATACCACAGACTGATTCTAAAATAGTAGTCTTCCTAGGTGTTAGAATTTTCTACGATATTATGTACAACGGTAATACTAGGACTATTTTTTTATTTGCGTAGGTATTTGGTAACCCTAGGATTCCATTAATCTTAATACAAGGGTAATACTAGTCTCAGTTGGGCAGAAATCACCTCTCATTCTGTCTAACTTTGTCTAGTATTCCTCTTGTATCTGAGATGGTAAATATTTCAAATAGTGCATCTTTTTTATCTTGTTTTGATCTGTTTTAGTTGGTTGTTCTCTATTTCTCCATTAGGTTTAGTTATTTTATATCGTAATCCTTTGAATCAAGTCAAATAGGCCCTTAATCTTCATTTACGAAGGGAGGTGGCGGTGCCATCTCTCAATGTTTAGAATATAGTCAGGCCGGGTCACTCTGTTTTCTATCGGCGGCAGCTCATTCCATGGTCTGATTCTAAAATAGTAGTCATTCTTGGTGTTAGGGTTTTCTACGATAGGGTAATACTAGGTCTATTTCTTTATTTGCGTAGGGATGTGGTAACTCTAGATTTTTTAGTCGTCTTAATACAATGTTAATACTAGTCCGAGTTGGCCAGAATTTTCCTCACATTCTGTCCAACTTTGTCTGGTATTCCTCTTGTACCTGAGATGGTCAATATTTCAAATAGTGCTGTTTGTACCTTTTGTTTGGTTAACATATATAGGCTGTAATTTTATTCTCCATCTTTTTACTAGGATTTCCTATTTTATGTTTTAATGTTTAGGGAGGTAGCGGAACCATCTTTCAATGTTTAGAATATAGTCAGGCCTGGTCACTCCTTTTTCTATTAGCGGTTGCTCCATTCCACAGTCTGATTCTAAAATAGTAGTCATTCTAGGTGTTAGGATTTGCTTAAATTAATAAATATAAATGGCCTGATTTATCTTATTGGTTTGATAATTGAAGTTATTTAAGAATCATGTTGTAAAAAAACAAAACAAAATAATTTGACTTGTGTTTCTCTCAGCGATTTGATAAGTTTCTAAACTGAATACTAATTCTCTAAAACTAATAGGAGAGAAAATAAAATGGAATGCCTTAAAAAAGTTTATGCTGTTTCAGATACTGTTTAGTTGTTTCATTTTTCAGGTCTTCTGAGGACCTCGAGACTCATATCTGCTCTTCCTATCCAGACCGAGTTCCCATAGTGTGGAGAAAAGTATCGTCATCATATTTTGTCCTCTTCAACCGCCTATGCTGTGTATGGCGGAATTCTGTTACAACCATCTGCTGCTCTCCCGGACATCGACTAACTTTGTGGATTCAGCCAGCCTCGATATCCTTCTGCACCCCTTCTTTCCAGGTCCTCCTTTTCCCTCCACTTTGGCTTGGTAAGAAAAGTATTTAACTAATATTCAAGATTTATTTAGTTAATATTGATTGATTAATTTTCGTAACAATTATGTTTTCATGCTGTTTGTTTTGATATATGTTCTAATTTCCAGAACCCACTAAATAACATATTATTATATAAGGTGAAATTTTCATTCACTAACTTCTGATTCTAGTAGGTATTAATTTAATATATTTATTATTTGTTCAATGAGTTGACAATTATTTGCTTCATTATTATTATGTTATGAGAGTTATAATTATAAGATTAAAGATTCAGCTTATTCTATTTCTAATCAGTATCATAGAATTTAACATACTAATTAATTGTCATCATTTACAGCTTAAAAATTAAAATTAATTAGCTAGATTTAAAAATGAATTTTAGAGTTTAAAATGGAACAAATTAAATTAATTGTTATCAGCTTAAATAGCTCCTTTAAACTAAATGTGGAGAACAATGACATGGATAGACCCTGAAATGTTAATCCTTTTTCAGTAGCAAGTTGGAGTTGAATGAAGAATTGACCAGTTCAGAAGAATCATGAAATGTAGAAGGCCTCAGTATTTTCTGCTTTCGACAATGCTGCTTCATCTTGAATGGCTCATTTCTTCAAAGTCAATCTTCATAATCAGGTTTATTCTTTTTATTATTTGGTAGAACAGTTAATCGCTCCCTTAGCATCCCTCCAAAATCGTATTGTTTCATCATAATCATTCTAGCAGTTTTGGTCAGGCATGGTCGCTCTTTTTTCTATTAGCGGTTGCTCCATTCCATAGCCTGATTCTATAATATTAGTCATTCTAGGTGTTAGGATTTTCAATGATATTATGTACAAGGGTAATCTTGTATCTGAGATGGTCAATATTTCAAATAGTGCTTTTTTTTTTCTTCTTGTTTTGGTCAGTTTTAGTTGGTTGTAATACAGATCTCTATTTCTCCATTAGGTTTAGTTATTTTATGTTGTAATACTTAGAGTCAAGTCAAATAGCCCCTTAATCTTCATTTAGGAAGGGAGGTATAGTAAAAATCTATCAATTTTTAGAATATAGTCAGGCCTGGTCACTCTTTTTTCTAATAACCTATTGCCCTAATCTGTAGTCTGATTCTAAAATAGCATTTAATCATTAATGCTCTTCCTAAGGGTTAGGATTTTCTGACATTTTAAGTAAAAGGGTAATAATAGGTCTATTTTTTTATTTGCGTAGTGATGTGCCAATCCTAGGATTTTTATTCATCTTAAATAAAAGAGTAATACTAGTCTGAGTTGGCCAGAATTTATTTCTCTTCTGTCCAACTTTGTCTAGTATTCTTTTTTTTCTAAAATGGCCAGTATTATGAATAGGGCTGTTTTTTTTTTTGTTTAGCTTTAGTTGGTTGTAATGAAGTTCTCTATTAGGTTTAGTTATTTCATATTGTAATCCTTGAGGTCGAGCGGAATAGGCCCTTAATCTTCATTTGTGGAGGGAGGTGGTGGTACCATTCCTCAATTTTTAGAATATAGTCAGCCCTGGTCGCTCTTTTTTTTCTATTGGCCGTTTTCCTAATCCATAGTCTGAAATAGTAAGCATTGATCATAGCTCTTTTGAGTGTTAGGATTTTCTGTAATCATAAGAAAAGGGTAGTACTAGGTCTAATTTTTTATTTGCGTAGGGATGTGGTAACCCTAGGATTTTCAGTCATCTTAATACAAGGGTAATACTAGTCTGAGTTGGCCAGACTTTACCTCTCATTCTGTCCAGCTTTGTCTAGTATTCCTCTTATATCTGAGGTGGTAGTATTTTAAATAGTGCTGTTTGTTTCCTTTGTTTCGTTAACATATATAGGCTGTAATTTTATTCACAATCTTTTCACTAGGATTCCATATTTTATCTATTAATCCTTAGAGTCAAGTCAAATAGGCCCTTAATCTCCATTTACGAAGGGAGGTGGCGGTACCATCTCTCAATTTTTAGTCATTCTAGGTGTTAGGATTTTCAACGATATTATGTACAAGGGTAATCTTGTATCTGAGATTGCTAATATTTCAAATAGTGCTCCTTTTTTTTTTCTTCTTGTTTTGTTCAGTTTTAGTTGGTTGTAATTCAGATGTCTATTTCTCCATTAGTTTTAGTTATTTTATATTGTAATCCTTAGAGTCAAGTCGAATAGGTGCTTAATCTTCATTTGCATGGGAGGTAGCTGTACCATCTCTCTATTTCTATTAGCGGTTACTCCATACCACAGAATGATTCTAAAATAGTAGTCTTCCTAGGTGTTAGGATTTTCTACGATATTATGTACAACGGTAATACTAGGTCTAATTTTTTATTTGCGTAGGGATGTGGTAACCCTAGGATTTTTAGTCATCTTAATACAAGGGTAATACTAGTCTGAGTTGGCCAGACTTTACCTCTCATTCTGTCCAACTTTGTCTAGTATTCCTCTTGTATCTGAGATGGTCAAATATTTCAAGCTTTTTTTTTCTTCTTGTTTTGGTCAGTTTTAGTTGGTTGTGATCTCAGTTCTCTTATTCTCCATACAGTTATTTCATATTGTAATCCTTAGAGTCAAGTCGAATAGGTCCTATTTCTTCATTTGCGAAGGGAGGTAGCGGTACCATCTCTCAATTTTTAGAATATAGTTATGCCTGGTCAGTCTTTTTTCTATTAGCTGTTGCTCAATTCCACAGACTGATTCTAAAATAGTAGTCTTTCTAGTTGTTAGGATTTTCTATGATATTAAAGTACAAGGGTAATACTAGGTCTCCTCTTTTGTATTTGCATTGGGATGTGGTAATTCTAGGATTTCCAGTCATCTTAATACAAGGGTAATACTAGTCTGAGTTGGCCAGAATTTACATCTCACTCAGTCCAACTTTGTCTAGTATTCTTTTTGTATCTAAGTCGGTCACTATTCCGAATATTGCAGTTTTTTAATTTTGTTTTGTTTGGTTGTAATTTAATTCTCAATTTCTCCAGTAGGGTTTGTTAGAACTATAGTGTGAGTTGAAAATTTAGTGAACAATAAATAATCAACAAAAAAATAAAACATGAAAAAAATTTATTGATAAAATTGTTAACAGATGGTAAATAAAGATATTACAGAAAAGAGAAATTGTTTCAAAATAAATATTGAAACAATAGCCGATAAGTACAATATGAGCAGTCTTTATACAAAATATTCTACAAATAAATGCTTCGATTAAATTGAAATAAATATAAAAATAAATTAACAAATACTAATAAATATATGTATATATGTACACAATGTAACAGGTTGGAAAATTAATCCAAATAAATGCTACATTAATACTGTGATTATACTAAATATCACAAAAATATATTTATAAAAAAAAAACATTGAAAAGGAAAAAAAAATTATAAAATGTAAATGCATATGTGATGCGTTGATGAAACTAGCACATAAATTTAAACATGGAAATGTCTTTATACAGTTGTGCCATGATGTCATTAAAATAAAAATCTAAAAATTAATCAATGGTCTAAAAAAATCATTTAAAGTCTATAAGTCAGGTAGCCTTTTATATACTTTAAATAAGTTTACGAATGGCGATAAAAAAGAAGAAACAATTATAACGATCTGGAGTTTCCTTTGAAATATTGACACTTTACTAAATATAGATGTAGTATATCTAACACAGCCAGCATTGCTACAACTATTCAACAGTCGTAAAATGTCAACAGTAAACCGATATCACAAATCTGTGCCGAGATTCAAAGGAAGTACTATTTCACTTGTGAAGGTATATACATTCGGAGGCTCTTACATACATCTTTTATATATGTACATCACAAGAAATGGTATTTTTAAAACAGAATTATATTGCAATTCTCTGCTCCTTACTCTTCAGCTTCCAAAATCTTCCTCTTGACTGAGATGATTTTTTCGATGCTGTTGCTGTGCTTGGAACGTATTTCGTTCTTTAACTTGAAATAACAATCCAGCCTGTATTCCGCAAATTCCTAAAAAATACAAATTACTTTAGTGATTATTTGTCAAGCTGCATCAATGAAGAAGTCTTTTTTAATTATTGGGTTGTCATATATGGAATATCTCATTATTAAATTCTTAATGTTTAAGAAGGATTAAAACACCTTCTGTTAATTACCAGCAAAATATATATGCAACATCTATAGCCATTATAAAAAAAAGTCCTTGGCCATGTCTGTCTATCTGTTCGCAGTGATTTCAATAACTACTGCACGGATTTTTATTCGGATTTCACCAATAGATAAAATGATTCACTAGAAAGGTTTACGTATATAATTTGTCAGGGTTTTGTGTAAATGGGTTGGAATATAACGATAATTGTCGGAAATGTTGGGAAAAGTATAGTCACCTGGGAGGTTTCATCGAAAACGCTGCCTATTATCTCTTATCTATCTATACCTATTATAAAACAAAGTCCTCGGCCGTGTACGTCCGTCAGTTCGCAGTAATCTCAATAACTACTGCACAGATTTTCATGCGGGTTTCACCAATAGATAGAGTGATTCACCAGAAAGGTTTAGGTATATACTGCCTGATCCCTTTATCATACAATGAAGCAATGACAGTATATTGCTCTTTTATAGATCTACAAAAAAGTCCGGGATAGCATATATCTTATAAGGATGGCTTATTATACCTATTTTATCTTCTAAAAAATTTATAACGTACAATGCGGTATTTGTAAAGCTATTTTGACGAGTACAGTATTAATCCTTATCAACTTATATACTTTAGTTATCTTAAGCATTTCATGCACATTATTAGAATATTTTATCCCATTTAATTTAAATAAGTATCTTATGGGTGATCGCAAAAACTTAATGTACATGAAAATAAATGTACAGAAATATTTTGTTTTGTTTTTATGTTTATAATAGCTACATAATAAGATACACTAGACAGACAAAGCATGTAGGCATAATATGACTTACTACCCCTGCGAAGCCGGGCGGGTCGCTAGTTAATAAACAATCAATTCCTCCATTTATTGACAAAATTTGTTTTATCGCCCAAGTAGGCTTACAATTATTAGTTTCATTTCGAACACGACAACGGAAACCTATGATGTCTAAGTAATTTTTATGAGATGAAACTTGGCCATTTAACTGTTCTTATAGCAAGGAATGTCAATAAAGCTTTTGGGCAAAAGAAATTCTGATGAAATAACCATTAGTCATCGGTTTTAAAAACTTTCTTCATGAGATACAGTATATATGAAGCTTGTGAGCCGACTGGAGACAACTCATAAAGACTTAATGTAGAAATGATGACCCTACCCAGTGTACTGATATTGGGAATAGTGTTGTGGTTTTCCAAGAGGTCACTGGAGGTTCGATCTAAGGACAGTTTGCTTCGGGGGAAGAGGTATAGATTCTCTTGCACCTGCTCACCCAGAACAGCCATAATCCATGGATCTAGACAGATTTGTCAAGCTTCTTGAACCCGAGTGCACATTGATGGGAAAGACATTGGTAAATCATGCCTAAAAGAACTAGGCACAAAGCTATAGGCTGCCTACCACTGCACCATGGAAATCATAGTCCTGAACGAAATGATGTTGGGTGAACTCCACCAGGCTGTCTGTTCTTCCATACATAAAAAATATTTATAAGAAGACCAACCACATTATGCTGCCAAAGATCTACAAGGTCTGTAGAGTCAACCGAAAAAAGAAAGAATACATTTCTACAGCTTTTTTTTTTAACTTGTTCATTGACATAACATACTATTCTAAATGTAGAACATCATAAACAGACATATATTTCATATTCAAAGCAAAACAAAATTTGTTTAACCACTGAAACTTAAGTACGAACATGGCTAGCACTAAGAAAAAAAGGTGTCCCTATCACATGACCTTAATGGTTGTTACAATATACCTTGTAATTCCAATATATTAGGAAGAATGTGAGAATTCTCGTAAGGGTATATTAGTGCATATGAATATCAACTAAGTTAACAACAATAAAAATTTACCTTGTATCCGAACGGTATTTGTGAGAAGTGAGCATTAATGGCAGCCCAAAGTCCCCACAGAATATGTGATGCGAGGGTGTAATGTTTCACCTCTTTGAGTATCGAGTGAACCCTGTCGGGTTCTGTTTTACATTTAGCTCCATTTTCTCTCATGGCACAGATATACCTTTCAACGAAGGCAAGCTGTGAATACATTAAACAATAGGATTAAAACATGCTACAAAAATTACGATTAAATTAAAAACATGGTTATGAACAATAAAAATTATATTAATAAAGAATACATAACTGTTACATATCATCCTAAAAACACAAATAAATATTAAGTTTAACATCATTAAAAATAGCAAACAGGGAGACTTATTTTGAAATAAGACGGAACAAGTACCTTTAACTTTTTTTTATTTTTTTTTATATAAATAAAATAAATCTTAATATCCTTTTTAATTCTTCCTTCAGGTAATTTAGTTATACAATAAACAACACAATTCCCTTCACCACATTGAAAGCTGTTGATTATTTTAAAATATTTTTTTTAATCAAAACATAGAATGGCATTGCTAAAGAACAAATTTATAAATAAGAAAATGATAATTATATTAATCTTTAATAAACATAAATAGCATTTCCTCAACTCAAAAAAAGCTAATAGTTCTTGTTCCAAAGAGCCTTATTTCAAAATTGAATAATATTATAAACCCTCAAGAAAAAAAGGATATTACAAAACAAATACAATTATATAAATCAGGACTACTCAGCACTGGAGGAAAATAATAGATAATTTTCAAAACATAATTTTAACTGCTCAACCCATCTTACCAAATCTCATATGTAATTTTTGCAGATACATTAATACGATGAAAAATACACAATCATTGAGAAATATTTACGCTTGAAATGGTAGAAAATGTATTAATATTTTAGTTTCATTTTATCTGTAGAATCAAATCTCATTAACTCAACATTAAAAGAAGTTCTTCCAGCTAGGCTTATTCCATATATTTAGGGTTATCCTTGAATATTAATTGAAATATCGAGGAGTAAAAGAAATATTTTTATGTGATACTAGGATAAACCGTGGAAAAATTCTAACGAAAAACCCTTAAGGGACGAATTTTTCCACTGTCTTAACATTTATGTAAGATCTCTTTTTACCTTTCCCTTTTTAATATAATTAATATATAAAATTATCTAAAAATAAAAGTCTAGAATTGCTGAGATATTTGAGGAACTACATCAAAATGATAATAACTGCCTATAAAAGGTAATAATTACATAAATATAAAAAAATTCAAGTTATTAAGATTTTTTTAAATTTAATCCTGCCATTTTATTTATGATAAACCGCTAGCTAAGATATTTAAACACTTTAAATTGAAAAAATGACCTAATGGATATACAATTAATTAAAATTTCTATTGTTAAAGAAATCAAAGTTTGAGTTAATGAGGTAAATGAACTGCATTTTGTACAAATTCACTTGGTTCTTATTAATAATGCCCAAATGAATTTAAAAAAGTAAAAAAAAAAAAAAAGAAAAAAAGTTTTTCAGACAACAATAACAGATATAATAATTATAGATTTAATTTATCAATTGATCATTTCTCAATGATTTTGTATTTGTCCAATGAGGTATAAATATATTTACCAGTTTAAAAAAAAAAGAATTATGGAAAATTAAAAAAAATCCCACTTCATAAATGTTAAATTTCACCAGCTTCGCCTTTTTCTGCCATTTAATGATATCTTGGGCTCTCTTCACACAATTAATCTTTTTTGTGTAGATTTAAATTAAATCAACAGATTTAATTTTGTTTTTCAAAATTTAATGGGATAAAAAGATAAACATCCAATAGTCCATATGCAGGAATATGAAAGACAATCAAATCATATCGTTGTTACAAAGTAAAAGTGGCATACCTCCAAAATTTGTGATCAAATTATGTTAGGTTTTCCAATTCCGTAGTAATGCCAGAAATATCCAACTAAATATTCTAAGAAACGATCCCAAACACTAAGAATTCAATTTAGGAATAAGTTATCTTACTCCCGCAAAGATTATTTAAACAAAGTTTCATAAATTTTCAGATACACCACTATGATTTTGGAACAATGATATATGTAACCTCTTAAGATGATTTTTGTCTTAAAAAAATAAAACATACCTAAATACTTACCTTTTGCATACTAAGAAGAATTACAATAATCTCTCGTTGACAATAAGTAAATAACTATTAAGCTTCAATGATCCGCAATTACTTTTACTAAGGTGTGCCTAGCGTCTGTATAGTAAGTTGAGGTCTAGCTCAGTCAACGTCAGTACCTGTCTGTATTATAATTATATATTATTAAATAGTAGTAATTTATTGTCAAAACCATTATTATTTTAGTCAGTCTTTTGTTAAAAAAATTTAAATATGTTGAAACAAAATGTGAAATAAGAGGCGAAAATATAGGAAAATTAAAGCAGCTTGAATTTAAGCAAAACAGTTTGTATGTCAGCCTGTGTACAAAGATATCCCCCATTTAACTAGTCTTCTTTATTTCAAGATTTTTTTTTTTTTAAATATTGTCAATAAAGTAATAAAAAATAAAAATAAAATAAACAAAAAGCATATTGATAAATAGAGATCAATTCCATTTGAAACTACAGAGCATTGAACTGCATTAATTTCAACATGTAAATAATATCACGTGCTTGTTTAAGAATCATTATATCCAATATGAAATCAAATTATCGCCAAACTTTAATTATTGACAGAACGCAAATCAATACATTTATAATTCAAATGGAACTGAAATAAACTCAGATAAAACCGAGACATTTTAATTTTAATAATAAAAAGTGTTTTTCACACTGGCCTATTCTTCAAAAAAATTTGTATATTTAATGAATTAGTGGCAACTATCAATGAATAGATGTTGAATATAAAGAAAATGAACTTATTCACTCAAGATGGTCATGAGATAAAAAATGAATATTGATCAATGTATATCCAACTATCTTAAAGTTAAATTATTCAGGATAAATAATATAATTAAATCTTAAAAGATTTGAGGGAATCCGAATTCAAACTGATTATTTTTTTAAGCAGCTTAGAGAGTTTTATATAAAGAATACTAGAATGTTAAAAAAATATAAGATTTAATAAGTTTAAATAATATCAAATTAACACATTAATAATTTCAATGAATAAGTATTTAAAGTTTAGTATTTAGTTACCACGAATTCCACTGGACAGCGCTAGTGCAGTGAATTATACTTAATACTTCTTTTTGGAATCAGCGCTCTTTTTTCTGAATTTGTCAACGGAACGAATATATAACGACAGCTTATAGGTTTAATTTCCAGATTCCAGTATTTTAGTTAGCAGTGTGAATTTAAAATACATACATATATATATATTTAACAAGTATATTACAAGTAACAAGATGAATTAAGATATTTTTTTTTTGTTTGTTTTTGTAAATGAAGAACTGAAATGATAGTTGGATATACATCAGTAATTGATAAATAAAACCTGTATTCTTCTAATGAATAAATGAGAAATAATAATCACATTTTATTCACAACCTTAATAATGGGTTAAAGCAGTTAAAAATATAATTAAACATATTTTCAAGTATAATAATATCATATAACATAAAATTAAAGTTTAAATTTCAATGTCAAACAGACGAATGAATACGATATCGTTTACTTTACTCCAGAGCTTAGTCAGTCCTCTATATCCAATTAAGGTTTACCATGGTACTCTCAGACAACAACTAGTGTTGACGGTAGTGAGTGTTTGTGGGGTATGGCGCCACCTTTGCCCTTGTTCATTCAGTGTGGACCAGGGGAGGAGTGAGACAGAGCAACATCCCCACATCGTGTCCTCGATACCGACAAAAAAAAAACAACACACACAAACGGAAACACAAAACTCGGCCCTTCTCAGCCATTGACAACGACTTCACCAGATCTTATATAAGATCTAACTTTTAAAAGAAGTTAAGTTTTTAAGATCACTTCTCTCTCTTTACACATTAGTCAGCTCCATTCCTACAATACCATTTCGTATTCGTCTTAATTTTAGATAAAATTTAAGGGCAAATCGTTCACTTGTATTGATTAATAAAAAGAAAAAAAAACAAAAATTACTTGATAGCATAAATATATTATCTGACAAAAATGAAAGATATGCCCGTGAATTAAATATTTTTAATTTTTTATAGAGGTTGTATAACTTAATAAAATATAATGATCCTAAACAATTTTAACTTCCATGAAGAACAAAAAAGTGATGAAAACCTGAGATATAAGTCCTAGTCAAATTTACATATAGATAAATAAATATTTATAGTTACTGAGTGACTTATTTAAAACAATAAAATAAATAAATAGAAAAAAAACTTCAATATTTTGGCAATTTTTTAATTTAATCAAATGCCATAAAGGACAAAAATAAAAAAAGATAAAATCTGCAGCCCCATAGAATATGTGGTTAAGTGGAATTTTGTGCAGAGTGAGTTAATTGTATCGAGAGAAGCGGAATCGTGTCATTCTCCAAGTTTTGAGCTTGGAGTTATTTCTTATATTATAACTAACCTTATTCGGCTCACAACCTTATATTACAAAAATAACACAATTTCGCTTCGCTAAGCAAAAGAAACTCATTTTGAAGAAAATTTTACTCAACCACTTAATATATTTATGTAATATTTATTCATTCGGGCTGTAGAAATATTACATGTTGAAAAGAGAGGGATGAGTAATGTACATATAGAAAAAATTCATCACAATTATAAGAATTGAAGGGTTCAACCGAACAATGGTTTATGTTTTTTATTTATTTTCCGGCAATCAATAAAACTTTATATCTACCTGAGAAACCATAACTTTAAAGAACCCAATTGTAACGTCTACATGAGTTTAAATTTCTAACAAGTAGTAAAAACAAATTAAAACATAGACCCTTATTTTGCCGAAACCTTCAATTCTATGATTAGACTTATCAGAATGTTTGAGATTTTATAATTTTGACCTGGTTGTTTTATTATAATTTGAGAATACTAAACAATTCTTTCCTTCCAATTCTGATTGCCTTAAATAGTTATACCAGTAACCAAACTAACACACAGCCTATATATATGAACGCTTTCTTGGTTCACAAAATTAATAGAAATAAAATGTTACAATGTTAAAGTCTCAATTAATTAAAATGAAGAGACAAGACATTTTAATAATAACAATAATTATTAATGTTATTTACATGGGTTAAAACATTAAATATGTAAATAAACAAAGGCATATAGAATTGGAAGCAATTAGAAAATTGTTTAATATTAAAAATATAACCATAGAATCTTTATCTTCGATGTTTCTCCAATTGGAATTTTGTCTCATGTTGCATTGCCAAAATATTGAATACCATTCGATTTTAATAATTCAAAATGAACATACGATAAACATTGAACTTGGTTAATTAAACCATTTTTAAATTGGTATGAACCTATTATGATTACATAGCATGAGAAAAAATTAACGTGAAAAATAACTTTTTTTTTCCATTCCTTTTATTTGGTATATAATTAAAATGATTTTTATCTGATCTGATGATATGAAAATATTAAACTCTAAATATCATTACTTTTTAATTGTATCTTTTGACCTATTATGTACAGATAATATCAATTTTTTTAAAGATTTTAGAAGGTCCAAATTATTATAATGATTATTAATTATAAATTTGATGAACGATAAAAGATAATTTAATGTGTGGTATAAATGTTACGGACTGAACTGGTTTTGATGATACTTATTTCTCTATTGTTTAATAGAGCCCTAAAAAGTTTATAAGCTATATTTAGATGGAAAATAAAATAATAATAAAAATAATAAAATAATTAAAATAAAAGAGATTATGATAAAAATTGTAGATGTGTTGTTCACGTTTCATTAATAAAAAAATTAATTTGTTAAGATCAAATTTCAAATTTGTTATTAACAGTTAAAATTAAGCTTTGGCAAAATTAAAAGGTGTCCTAAAATATTGAAAAGAAATGACAGACGTACTGAAATCGGATTTCATTATTATTTTAGGTTAGTTCATGATCCTCCCGGGAATTCAGAATAAACATAGTTTATCCAAGATGCTTTCCAGCAAAATAAATCACATTTAAAAAACGTCATACTAATGGATTTTTGTACCTAAATGGAATTTTTTATTTCTTTTTATTAACAAAAGAAAATAAATGCATTTTACTTTTTTGCGGTAAAGAATATTTAATATTTTAAAAGCAAAGAATAATCGAAACAAATGATAGAAGCCGAGTATATAGTGGATTATCATTTATTTAAAAAAAAAAGAAAGGAAACTAGATAATTTGTTAAAATTACTAATTTTAAAGTGATTCGATCATTTAAAAATATATAAAAAAAGTAATAATCATAAGACAAAAACCTAATAAAAAAATAGCAAGGTTCAGATAAATCTGCATAAATGATTTTTCATATAAGAAAAATTCCACAAATAAATTATAAACATAAATAAAAATGAATAAAACAATAATGACCAATGTTATACAAACCTCATTTTTAAAACCATTTAAATACAAACAAAATAAAAAAATAAAAATCATGATAAAACTATAAAATAAATTCTTACTTACGGCTTAATGAATAATAGAAGCAAAAACATAATGTCCTTGCATCGAGTGAGCGAAGGAACGGACAAAACTTACCATTTGTGCGTGCGAAGGATAGTTGTTCTTGTTGACGGAAAAGTGGGGACATTCCGGGTGATTATAATCGTAGCACCATTCCATGAAATGATTGGCCAAATCGAAACCTCGATAATTGTAGGAGCAGTATTCAAAGTCGATGAATACTATGCTCGGATCTGGAGTGTCTTCGCGCAAGAGTATGTTCCCTTGCTGAAGGTCATTGTGGCAGAAAACGATAGGAGAATGTATCTTTGATAGATGCTGCCTAAAAATAAAAAATAAAAAAACTTTTTAGTTTTTCATTATAGGCAATTAACAAAAAAAAATCATATATCTTGGACCACTAATTAAAATCCTTGGTTATGCCGTCCTTTGAAGGGGATCTAAAATGGAGGTCCCAAGCCAATGTGGTGTCAGATACTCAAAGATCCCTATCCTAATTATATGAGGATAGGCAAAATTTATGCCTCTCATTATAGCATCATCCGATTAGCAACAACAGTTAAAAGTGACGCTAAATGAATAAACAAATGACCTTAGACTTAGGTAGCAAAATTTACAACTCCCGCTGTAGCACCATTCGATTAGCGATAGTAGCATGAAGTGACATTAAATAAATAAACTCAGAATTGTAGTTAAAATCAATTCCAGCAAGTCCCATCAAATTACCTTTACCCTTCGGCTGAAAACCCATGACTTCCTGTCCTACTGTATCCTTTAACAGTACTCCACTTATCCCTGTTGAACAGATTCGCTACCTAGGACTCAACAAGACAAGCGTCTTACTTGGAACCCTCACACAAGACTGAAAAGATAAACAGCTTGACGCTTCCGACTACTTCAACACATACTAGACAAACACTCAAAGCTTCAGATCAATTACAAAAGACTTATATATGTGACTGTTATAAGACCTATATGGTCTTACAGAATTGAACTAAGGGAGTCCACCAAACCATCAAATTCCTCTCGTATACAATCCTTGCAATCCGAAATCCTTGGCAAATCCATAATGACCTTAACGTTCCAAAAGTTACCGATTTAGCCCATTCTAGATACCTATCATTCTGCAATAAACTCCAGGCCCACCAAAACCCACTAGTTTCCATCCTTGCTTCCAATTCCATCCAGGACAATCCTCCTAGGCGTCTGAAGAGAAGATGGCCTCGGGACCTTTTATTATAGAAATGTAATTAGAGTGCTGCCAGTGGGGATTTACATGTTATGTTATTCATATAGCCCTTGTACTAGATGTATATATTACAGTTGTACAATTCAATAAAATAATTAAAAAAATAAACTAAATAAACAAGCTTCTTCAGATGGAACCAGAACTTTAACATTAAATAATGAAGGATAAAATGATCAGGGGGTGCAGTAATAAAATCTTATTGTTTACTAGTGCCAACATTTCAGCGTACAAATAAGTTTTTCTCATTTGGTGTTATTATTGACTGCCATTTTATCCTTCATTATTTAATGTTAAAGTTCTGGTTCCATCTGGAGAAACTTGTTTATTTATTTTATTTTTTAAATTATTTTATTGAACTGTACAACTGTAATATATACATCTAGTACAAGGGCTATTTGAATAACAGAACATGTAACTCCCCACTGGCAGCACTCTAATTACATTTCTATAATAGAAGGTCCCGAGGCCATCTTCTCTTCAGACGCCTAGGAAGATTGTCCGGGATGGAATTGGACCCCCAGACCATTTTATCCTTTATTAGAATCTTCCAGTAAACTACTTTCCTCTCTAACACTTAATATTAAATACTTATAGAAAAACAATGATTGATAAGCGTTCAATATTCAAGTCCTAATAGTAATAATAACATTATATCTATAAAACAGCTGATGTCCTAACAGCATTGCTGTTATGCAGGTGATGCACCTCAAAAATTGATTATATAGACTCAGAATCAACAGGATACCCCCTAATTTTATTTTGTTACAGACTTATGTAACAGACAATGATGTAATTCTAGAAGAATGTGATTCTACAATTATTTAACTATATTCTTTGATCAGTGGTAAAAGAGTTTATTTTGATCTAAGATAGATCACAGTACTTTTACATTCCCTAGTGGTGAATACCGAAGATCTTAGGCACTATGATAAAGATTTTTTTTATCAAGAGTTTATAAAATCACAAGACCTAAATCATATTTTAATCTAATATATATTATACTAATATTATAAATGTGAATGTTTGTATGTTTGTCTCTCTTTCACGCAAAAACTACTGGACGGATTTGGATGAAACTTTACAGTAATATAGGTTATACATCAGAATAACACATAGGCTATAGCAAGCGCGGATTTATGGGAGAGTGCAAGGGGGCACGTACCCCCCCTCTCCCCCCGACAGTATTTTAGGTACTGTGGAGAATCCATTATTGTACATAAATAAAGGCAAATCAGATGATAATAGTTGTTAAAATAACAGAAAGAACATGAGTGAAACTATTTGTTTTGATATCCTACTAATCTTACTAATATTATAAATGTGAATGTCGGTATGTTTGTCTCTCTTTCACGCAAAAACTACTGGACGGATTTGGATGAAACTTTACAGTAATATAGGTTATACATCAGAATAACACATAGGCTATAGCAAGCGCGGATTTATGGGAGGGTGCAAGGGGGCACGTGCCCTCCCGACAGTATTTTAGGTACTGAGGAGAATCCATTATTTTCGGATTTCTGAAATTTCGGATGTTCGAGTAACTTATATTTAAAAAAAATTATTAAATTATTTATTTAAAATGATCTTTCACGAAACTTTACATGGCAGACCAAATTCCACGCGTGCGAAGTCGCGGGCATAAGCTAGTATATTATAAAATGCTTTGTTAGTACGTAACTACACAGTTTTCTCTATCACCTGGTGGTAGGTACCCCAATCAACAACTTCCCTTTGGGGTGATAAATAGTTTGTATGTTTGTCTCTCTTTCGCACAAAAACTACTGAACGGATTTGGGTGAAACGTTACAGTAATATAGGTTATACATCAGAATAAGAAATAGGCTACAGCAAGTGCGTATTTAGGGGTACGTGCCCTCGTGCCCCTTCCCCCTAAATAAGTCCCCAGAAAGTTTTTTAGGTACTGTGGAGAATCCATTATAGTACATAATTAAAGGCAAATCTAATCTACTTTTCCTACTAATATTATATATGCGAAAAATTTAGTGGAGAGGCACGGGGGCACGTGCCAGATAGTTTTTTGTGTTCTGTGGAGAATCCATTATTGAACATAATTAAAGGCAAATCAGGAACTTAGCATTTTGAAATTTGGAGATAGGTTCTTTGTATAATTTAAGAAAGAAATTTGAATAATTCCACCCTCAAGGGTTTCCCCTTTAATATAATAGGGGTTCAAAGATTGTATGGAATCCGTCAGTTTGAAGTTAGACATCTGAAATTTTGGATGTACAAGTAACTTACAGTTAAAAAAAGTATTAAATTATTTATAAAATGATCTGTCACGAAATTTCATGTGGCAGACCGAATTCCACGCGAGCAAAAGCTAGTTGAGTATAAAATTAATTAAATATTTACAGATATCGCAATGACTATTCATTGTTTATTGAACATATTGTATATAGTTTCTCATATAAATTTTTTCAGTGGAGTAATGTAAATAATAAAAAAATATGAACATTTAAATCAATTTTAAGGTTCACATTAACCTTGGTTGTAGCTACTATTACCTTAACCATTCAGTTTCACTCCTCAACTCCTTAAGAGAGTACTTCCCTCCGATCAGTTCATTACGAGAGACTTCGTTTAGACTGTCGAGCCACCTAAGATGAATTAAAAGTTTAGTACATGGCTGATTTTATGATTATTATTAGTTTAATAATACAATAAAATAATAACATACTTATTTATCGTATCCCACATCCACCTTGGCTCCTTGTTGATAGGCACGTTCATGACATGTACAGCAGCCATTCTTTCAGCGACAAGGAGACTGATCTCTGGATCACACATTTCAAGTTGAGTCAATGGGCGGGCCTGAAATCCATCATAGATGATGATATTAAGTGCTATGCATTATTTTTTATATATAACATTTATTACTAATTATATGTGTACTTAATAATATAATATTAAATCTATTAATTAATACAAACGTCTCCTTAAAAAAAAAAAAAGAGTTAAAATATCAACATTACCTTGATAAATTCTTCTATTCTTCCACCTGGAAACACTCCGTACAGCTTTGGACCAAGTTTCCTTTCGGAGAGAAGTGTGAATATAACCGACTCAGTAATCAATGACTCCAAAGCATCTTCACAGTGAGTTTGTCCGTATAGTCGAAGAAGAACTTGTTTCGGGGAAACTGATTCTTTTTCCAAGCTTACAATATAAAGCCAATTACTCAGGCCCCCACTGAAACAGAAAATGACTATGTATTAAATATACATACGAATACACTCCACTGATTACAGAGACATTCATCACTACTTACAGAAACAGGATTACGATTGTACGACAATTTAGAAAATGACCTTTTGTGAAATCAAACTGGGGAGGAATAGTGGGAAGTTGCCATTGGTTACGGACATTATAATATAATAATGGTTATCCAGGTTATATTGCTGTATCAAGAAGTGGGGTAACAATGTTCTCTTTACCGCGGCCCAATGAGTTTAGGTGCAATTATAGCTTTCAAATTTTTAACCGTATAATATTATAATTATAGCCATGATAAGTAGCTAAAGGCGAGTGAAGCTTGTAGTAGGGGAAACGACATGACTTCCTTATGCACAACCAGCCCAGGGCAACTTATGAGCAGGTCGTTATTTAAAATTAACATATGAATTTAAGCCAATCAATATTATTTAAAAAATGAATGAAACATTTTAAATAATCAATATAGTTGGACAATGTCAGATTCTTCACTCTAGTTTATAATTTAAAAAAAAAAAATCACCACTATAGTGAATTATGAGTGGAAAAATAGAGAAAACAAAAACTTATATCCAGGCAACGTAACATTAACGTACGTATTAAGTAATAACAGACCCTTTCAGGCAGATCTTTTGACCCTAAAATAGAACATGAAAAATAGTTTTACATACAACGCTTGTCCCATAAATGTTAATTTTGTAGATACGCTGTTGTGTCACCAAGGCGACAAAATGATGGAGGAAATCATACTACACATTTATTATTAATAAAATGACATGGAAAAAAGATTTTAGTTTACAGACTAGCTGGTATAAAATAATATATTCTTTGGCAAATAATCCATTATCTCTTAAATCATATTTAAATTAATTAAAATAAATCTAAATAAATAAAGTTACCGAGTTTTAATCAAGGCTATCGTTTGATTGTAATCGTCCTGGATTATCCGGGTTCATAAGGAAAAACATTTAAATTATTCTACCAAAGAATAAGTCATTATTATCTTGTTTAGTTTAGTATTGATCCGACACTAAATAATATTTGAATATTTTTCAATTAAACACTGAGAACGAAACATAAGTTTATTTTAAAACATATATAATTAGGTAAAGGCTAATCAGGTTTTATGTAAAAGTATGTTAACACATTTTCTAAATGCCCGAGCTTTTACACAAACACAGGCTTACTAATCACTCAACATAATGAAAGCCAAACCAAATACTTCCATTAATACACTTGAGCCTGTGGAGCTTTTCCCATTGTTTGGCTAACGAATAAATACACTTCATTTAGTCGGTGGTTTCATTAATTTACCGGGTTTTTTTTGCTACCTAAATTTCCATAGATTCTTTCTTTATTAATTTTGTTCGAAGTAATTTTATTAATGGAGAAGAACATAGTCTGGATGGAGGTAGAAAAATTATGAAAAAAATAATAGTTGAAATAGTCAAATACGAAAATAGTTGAATTAACAAAACTATTTTTTGACCTCCACCTAAACCATTTTTTTCCCCATATATTTACATTAAACAATTTTAACAGTAATAAACTAAAACATAAAATATATTATAAATAAATAATATACAGTATAATAAAAATATATTAAAATACCGTTTAATTATTTTAAATTATCCAAACTATTAATTTAATTATTATTATTTATAGGGAAAATTGGAGTATGATGTTGGAAGAGGCCCTGGTCCTTCAAGGACTGTAGTACCATCAGCGAGTGAGTGAGTAATAGTAATACTGTTTATGTTGTATATCTTTCTAAGTTTATGCATACATATGCATATAATATTATTTTTTTATCTTTTATTTTATTTTCATAAGTTAATAAATATTTTTGGGAGCCGAGTGGATCAGTGCTAGAATACTGAGTTGCCTTGTTGAAGGCCTTGGGATTCGAATTCCGGCCAAGACATAACTTTTTTCTTAAAAAAAAAAAAAAATATATATATATATATGTATATGTAAAAGTGAATTATTCCCTTTTACTTTTGTAACTTAGGTATAACCATGCTGTAATCTTAAACTTGAGTAAAAGTAGAACATATGTTTTTGTATTTAAGAAGCGTCAGTCAGACATATTGTGATTGCTACATTGTGATCTGTTTAGTTATAAAGATTGTGTACAGAAATTGATTATATTAACTTTAAAAACCGATTGTTTTTTAGGAATCAATACGGCTTAAAGTTATTTTAACCTAACTCTACATTACCACATTACAAATCGGTTTTTAAAGTTAATATAATCAATTTCTATACACAATCTTTATAACTAAACAGATCACAATGTAGCAATCACAATATGTCTGACTGATGCTTCTTAAATACAAAAACACATGTTCTTGAGATTGGAACCAATACGGCTTAAAGTTATTTCAACCTAACTCTACATTACCACATTTCATGTGTATATATATATATATATATATATATATATATATATATATATATATATATATATATATATAAAGTGAATATTTTGAACAATGCTATTAATATCTCATGGAATGAAATTACACTAACATAACAATTATTTAGAAAAACTAAGTAACCTTTTTCATAAAATAATCATGGCATGTCATATTCTTGCTTACAGTCCTTTATATGGATATTTATTTAAGTATAATAGATTCATACAACACTGAAAAGACAAGAAACTGCTGGATGTTTTCGCCTTTTTTCAACATTTACTGGACAAACACTCTAAGCTCCCAATTAATTACAAAAGACTCATTTACACGACAGTTATCAGACCTATTTGGACATTCGGCTTAAGGGTTCTAATAAACCATCCAATTCATCATGTATCCAATCCTTACAATCCAAAATCCTTTTAAAATCCTCCATGCTCCTTATTATGTCACAAACAAACTCATCCATCATGATCTTAATATCCCATATGTTGCTGATTTGGCCCAAACTAGATACCTATCCTTCCATGAAAAGCTCCATACACACTTGAATCCGCTAGTCTCTCAACTTGCTTCCCATATTATCCCTGATAACCCTCCGAGGCGTCTGAAAAGAAGATGGCCTCAAGACCTTCTACTATAGAAGTTTATTGGAGTGCTACCGATGGGTAGTTTCTCCACAAGTGTTTTTTTTTAATGTCATTTGTTCATATTAGCAAATTTACTTGTTGTAATATTATTACAGTTGTAAATATCAATAAATTAATCTAAAAAAAAGTATAATAGATAATGGAGTTTGAGTTATTGATTAAATGAAAATTTCAATTTTTTTTTTCAAGAAACAGATAAATTGTTATTTCTTCTTTCTTGTTTTAATATCTTTTTATAAATATGAACGTTCTATTTAATTATTTAATCAACATGCAACAAGAGATAGTATTGCCAGATATAATTTTTATTTAAGTATTTTATATTTCCTTTGTTATTGAATTTATTGTTGTTCCTCCTAGCCTTTGTCTCAGAAAGTATTCTTTTGTTCTATTCCAATCTAATAATATAACCTGACAAGATAAAACCACCCTTTTACAATAACTTCAAATGGCTCAATATTATTCTTAGAATAGCTATAAAACGATTTATGTTCTCATCGTATATGATAGTTAGATAGTTCATTGATGATACCAAATAAAAATACAAAATTAATTTTGAAAATACACGACTGAAAATTTGGGTTTCCATAACTTGTATGTATTAAACCATATCGAATGAAATGATATAATATATACAAGAAACTAAAATAATGTATTACCACAGTAGAAAAATAATCCACAATTTTTAAAAATCTTATTGAAATACACGTAAAATAAGTTAATAATAAAACTAAAGAGGTGTCAAATTTTATGGCAACTGTTAAAAGAATTTAAGGTTTTCAAGCAGAAATAATTATTGATTAAAAACCTTTAAAAATGCTTCAAACGTTAAAATAAGTTTGTTTTTTTGTGTGATAATAAATTGAAAAAAAAAAAAACAATTCAATAATATAAAAAACCTATCACATATAACAGTAGCAGATAAAAAAATTATTTTAAAAATTGTTCTTAGTCACGAAAAGAAAAAAATGAAATTTAATACAGAATATCTTTCTTAATATGGAATCCTATTTTTAGTTAAAATATCTTTCATGGCCACACCCAAGCCTATCCATAGGAAAAAAGGTTAACTGTTTTACAGATAATAATCAATATTAAGCATAGGACAAAAGAAAGACCAAATATACCTTATTTTTTTTAATATAACCAAAATGTGGTATTTCAAGAGTTTGAATTTTAAATAAAAATTATTTAAAATTGTACATTAATATCTGGGCAGACTAGAAAGGTACAACTAATTCATCTATGTTGTATCTATTTATATAGATTCCTTAACTTAGAAACAAATTATAAAATGGTACTTAAATATTGCAATTAACAAGGGATTAAATAATATAATTTAAAAAAAAAAATGTAATATGATTGATGAATCTTACCATAGCTTTTTGACAGTCACATCATCAGAAGTAATTTTCTTCCACGGGCCATTCAGATATCCGCGACAAATACTTACTGCTGCTTCAGTAACGTCATCAATATCACCGTTAATCATCTGTAAAAAAATTAAATACAACTTTAACCATGTAAGTATATTTATAAACAAAGTATGAATGTATGATAACAATGACCTTGAACAATTGTATGGGATTTTTCCACATTCCTATCATACCAGATAAGATTATTTACTTTGTCTTTATCAAACACAATGGCCCCCTTTTTAGAAAGTATATCAGGGTAAAAGGTCAGATATAGTTGAAATAATTATAAAATAACAGATACAAGAATGTCGGATTTAAAATTAAAAAAAAAAAAATCAATAAGTATATATTTACCTCCAAAAAATATTTTATTTCATGTATATAAATATATATATATGATTACAAATTTACAGTGAATATGGTTATAGAATTATTTAGTAAACAAAAATAAGCAAAGTATAATAGAAAAAAAAAAATCATATTGCAAAGTATGGTGAAGATGCTTTCTTACTTTCTCTTTTAGACCCATCTTTGTAGTAATAGGAATAGAAAATTTCTTGTAACTTCTCAAAGAGACAGATCGCAATGTAGACCAAATCGTTATGTTTTTAATATAAGTAGAATACAACTTGACACAATTTCCGAAATGACCGAACAGAACGACTTCTAGAAACAGACTGAGAGAAAAACGAGAACTCCGATCGTTCGAAGAGTGACGTAGATGTAGCGAGTCGATAGAAGGACGCTATCTCTCTATCGATTCTTCTAAAATGTCTAATCTTTTATATATACACGTCAAATGGAAAGCCAAATACTTCACCATGATAAAATGATAATATTCAAATGATCTTATCTGATAAATTTACATAACCTTTTTTTAAACTACATTTATGAGATCACAAATCCATTTCATTTCATTGAGTAAACAGTAAACAATAGAGTTGAAATATTAGTTTGAACTGGCCAAAAAAAAAAAAGGGAAGGAAAGTTTTAAACATTAGAGTGTCAAATACAAAATAGTTTTATTGATTCAAGCCGAAGGTTAAATTAAAAAATTTGCACGATCTAGGACAGTTTCTACCATGTACTGTACACCATAACCACGTGGTTTGTAGTGGTACAGGTTGAGGAAGGTTATAACACTTACAGTAGTGTTACAGCACAGAGGCATTTTATTGTTATTATTGACTGGTAGTTGTACCAATAATTTATTTAGCCATTACATTTTGGTCTTATAAAAAAATAAATAAAAAAGTTGGAGGCTAACAGGAGGTTATTTCATCATCAATAATTCGAAAGGTTCCTTGAAACGTTTGGTATCTGTTTCATAGATCGTCGCTTCGAGTTGAGTCACAAGTTTTAACTAAGGTCGTCGCTTCGAGCTAAGTTGAAAGTTCTAACTGTTCATTCTTTTCCTATTTAATATTCTTGAGAATAAAAATAATAGCGAGTTTTATTATGGAAAAAAGAGTGTAATTATCGGAAATGTGTATGTTAAGGTGATCATTTCATCTATTAAAAGAATAGTGTAGAATGGTGAGGGAGTGCAGTCAATGAATTACACAAAATAAGATAGACTTATTTTATTGTGCCTACATTTCGACTTAAGTTTTAGACCATCTTCGTTTCTGAGAACAGGGGATGAAACCGATATATTTATATTTTTGCTGCTCTGAATGAAACCATTATTTAAGGTAGGAAAAATAACGTTCTTTCCGAAAATGCTCTATTTCGAATCCTTACGATGCTTTATTCTGCTCAAAGTTTGATTCAATCCAGACCGGAGCGAAATTTTTCCATCTTTTGAGGATTCGATCTGGACCGGAACAATAAATATCGATCATTCGTTTTTTATTGATGAAGAAAGTATTGACATCGCCAAAAAAATCGACTTGTATATTTTAAAGTTTCTTGACGTTTCATAGGGTGTAGAATCCAAAAAACATAAAATCTCAGTGGTGTCAGCCCGTCCGTCCGGAAAAGTTTGTTCCAACCAATGCTCGGAAACTACAAATCGGATTTCAACCAGGTTTTTTCCTAAATGTTTGGTTTATGATCTAGTTGATCCTAAAGAAGACCCGATAAGGATCGGTTAAATTTAAGATAAACACTACCAAAGCAAAAAGGCTTAATATTAAAATTCTAAAATCGATACCTTCGCTTTTTGAGTGCTACAGTTGTAAAATAATGGCAGGGATTATATGATTGGGAGTCCCAGAGCAAGGGGAAGGATCACTATTCAATCCTACCAAAAATTGCTTTAAAACCATGGTTCGTTTCGATTGGAATAGCTTTAAAGAGAAGTGAGGTGACTAACCTGATTAGATTAAGAACTAACCATGGTAATCCAGCAAATTTTTAAATCTGATGAAAATAAAGGCGACACCAAATTGTGAGATCTGCGGTGAGGTCGAGGATCC
Organism: Arma custos; assembly: GCA_037127475.1. NCBI lineage: Eukaryota > Metazoa > Arthropoda > Insecta > Hemiptera > Pentatomidae > Arma > Arma custos. The sequence goes on from CM073762.1 coordinate 8,568,546, forward strand.
TCTACACGTGGTGATGTCCTGCAAGAGATTCAACAATGAGAGGAAGAAACATATCGAGGGGTCGGCCCTCAGTATACCAGAAAAATTAAAGGGACAGGACAGAGAAGGACTTAGTCAGATTATAAAATTCCTAGGGATAGGAAAACAAAAATAAGACTTTAAAATTTAAACCATCATAGTTTGCTGGCAAATTAGGACTTTGTTAATAAAGTCTTAAAGCCAAATTTTCGAAAAAAAAAAATTTAAGGTAGTAAAAAAACAAACATTTTAGTTCTCAGAATTTTTTTTTAAGGATGAGAAAGTACTATGCCTCTCTTGGCATAGGCAAATGAGGAGGCCAAAATCAAGGTTCAGAAAGAAACATGTGGGATCTATATTTTTTTGCTCCGCAGGATCAAATCCTCAAGGGATCCAAAAATATCGGTCCTGGCGGATTCTGTTCGGGAGCGGTTGTTTTATAACAAAATGATATCGTTCCAGTCCAGATCGGAACGATTTTCCTAATAAAATATTGCTCCTGTTCCGAACGATTTGAATGAGATCGATTCTTTGGGAACGAAGAATAAAAAAACAAACTGAAAAAAAAACAATAAATACATTGCAGTACCAAATAAGAATAACATTTTATATCAATTGAAATGATAGCAATGCAAAGAAATACAAAGAGTAAAAGATAAATTATGAAATAACTGATGAGAAATAATAAGAGTAGAAAGAAATCCAGAAGATAATTAAACATACATAATGGCGATAATAAAACATAATAAACTAACAAGAGGATGATTTAGCTATAAAATATAATGAATGCCATTTTATATTTATATTTTTGTTTGCGCTTTGTTTTAGGGTTCATTGCACGTTCCTCTCATAATTCTGTAGAGACATTAACCAAAACTAATAAATGGATCTTGATTTCAGTAGCTAACTCGAAATCGATACTTATATATTACTATTTACATATTTACAACTATAATTGAAAAGGTTATATTATTTATTGGCATAGATAAACAAAACTATAGCATAAATACAACAGGATTTACCTTTATCTTCATTGGTAGTGGAAATTGCTTTGTAGCGATGCAGGGCGTAGGTCGATTTTTAAACTATGGGTATCACTAGAGAAGATTTTAGATAAAAAATTAGTTTTATTGGACTAAATGGTATTTTAACCCACATCGTATACAATATTTAAAATCCCATATGTGAATATCAAGGAGGCATAACTTTATATTTTTAAAACTTTTGATTAATTTTATTTCATACTAAAAATAGTAAAATTATGTTTTTGTATTGAGATGATTTTTGAAAACAGAATTAAAACGATCTATTTGAACTGAATGATTGAACAGGTGTTTCTGTGATTGACTGAAATCGACGTTTCTTAGAACGTTCTATTGTTTGTTCATTTAACGTCACTTAATGCTGCTATGACTAATCGGACGATGCTACAGTGGGAGCTCTAAATTTTGCATATCCAGGCTTAATTAGGATAGGGATTTTTAACGAGTACCTGACATCGTACAGGCTCGGGACCCCCGTTTAACGTCCCTTCCGAAGGACGGCGTAACTAATGAGTTTTTACTCCCTTAAAAAAATCCTAGGGCCACCTGCCGGGCTACGAACCCGCGAAAGGTGACCGTTTCCATTGTGCTGTTGAAGTTGAGGATCGTTTGTTTGTTCATTTAACGTCACTTTATGTTGCTATGGCTAATCGGGCGATGCTACAGTGAGAGCTCTAAATTTTACCTATCCAGGTTCAATTAGGATAGGGATTTTTACGATTACCTGACATCGTACAGGCTCGGGACCCCCGTTTAACGTCCCTCCCGAAGGACGGCGTAACTAAGGAATTTTTACTACCTTTAGGGCCTGCCGGGCTACGAACCCGCGATCTTGGGCTTAGTAGTTTGTTACGCTAACCACTAGACCATACGACCGTTGAGGATTGTTATCAATCTTTTATTTTCCCTTTTTTCCTATTCTCCCAATTTTCCATGGAATCATATTTTATAAGTTTTCTGACCTAAATATACAAATAGATACCCATTTTTAAACTTTCTAGATGAAAAAAACAGCATGCAGTAAAGTGCTGTATTTAATATACTATTGGACTTTTTTTCTGTTGTTTAGCAGCATGCATTTAGCATTTTATGCAGTTCTGTTAGCTATTTTCGAAACTCAAATAATAGTACAATAGGACGAAATAGCATGCTTAATGAGATAATTTCACCCTATACAAATGTCTAACACGGATCTTTATTTCGTCATTCGGCAGGTCGGCCTAGGATTTTGAAAATGGAGTAAAAATCCTTGGTTATGGCGTCCTTCGGAAGGGAAATGCTATATTGGCTTTACTGCCCAAGCTATGATCTCAGGGAAAAGTCAGATCCTTTGATCTGAATATAATTAAATACTAAAATGGGATGCCACCCTGAGATCGTACTTAATATGTAATAATTTTATGTTATTAATAAATAAGAGACATATATACTCTTCTCCAAAGGTTAACGTGGTTGACCGACCAGGAGTTGTTAATTAAATAAGAATAATTATTGAATAACATTATATTTATTGGTGCTGATCATGGTTACAGACTTAATAATACTTAAAAACAACTTACAATGAAAACGGAAAGCTATAGGTGACTTATGATACATGGGGCTTCATTCTGCATCCTCCTCCTTACGTCTTGACTTGACTGCTGCGTACCAACAACTGCCCCCTCTCTTCAAAGTAAAGTAATGAACCCTGAGGATCATTTTACTCTACCTGGCCTAGGCCCCTTATTGTCACCTATAGCAGAAGTTAAATGGTGGTGTTGACCCTATGCCGTTTCTGGTACCCTTTGAATAACCCTATCCTAATTATAACTGGATAAGCAAAATTTAGGAGTCCCAGAACAGCATAGTCCGATTAGCCATAACAGCTTGAAATGATCTTAAATGAAACGAACAAAGGAACAATAAAATAATAAAAGAGAAGTTAAATTTATTAATCTAGAAAAAAGCCTTTACGAATGCAACCCATGAAGGTTTTTTGGGCTCAGTACATTATAGACAATTAAATTTCTATGCCAATCTTTATACTGATTGGGATTTTCCCACTTTATAGAGACTGGGTGAACCCCAGGAGGGTTTGCAGATTCCACAAGCGCCATTTATTATTAATCTAGGTTCTAGCTTATTTGGCCGGTCGGAAAGATAAAAACGTGTAATAAAACATTTTTTAACAGCTTTAAACTGTTATTGAAGTTTTTATATTCCCTGTTATCGTTCATTGGAATGCTGAATCATAATCTGTAATTTTTGAGAAGTGAAAAAAATCTGTGAGATTAGTTTATCTAATCATTTTGTTTTTTGATTCAGTTGATTAAAAAAACATTAATTTCTTAAGTTCATTTTTTCCTGAAATATTTTTTGAGAAACTAAGGTTAAAACACTCTTGAACACATTTTAGAAACTCAAGGTTTATTTTGTTTCTCTGATCCTTTGAGCTCTTAGGTATGTGCGCTCGACATAAACACCTATACACACGCAAAAAGATATAACTCAGTGACTATATAATATATATAATTCCATCTCCCTTTTATGATTATTACTATTATTTCATGTCCCTTAATAAAATTAAATGAGGAGCAGAGTAGCTCAGTGCGTTGAGCGTTGAAATGCTGTAATGAAGGTTCCGGGTTCAAATCCGTCTGTTGCTGATCCCGTGGGACCTGCAGACCCTCCTGGGGCTCACTCAGCCTCTATAAAGAGGGTTACTTTAATTACGGTGAAAACCTGGTGGTTGAGAGTAATCTCGGGCAAATCACCTCCCTCCACAACTGTTGTCTTAGAGCACTACTGTCGAAAACCCAAGATGTAGTTGTAAATTTTTAATAAAAATTAAATTTGTTTAGGCGACATTTCGGGACTCATACCAATGCCCTAAAAGCTCATTTCTTCACTGTTAGGGCGTAAGTATGAGACTAACCTAGTCTCGAAACGTCGCAACAAATTTTTAAGAACTTACTGAAACTCAAGAACCAGACATATAATTTCCATAACAGTCAAAACAAGTAGAAACCAAGGTCACCTGTGGTCTAGTGGTTAGCGTAACAAACTACTAAATCCAAATCGCTGGTTCGTAGCCCGGCAGGTGGCCCTAGGATTTTTTAAAGGGAGTAAAAGATTCTTAGTTACGCCGTCCTTCGGAAGGAACGTCAAACGGGGGTCCCGAGCCTGTACGATGTCAGGTACTCGTTAAAAATCCCTATCCTAACTAAACCTGGATAGGCAAACTTGAGAGCTCCCACTGTAGCATCGTCCGATTAGCCATAGTAGCATAAAGTGACGTTAAATGAACAAACAAAAAGTAGAAACCAATGTATATATATATATATATATATATATATATATATATATATATATATATATATACATACTAACACACACCACCTACACACATTTTACTGCATTGTTGTTGACGTAGTAAATGGACGACTAATTCCAAGATCTCACTTTCTGACCTTGGATTAATAACAACAAGCTTGCACTTTAAGAATTACAACGTAGAAAAATTCTTTCTTTTTCCTTTTAAATTATTCCTGATGATGTCAACATCTTCCCAGAACGTTTTCAGCTCAAGGCTTAGGATAACTGCTTCTTTATTTATCATCTAGATGCAGTTTTGTTGTGGTTGAAATGCACAAGTTAAGATTATCGCGATATTGAGGAAAAAATGATTCGGGTGTGAAAAAGCTCAAGAGTTGTTTATTGGGGATATTTAAAATCCGACAAATTTATATCCTATTATGATAAAAAAAGTTTTGGAAGAATATAATGTATTCAGACTTAAAATCAGTGAATTATTATTATTTATTTATTGATATTTACAACTGTATTACAATAATACAAGTAAATAGGATAAGTGATACATAATGACATGAGATAATGACAAGTAGTGAAACTACCCACTGGTAGTACTCAAATCACAAGTTCAACTAAGGTCTCGTGCCCATCTTCTTTTCAGACGCCTCGGAGGATTATCGGGAATTGAAGAGGAAGCTAGGTTTGAAACTAGAGGGTTTGAGTGGGAATGAAGTTTTTTATGAAAGGATAGATACCGGATTGGAGCCAAATCAGCAATAAATGGGACATTAAGGTCGTTATGGATGACTTTACTCTTAACAAAATAAGGAGCATTGAGGATTTTAGGAAGGATTTTGGATTGTAGGGATTGGATACGAGAGGAATTCGATGACTTAGTGGAGCCCCAAAGCTCTACTCCGTAAGTCCAAATAGGTCATGATGGTTATGTAGATGCGTATTTTTTAATTAATTGGGAGCTAAGAGCGTTTGTCTAGTAAGTGTTGAAGTAACCTGAAACGTCGAGCGGTTTCTTGTCTTTTCAGTCTTGTATTAGGAATCAGTGAATTAAACTCTAATATCAAAGATGTTAGAGAGACGTAAGGTGACATGCTTATTCATATATTCTGAGTATTTATAAATAAATAATAATTCAGATTCTGATGGCACCAACCTTCTTATTTATATTAATACATAATAATAATAATAATAATACAAAATATAATAATATGCTAATCCTATACCACTCTAGCCACGTCACTCTTCTTATACAAATGTTTTACTTACACTTTAGACGAAGACATCACCATTTCTATCTTCGTCAAAATCCATTCGATGGTCCTTTTTACATAATATCATATTTGGTAGTTTCCGAACTTCTCCAAGTTTTTCACAGCTTTAAGTACTTCAATCGATCATTAAATTCCATCAGTGAAATTAGTGTTTGTTATAATTTATTTTTATTAATTGTTATTTTTATAAATTTTTGTTTTGAAGAGAAAAGATTGCCCTGGCCGGGTTTTCGAAGCTGGGTCGTCTGCGTACCCGTCTCAGTGCTCTAAACCATTGAGCTACCAGGGGTTGTATCCAAGTCAGACAAATCCGTTCTCTTAACCGATCCTATGTCCTCCATGTTCTCGCAATTTTGCGACCTGACCCCTGGTAGCCCAGTGGTTTAGAGCACTAGCATCTTTTCTCTTCACAACAAAAATATTTAAAAATAATTACCATAAAAATATATTATAAATAATATATTGACGTATGCCAACAAGTTCCTAATTAAAGTAATGTTCAATGAATAATCTTGCTCTTGTACATATCGCATACGAATAATACATTTGCATAAATACATAATACATCGCAAACATTTCGAGAACACAGGATACAGGATCGGTGAAGTGAACGCATTTGTCTGACTTGGGTCTCCCAGGGTCTGTACCTGGAAAAGATAGAAAGCCGACAGTTTTAGACAGGGGAGAAGTATAGATGTCGAGGGATCTAATGAAAGAAGTTGCATAAGTGTAACACTCACATAAGAGTAACATGTTATAGTGCAGAAAATATAGTGTCCACTACAACCCGTGAAGGATCAGGGGCTCAGTACATTGTAGAGACAGTAACTGTTTCTTGGACGGTTGTGCAGGGAGGTAATTTGTCCTAGATCACGCTCAACCGCCAGATTCCCCCCCCTTATTTTGGGCACCCACTTTTAGAGGCTGTGTGAGCCTCAGGAAGGTATTAGATACCACACTTCCTAGACAGTCATCTCCGGCCGCAAACAGACTAAATAAATGTCTTGCCTGCAGCGGGATTTGAACCTGGATTTTCGGTATGGCAACTCAGCACTCTACAACTGAGCCACTCCGTTCCCCCATTGTTTATATGGACTATTTTAAATTGTTCATGGGGTTTGAAAAAATCATGGGGTAGTATTATTATTCGGTTGCTAGAAGGAAAAATATATTCCTTAGCGTAGGAAGTTATGCTGAATATATTGATTTTCATCGATCCATTATATTTCAAATAAATATTTAAAGAGAAAAAAAATATAGTATAGAAAATTGTCTTGATTTGATTGTTAAAAACATCAATTCTGCTTGCTATATGTTACATTGTTTAAAATTATATAATTATTAAAATAAACCTTCGAACTGGTAGAGAAAACCCTCTTTCTGTTCCGGGTCTCCCAGTGTCTGTGACTGGAAAAGGTAAAGAGAGGCAGCCATAGAAGCATAATACTTTGCCGCAGGATATATTTTAAATATTGTTTTTATTTATTTTAAATAACTGTTTTGAATTATTGTTAATAATGGAGTACTATTATGATTCGTTTCCTAGAAGGGAAAAATATATTCCTAACCCTGCGTCGAGATATCAGGAGCAGTTTCGCTGAATATGGTGATTTTTATCGATCCATTATATTTCAAACTAAGATGTAAAGAGAAGGATTTTTTTTCTCCTTCTTCACATCAAGAGCTTTGTATAAAGACTTTCTTCCTTTTTTTTTTTTTTTTTTTGGAAGCTGTCAGTAATTTGTTACAGCCTTCTTGGCTTATCCTAGTAGGAAAGGGGAGATTAATTTAAGAACAGGGAGGCTGCTATCTGCCAGGGATTGAGCTCGGATTAGAGGCTAATTTTCGTCCTAATATCTTCGAGTCTATCAGCGTTAGTCCACTCGCCCGTGAGGACGATCCGTCTTTCGATGGCCGACTTAAATCCATTCTAAACTCTCCCCTTTTCATCGGATCTGACAAAACGAACAGAAAAAAAAAAATAGAAGAAAATCCCTTGTTTGTTCCAATCCCCATCTTCCTTTATAAGCCCGCTCATAATAAGGAATTATTCTTGAGTATAATCTTCTATCTAAAGATTTTTTTTATCAATATCCTAAGTTCAATATTGAGTGATAATAATAAATTCTTCATTTATTCCGTGGCAGGACCTTTTACAATTATATAATAACAATAATAATAATAATAAGGCTACAGCTGGTCTCTAGGCCGTTCCGTGAAATAAAAAGAAACAAAAAAAAGGTGTATATACAGGGTGTCCCGAGTTTAAATGGCAAAACTTCAGGAACTTATAGGGGGACCGAAAAACTAAGACAAAAAGTCCTTTAGAGATTTGCTCGTTTTTGCTTAGTTTTAGAGAAAATCGCAAAAAAAGAAACAAAAAAAGGGTGTATATACAGGGTGTCCCGAATTTAAATGGCAAAATTTCAGGAACTTATAGGGGACCGAAAAACTAAGACAAAAAGTCCTTTAGAGATTTGCTCGTTTTTGCTTAGTTTTAGAGAAAATCGCAAAAAAAGAAACAAAAAAAGGGTGTATATACAGAGTGTCCCGAATTTAAATGGCAAAACTTCAGGAACTTATAGGGGACCGAAAAACTAAGACAAAAAGTCCTTTAGAGATTTGCTCGTTTTTGCTTAGTTTTAGAGAAAATCGTAAAAAAGAAACAAAACAAGTTTTCATTTTTATATTTATTTATTTATATTTATGTTATGTTCTTTTTAATGTAAATATTGCTCAAAAGGTTGTCCTCTTGCACCAATGCAAGCATTACAACTAGCACTCACTTGATAAATTGCAGCTAAACATTGTTCTGATGATATTTGGTGCACTGCATCTATGATTCGGTCTCTTAATTGCTCTCTTGAGTTGATTGACCCCGAATAAACTTTCTGCTTCAAGGTTCCCCATACGAAGAAATCCATGGGTGTCATATCAGGTGATCTGGGTGGCCTAGGTACTACTCCTACACGTCCAATCCATCGTTGTGGATAATTTATATCCAGCCAAGCTCGAGCAACTCTGCTATAATGAGCTGGACATCCATCGAGTTGGAACCACATTTCAATCCGCCGTTGTAAGGGAATGTCATCTGAATGATTAGAAAAGTCGTTTTCCGAAAAATGTGTAAATGTGATACCATTCAATCTTCCAGGTAAAAAATATGGTCCCACCAGTAATCCGTTCCAAATTCCAAGCCAAATAGCAAATTCATGCTGAAACCTATTCCCTCTAAAAGCTCTGGGATTTTCAATCAACATGATAATTTCTTTGATTAACAATTCCTCCTCTTGTAAAGGTAGTTTCATCGGTCCATATAATTTTTAATGGAAATAAATGATCATCGCGATTTTTTTCAAGAAACCAGTAACTAAAATTCAATTTCATGACATAATCTTGAGGTAATAAATTCTGAACTTTTTGAAGATGGTATGGGTAGCGATTATCACCTTTCAAAGTTCGCCATATTGCTTGCCGCGATATTGCTAATGCAGCAGATGCTCTTCGGATGCTAGTCTCAGGATTGTTATCGAAGTGGCGTTGGACACAATTTCTTCTCCGATAATCTGCTCTTACTGCTGCCTGGAATTGGTCGCCTTCATTACGTATTAAGAATGACCCAGTCTCTCGTAGTCTATTAAACGTTAACGAAAAGACTCGTCGATTAGGCACTCTTCTATTTGGAAAACGGCGCGCAAATTCCCGCACCGCTTCTAAAGCATTACCGTTACAGAAACCATACACAAAAATCATATCAGCGTATTCAACATTAGAATATGTATGCGGCATTGTGGCTGATGCTATTCACACAAAAGTATCTGAGTAACTGACTGAAGACTGATTTAGGAATTATAATTCTAGAAGGAAGCCAAAATGTAAACAAATAAAAGAATGTAAAGGATAACATTAAGTGTTTACATATCTCACTGCCTAGCCTGGCGAACTTTGAAAGGTGAGAATCCCTACCTGTAACATTTTTGTTTTGTCTCTTTTTTTGCGATTTTCTCTAAAACTAAGCAAAAACGAGCAAATCTCTAAAGGACTTTTTGTCTTAGTTTTTCGGTCCACTATAAGTTCCTGAAGTTTTGCCATTTAAATTCGGGACACCCTGTATATAATATTGTATTATGTTGGTTGAATAAGTTAAATTTTCGTAGAATTTTATACCATAATTAAGGTAAAAGTTCCACAGGCTGTCGTCTAGGGACAAGTGACAACAAGTTATAACTTTTCATTCATTTATTTTGATTAGATTGATTTATCAATCTAACGGCGCTTGGCCTCCTCAGTAATCCTCCACTCCGACCTGTCTTCGGCTGACCTTTTCCGTCTGCCGACGCCCAACGTCCGAAGATCCTCCACATCCGGCAGCCAACGAAGTCTAGGTCTCTGCTCTTCCTTTCACCAGGGTGTCAATCCATCATCATTTTTGGTAGTCTACTTCTTTACTTAATCTACTTTCTTCGTTTCATTCTTTGTATGTGCCTCAGCAATCTTATCCTGGCACTCTTAAACGTGGCAAATAAATCTGGTGTACTATATAGATTTCTAAGTTCCTCGTTTGTCTTCATCCGCCACCGATTTCCTTCTTTTGCAGGGCTGAGGATTTTTCTTTCTCACATGTTTAAAAGCCTTTCATCTTTGCGTGTTGTCCAAGATTCACTTCCATACATGACCACTGGTTGAAGGAGAGTACGATACACTCTTATTTTGAGATCTCTGTATATATTTCGGTTTCGAAATCTTTTCATTAGAGATCAGTAGCATCGATTGCCAGCAGTTATCCTTGCCTTAATTCTTCTCTAATCTTATTATCTTCAGTGATAACCGTGCCCAAATACATAATAAACTGCTGTTCTCTTTCGAAACGATATCCAGCCTCCTCGATATACCTGTTCCCATCTTCTTCCTTTCTGGTCCTCGCGCATTTAATTTTTTCCATATTAAGTTCCAGTCCTGTTCTACTAGCGGTTACTTCGCTCTGTTCGAATGCTTCAAGTGACTGACTGTTCTTCCGGTAATCACAATATCATCTGCAAACGCTAGATGCTCTGTCATTATCTGGTAGATACGTCCTACAGGCCTTGTCCGGATCGACCTCATGACCAATATTTTTTAATATTCTCAAAAAAAAAGGATAATCGTGAGCTTTAGTGTGAAAATGTATATATTTCAGTTATGATTTCATTAAGAAATGAACTTTTCAACAAATATACTTCATTTACTCTTCGTTTTAACGTTAATGGTTTGATGAAACGTTTACGGAAATATACATATTTCCCATAATTATACTATTTTTTCATACTAAAACTCAGGATTATTTTTATTTTCGAGAATATTAAAAAGGAAAATAATGAAAAGTTTAAACTTGTTTGGTCTCAACTCGTAGCGACAATCTGCGGAACTAATACCATAATTAATTTCATGATGTCTAAGTGGAATAAACCTGAAGGTTTTTTCCGGTCATAAAAAATACTATATTTGTATACAATGCTAATAAAGGACTAAAAAAAAACCTGGCTACTGTATTTAAAGATAAATACGAATAAAAAAGCTGTATTAGATATCATGCAAGTGAATCAATATTTATGTAACTTATTTCCTCTTGCCAGACAGATTTATAATGCTGAATACATAAAGAGATAATAGCCTCATTACGTAAGAACGCTTAACCTGACCAATTCTTGAAGCAGGGTACGATGTTTTTACAAGCGGTACATCCACATTAAAGTTGGCTTAAATTATTCCTTCAGATCCTGTAAATTTTCATGGTTTTATGTTTATAACAATAAATAAAATACTTTTGTAGACAATAAAACTTCAGGTTTTTCCATATTTCTGTCGAGAGAGAAACAACTGAAAAAACTATACCTGCAATTGTCACCAATAATTGTAACAAGGTTGCTAAGGGAGACGACATTTATATAGGACTCTTGGTAATCACATTTATCTTACTAATATTATAAATGTGAAAGTTTGTATGTTTGTCTCTCTTTCACGCAAAAACTACTGAATGGATTTGGATGAAACTTTAGAGTAATATAGGTTATTCATCAGAATAGAACATAGGCTATAGCAAGTGAGGAATTTGGGGGGGGGCGTACGAGGGCACGTGCCCCCCCTCTCCGACAGTTTTTTAGGTAATGTAGAGAATCCATTATAGTACATAATTAAAGGCAAATCACATGATAATAGTTATTAAAATAACAGAAAGGACAGGAGTGAAACTATTTGTTTTGATATCCTACAAATCTTACTAATATTATAAATGTGAAAGTTTGTATGTTTGTCTCTCTTTCACGCAAAAACTACTGAATGGATTTGGATGAAACTTTACAGTAATATAGGTTATACATCAGAATAACACATAGGCTATAGCCAGCGAGGAATTTGGGGGGAGGGACGCACGAGGGCACGTGCCCCCTCGACAGTTTTTTAGGTAATGTAGAGAATCCATTATAGTACATAATTAAAGGCAAATCACATGATAATAGTTGTTAAAATAACAGAAAGGACGGAAGTGAAACTATTTGTTTTGATATCCTACGAATATTATAAATGCGAATGTTTGTTACTCATTCAGGCAAGAACTACTGAACGGATTTGGATGAAACTTATTGAATAAAATAGGTTATACATCTAGGCTACATCAAGGGCAGATTTATGTGGGGTCACGTGAGCATGCCCCCCCGTTATAATACATAATTAAAGACAAATCAGGAACATAGCCTCTTGAAATTTGTAGATAGGTTTTTTGTGTAGTTTAAGAAAGAAATTTGGATAATTCCACCCCAAGGGTTTCCTTTTTAATATAAAGGGGATTCAAAGGTTGTAGAGAATCTGTCAGTTTTGAAGTTAGACATCTGAAATTATGGATGTACGAGTAACTTATATTTAAAAAAAAAAATTAAATTATTTATTTAAATTGATCTTTCACGAAACTTTATGTGGCAGGCCGAATTCCACGCGAGCGAAGCCGCGGGCATAAGCTAGTAGATACATATATGAGAAAACTAAAACTAAAATAAAATAAAATTAAAAAAAATATCAAAAAGCAAGAAAGGAAGATCTTCAGGAAAATCCTAGGAGATGTACCCAAGATGGTTATAGGCTACAATCAATCAAAACAACAGAAACAGTTTCAAACATTGAAATTGACATTAGGAAAAGACGAATGAAATTCTTTGGACACCTTGCGAGATTACCAGAAAATCGACTGTCAAAAATAATATTAGATTATGCTAGCTCACTTAAGAAATCAACACCTTAGCTGGACGAACTTCGAAAGGACCTCAAAAACGTAAACATATGTGCAACAGATATTTTAACCCTGAACTTTTTCTGTACAAAACCTACATTATTTAGACGAATTAGTTTGTCATCTTTTTACTTTATTCCCTAGGGAATAAAGTTAATTTTTTGTCTCAATTTCTAATTGAGCACAGGGAGAAAAGACGTACTTTAGTCCTAATTAATTGAGCCAAAAACATATGTTTTTGTACCAGCTGGAGATAAAAGTTTTTTTTAATTATATGTTTTACTCTTTGCACTTAATAATATTTACTTCTAGCTACTAATAATCTCTTATCTACTAAAAAAAATAAAGAAAAAAGTAGTTGAACAGAGCAAAAACTCTAATAGAACCATAAAATGATTAGAATTCAAATGGAAAATTCCATTCTTGAGAATCCTTGAGCTTGTAAGATGTCGGTAAACAACTCAACAAGTGTCGACCCACGATGGCTCACAATGAAAAATATCTTATATCAATTAATCCTAAGAAAACCACTTCACGTGAACCAAGATCAGTAATGCTACCTTTAGGCTATATAATAATTTAATGACAATAATTATGTATATTTTTTAAATTAATTTATTTCTGATTTTTACATTAGTAAAATATCGAAAGTTTGGTTTGAAAATTACAAACATGAAAATACATAAGAAAAAACTTGGAATTCAATTCAATTCAGATAATAATATAATGAATATAGCGGTGAAGATAAAATTAAAATTATTAAATTTTTTAAAGAGAAAAGGTAGGCCCTCGACCGGGATTTGAACCCGGGACCTTTGTCTCACCGTGACATAGCTCTGCCAATGGAGGACCTATCTTTTCTCTTTAAAAAATAAAAATATTTATAACTTATAAAAAATGACCAATAATTATAAAAAAAATATAAATAATAATATGACGTAAGTCAATAAGATCCTAAAATGAAAATTAATGTTCAAAGAACTTCGTTCTAGTGTATTCATCGCAAAAATGGCGGGAGCACACTGGGGCTTTAGGATCTATGAGAGAGAAGGTTTGTTCTCGACCGGGAGGGGCCTTGGATAGCTCAATTGGCAGAGCGATGTCACGGTGAGACAAAGGTTCCGGGTTCAAATCCCGGTCGAGGGCCTATCTTTTCTCTTTAAAATATAAAAATATTTATAACTCATAAAAAATGACCAATAATTATAAAAAATTAAAATTATTAAAATTGGAGTTTTATTAATAATTAAAAACTATGGAAATTGGAGTAGTTAAACTAGTATATAAGAAAATGAAAAATTATATAAATCAAAGGCTTTATATGTGGATTAGCGCCGGCTCTAGCCCATGTCGCGCCGTGTGCAATCGTGACCTAGGCGGCCTATAGTAGGCGCGTGATTAAAATTGAGCGCTTACAGTTTACAAGGTGTTACAAAAAATGGCAAAACTCTTAAGGAGGTGAATGTGCCCATGAAACTAAACAAATTTTGCTATGGGATCAACATATAATGAAAATTTTTGAGACTTGTGACGCCTCGCGGCGCCCCTGGAGACCCGGCGCTGTGTGCCCCGCATACCCTGCACATAAGCTGGCTCTGATGTTGATAAACAACCATATATATGTCATTGGGTCAGAGTTATTCTAAAAATGAGGACTTTGGATAGAAAATAATATGGATTAACAATATCATTTGTGTTATGGATTCAATATAATACAAAAATCCTGATTGTATTTAGTTCTAGGTTCTACATAAAATGGACAGGCAAAAAATATGTGCTCTAGTTCATCAAGTGAATTATTTAAACTTAAAGGCCAATAGTCTTCAGTATCAATTCTATGGGCTAACTAGATATATATATATATGACTAACTTTTGCCCGCGGCTTCGCTCGCCTAGAATTTGGACTACCGCATAAAGTTTCTTGACAGTGCTTTTTAACGATAATTTAAAATAATAAATAATTTAATTTTTTTCACTATAGGTTACTCGTACAAAATTTCAGATGTCTAACTTCAAAACTGACGGATTCCATACAACCTTTGAACCCATATTATAATAAGGGTGGAATTATCCAAACTTCTTTCTTAAATCATACAAAGGACCTATCTGCGAATTTCAAGATGCTAAATTCCTGATTTGCCTTTAATTATGTACTATAATGGATTCTCCATAGTACCTCTAAAACTGTCGGGGGTGGGGAGGGGATCGTGTCCCCGTGCGCCCCCCTAAATCCGCGCTTGCTATAGCTTATGTGTTATTCTGATGTATAACCTATATTACTGTAAAGTTTCATCCAAATCCGTTCAGTAGTTTTTGCGTGAAAGAGAGACAAACATACAAACTTTCACATTTATAATATTAGTAAGATAATATAAAAAATCAGTATAAAAAAAAATATAAATGTAATAATCAATATAAAAAACTTGGGTTCAATACGAGCCTCACTCAACCGCTAGATTTCTCCCTATTTTGGGTACCCACTTTATGGAGGATGGATGAGCCCCAGGAAGGTCTCCAGATCCCAAAGTGTCCATCACTGGCTATTAATAAATTAATAAACTATCTTAGGCACGGAAACCCTGCGCTCTACGACTGATCCACAGCGCTGCCATAGTAATAAATAATATATAATTATTTATTTATTGCTTTAATACATTGAAATAAGTTCATCTAATACATTTTTATTGCATATTAAATATTTTAAAAAGATAGATATGTAGAACATTCTTAACTTAGATTTTATGGAATATGGGTATTCTCATTTTATTAAAAAATACTCCAAGAATTTTCGAAGAATTCAGTAACATGAAGCGAGGAAACCCAACGTTTCAAGAGGATTTATATAACAAGACCTTGAGAATGTTAAGGAATGCATTTTCACTCTTTCCTTCGAAACATATCTGAAATTTTTCGGATAAGATATCTCGAAAAAAAAAATTAAAAGTTTTTCCATGATTCTAGGGAAATGTTTTGAGTTGTTTACAAAAAGAAATTTTTTTAACTTAGAAAAAATGTGTTTATAACTTTTTTAAGAGACTGCCACTGTATACCTAATCAAAATAGAAAATTAGTTTCAAAATTATTTTATAGGTATGCTATGTCGACCCTCAGGCAATGTCGTATAATCGACACTCTATGATATATATTCTATAGATTTTTCTCGATTGCTGCTAAAAACTATCAGAATCATCGGTTACTTGATGTGTCTTTTGATGTCTTTTCACAAACAAATATTGTTTTTCGAAATAAAGGCGGTTTTGAGAGGGTAACCCAACCTCGCCTTGCAACGAATCATGTTTTCTATTTTGGTCGTAGCCCCATGAATAGTCCTTTTGGGGCCGATTCACCAGTGTCCATCCAGACTGATTTACTATCGGGTTCAAGGACTTTTTCAAATCGGTCTAGATCCCTGGATCATGGCTGTTCTGCGTCAGAAGGCTCTAAATGACTTATATTTCTTTCTCCGAAGCAGATCCTCCCTAGAAGAAACTTCCGGACGGCTATTGACATCCCGGAAAACCACAACACGATTCTCGACAGTAGTACATAGGATTATCGATCCTCTGCTCGGTCCCTGTTAGTTGTATCCAGTAGGCAGACGTGTCTTGGGATGAGTAGTTTTCCTGGTTAATGGTTAAACAACTAGAGGAACTACCTCTCAAAGTTCTTTTGTGTTATATATTTGTATATAATAGCGTATTAATCAAATGAATTATTAAGCATACAATAATAGAAATTATAAAATTAATCGATCTAAGTTTAGAAACTGTACACTTCTGTTTATTATTGAGACGTTTTAATAGTGAGATGAAACGTTGTTGCTTGGTAATTTAAAATCCATATTTAAAGTCAGCAAGGTAACAACTCATTACCGAATCAAGGACATCTGAATCAAACTGCGTTCTGTTTTTTTATGCGCATCCGCCTCCGATCACTTATTAATGCAAGTAATTTCCATATTATAAATAGCTATTTAAATGGTGTATATATGCAAATCATAAAACTGTTCATGTAATTTTACTACAGTGGGTACTTAACGTTTCAGTAGAGCTGCCTCAATGTTATTCTAGAAATTGAAGTTTAGCTTAGTACTTAGTTTGTAATACACCCCTAGTGAGCCTATTGACATATGAGTACCTGATTAGTTAGCTGAGTCACTTTAACTAATCAGACGTTGCTACAGTGGAATTTTTTGGCTATCCGTTTATAATTAGGATAGGGATATTAAAAAAGAACCTTCCACTGCACAGGTTCGGGACCGCCACTGTACGTCCTTTCCGAAGGACGGCATAACTACAATTTTTTTTACTCCCTTTAAAAAAATCCACCGCCACTTCCCAGGCTGCGAACCTGATATTTTAGACCACTAGGTTGTTTTGCTAACCACTAGACCAGAGGTGACCCCGAAAAATGTCTTAATCGCACATCACTGGATTCTCTGTATTGAAATAAAAGAAAAAAAAGAAAGAAATACCTGTACCACTACAACCCGTGACCGGGTCTGGGGTTCAGTACATGGTAGAGACCTTACTGTTTCATGGACAACGGTTCTGCAAGGAGGTGACGTCCGAGGTCACGCTGAACCACCAGATTTTCCCCCCTTCTTTTGGGCACCCCATTTTTATAATATATTATTGAGGCTGGGTGAGCCCCAGGAGGGTCTTAGATCCCATATGATCCATCTCTGGCTGCAAAAAGACTAAATAAAAGTCTTACCAGCAGCGGGATTTGAACAAGGATTTCCGGTATAGCAACTCAAAGCTTTACCACTGAGCCACTTCGCTCCCATGTATTGAAATAACAGCCCTAAAATCGAAATCTGAGAATAAAATGTAACTTGTTCTAAATATTTTTATTTTCAAGAGAAAAGATTTGTCCTGGCCGGGATTCATTGCAAACATTGCGAGAACACGGGGATATAGGATCGGTGAAGAGAATGGATTTTTCTGGCTTGGACCTTGGAGATGTCAAGGGATGTTGGAAAAGCAAGGATTTAAATGAAGCCAGTAAAGAAGCATGGCGGATGAAAGGAGGGATTGAGTTCCACACAGTGGTGGAGCGGGCGAGGAAGGAACGCTCGAATACTTTGGTTCTGTGGGAACGAGTATAGAGATCGGAAAGGCAGGATCTTGTTTTGTGGTGCTGGACTGAGGATTTGAATCGGAGGAGACTGTAGATAAATGAAGGGTGTTGCGAGTTAATGGATTGGTATAGAAAATCACTAAGGAAATATTGTCTACGAATGGGAGGCAAGAGTCACTTTAACTCATCGTAGTGATGTGACATACGGGATCGCCTCGAAGTACCAAGGACAAATCTTAGAGCGCAGTTCATTATTCGCTTTAAACGGCCCTCAAGCATTTTCGAAAGGTCCCCGTATACCACACCACAGTCATATTTTGATAAACATTAGCCAAAACGCAATAAGTAATAAAATCCTGGACCATCTCAATTGCATCTTGTAAATACTAAGATATAAGAGGTACTTCTGCCTTGCCTTGATCAGTCGTAAACATTCTGTTTACAACAACAAGGTCCAATTGAGTTTTAAAAAGTATTCCGTTCGAGATAAGACTTTGTTTTATCGTGTTGTTGTTTGATTAACCTTATTATCGCATTAGGCTGATTATAAGGAAATAATGCACGTGATTAAAAGGCTTACTTTGTTTTGAAATGAAAATCGAGGGCAATAAAAATTCCACATATCTTGATCAAAACACACGCCATCTCCTAATATTCTCCCTAAGCCCTATCCATATCGTTTGGAGAACTATACAAGAAAAAACCTGTACCACTACAAACCTTGAAAGGGTCCGGGGTTCAGTACATGGTAGAGACTGTACTGAGTCTTGGAGAATGGTTGTACAGGGGAGGAGATGTGTCCTAAATCACATTAAACCGCCCGATTTTCCTTGATATTATCTGTTTTAAATTTTTTCCAAACGCTGTCACCAGAGCACCTAATCCTCTGTTGGACAGATAAACATCCCAGGGAAAATTAAAAAAAAATCTGTAAGATGAATAATTTTAATAATAGAAATATTGGATGCTATCGTGAGATTGCTACAATTTAAGTACGGATAACTATTTATAAAGATATTTATCATTTAAAAATAGTTATCCATTTTTTCCGATAGTAAAAGTCTTGATTGCCGGGGAGTTGTGTTATTAAATGAAAGTATTAAAGGGGGCACGTGCCCCCCCTCCTGACTGTGTTTTGTGTACTGTGGAGAATCCATTACAATACATACTTATAGGCAAATCATGTGATGATAGCTGTTAAAATAACAGAAATAACATGAGTGAAACTATTGTTTAGATATTTTAATAAACCTTTCTATAAATACTACTAGTGTATTTCCCAGTTATTGTTGATTTTTTTGCCCGTCTCCCCGTTGTGCCCCCACAGAAAATAATCCCGAATCCGCCCTTGTCCTTAATTAGGTGGAAAATCTGGCAGTGCAGCGAGTTGTAGGCCAAATCACCTCCCTCAATCGTTGGCTGGAGACACAGTTTTGTTCTCTAGCAACGCTTTAGTGTGTCAATACTTTCTGTCCAGATCGTAACAATTATGCAGAGTAAAGTAATCGGTTAAGATATTAATTAAACCAATAAACGGTTATATTAAGGGTTAGGAAAGCTTTCTAGAATTCGAAGTCAAAACGTAGATGGGAGTGTCCCATATTGAGGATTTGGGTTTCGAATGAATTCAGTGAAGATAGACGGAACTCTATGCTTTCGGACGCTAGATTTTGTTATCGCCATCGAGCATTTTCTGTGAACTTAGATTTTTATATGTTTATACCATGTTTAATATTAAATAGGGATCGGAGTGGCTCATTGGTCTGACTTTTCATTAGTCTGTTATGAGCTGCAGAAAGGTCATGTGGGATCGTGGACCTTCCTTTGGCTCACCCAGCCTCTGTAAAGTGGGTACCCAAAAGAAGGGGGAAAATCTGAAATAAGGACAAATCACCTCCCTGCACAACCGATGTCCATTAAACAGTACAGTCTCTACCATGTACTGAACCCCAGACCTGTTCACGGATTTTCTTTCAAATTAAATATCAAAGTTTATAATGGCATTGAATAAAGAACATAAACAAGGAGATAACGACTTGAATGGATTTGGAAAAATAAATTGAAGAAACTTGAAGTAAATAGATCAATAGATAGAGAATAGGATATGATCGAAATTGAGAGTTGGCTTCGTTAGAAAAAGTCGAAATAAAATTCATTCTATGCTTTACATTTATAAGCGTTACTTAACTATGGTTAACATAATGCTTTTGAAATGCAAATAGCTGTTAAATGTAATATCTTTTTTTATTATTTATTGATTCTTGAAATTTACAACTGTATTATAATGATACAACAAGTAAATGGGAGGAATGATTCATAAAGGTAAGTAGATAAGCTACTCAGAGATCGTAGACGTAACGAGGGTGGGTTATTGGGGATGTAACCCCCTCATTGCTTAGAAGAAATTTAAAAAAAAAATTGTAAGTAACAATTTAAAAATAAAATAAAACTTTGAAGGATTTTACTATTTCAAATTTATTATTGTGGGAACACAGAAGTAAGGGTCAATAATGCCAAAACACAACAAAGAAAGTGCAAACACAGTTATTTTAATGAATAAAAGGTACACTAAAATGACAAACCAAAACGTAATACTGTTTATTTACAATTAATTATATTATTATAGCGGCAATAGTGGCATCTAGCGGCAACAATAAGATCGCAAATGTGAGAAGAACAGTTTAGACAATTCTTAGAATCTAGGAATAAAGTCTGGATGGATTTAGAAAGCTCCCTATGCAATTAAGTATAGTAAGTTATTGCAACTAATAAATAGCTAAAACAACTTATAAATGTAGTTAAAATCTTCTTCTTGATTGCCCTTCCAAAAATGACATTTATAACTTCCAAAATAACATTTATAACAAATTATAATCTATTTTTTTAATTTGAAGCTGCATGATTATAGTATAATACATATAATACCTATATTACGAGACATCTTTTTTGAAGGGAGTAATATGTTGCAGTGGTTGACTGGTGGGGGTTAATCCCCCTATGAGTCATCTCTAGTTACGCCAATGTCAGTCATAGTACTCAAAAAGTTCAACTTAGAAGGTCATGAGGCCATTTTCTTTTCAGACGCCTCAGAGAATTATCAGGGATTGAAGAGGTTGCTAGGTTTGAAACTTAATGAAGTTTGTCATGAAAAGATTGATATCGGATTCGGGCCAAATCAGCAACAAATGAAACATTGAGGCCATTATGGATGACTACATTCCTAAGTAAGGAGCATTAAGGATTTTACGAAGGATTTTGGATTGTAAGGATTGGATAGGAGAGAAATTCGATGGCTTAGTGGAGCCCCAAAGCTCTACTCCGTAAGTACAAATAGGCCTTGTATATGAGTCTTTGGTAATTAATTAGGAGCTTAGAGTTTGTCTAGTAAGTGTTGCAGTAGCCCGAAACGTTGCAGCCTATATCTATTCTAAAATTGTAATAAATGATAAGTATTAATGGAGAACGGAGATAGTTGGGGGGGTGCAGTAAAAAAAAAGACACTAAATAAGTACTAGACATATACTTAGTAAGTGCCGACGTTTCGACCTACAGTGTAGGTCATCTTCAGGGCTATTTGAAGACAGGAGCCGTTGGTTAGCCGGCTTAGAATTGTTGGTTAGCCGGTGCACGCAACGGCTCCTATCTCCAAATCGCCCTGAAGATGACCTACACTGTAGGTCGAAACGTCGGCACTTACTAAATATAAGTCTAGTACTTATTTAGTGTTTTTTTTTTTTTTTTTACTGCACCCCCCCAACTATCTCCGTTCTCCATTTTATCATCCAGTCAACTACTTTCCTCTCAGACAAGTATTAATGAATAGTTGTGTTTCTTTTACAAAAAAATATGAAAACGACTACTACTTTACTGCAGATTAATAAACATCGATGACATATGTATTAAAAAAATAAACATAAAAAACTCTCCTGTTTCTTTGTTTATTACTTAATTGGCTTTAGTACTTGGAAATCCAGATCCTTGTGTCCAGATAAATAATTTATCTATACGCACAGCAGGTGCGAATTCGTGACCTTGATTTGAAGAGAACGCACCCAATTGTGATCTCATGATTTATTGAAAAATTAACATTCATCTCATGAGTTCATTACTTACGTCAATTAACACTGTTACCTTATCTGTGTCAAACATTCTTATACCTTAAGACTGTATTACGTTTAAATACTTCAGATATGAAGTAATAGTGGAATTCAGTGCAACATAGGATTTTATAAAAGAAATAACTAAACCAGACTAGCAGCAAATTATTTTAGTAGTTAGTACCAAAAAAGTCTTATAGCATCCAGGATGAGTGTTTTAAATAAAGGGTTTATCGCGAGGTCGGGTAGATAGAGAAACAAAAAAAAAAAAAAAAAAGACGAAAGAAAGAAACAAAATAAAACAAGTGATACTTTCTCATTACTAGCGGCGAGAATAGGACGTAGAGAACACTCTCGAGTATCTTCCTAACACAAAATCACAACCGCCACAGATTTTTCCTTAGCCCCCTCTACATTTTTTCTGATTATGGAGTGTTTATTTAAACCTACACTTGCCTTTTTAGTTCTACTATTTTATTATTTCTCTTATAAAAACAAGCAAAGAAATACTAAGGACATTTTTTAAATTTAAAATTGTGTCTGTAGTGAGATGTTTAGCTCAGTGATAAAGCAGTTAATTACTAAGTTAAAGATTCTGGGCACAGACCCGACTGTGACAGATAAATTTAATCTGTTACGGAAGGAGTGTGTGATGATCCCTCTAAGGCTCACCTCGATAAAGTGGGTATTCTTAATTGAGGAAAAAACAAGGAGGTTGAGCTTGAAATCGGACTTCTCTTGCCTGCGCAACCGTTGTCTTAGAAAATGTTCATTCTCTACCATCTACGTAACCCATAGTCTATACCATGTAGGTATCGAACCTTTGGGGTCGTTAAGTCACGTATTATTATCTCTGCCTTTCCTTGTGGTTTCTGATATATATATATATATATATATATATCTTTCGGTTTACCTCCCCATTTTTATTTCCCTTTATATTATGTTTACTTTTTTATCCTTTCTTTACATTTAGTTTCTGTATTTTATTTTATATTCGTTATCTTTAATTACTATATCTGTCACTATTTTAATTTATGTTCATTATCTTTAATTTTCATATCTGTCACTATTTTAATTTTCTACATTACATGTCACTATATTCTTGTTACTGTAACCTTTTTATATATTTTTTGTTCTGTTTCTTTCTCTCTCATAGCCCTGAAGATGGCCTACACTGTAGGTCGAAACGTCGGCATTAACTAAATATAAGTCTAGTACTTATTTAGTGTTTTTTTTACTGCACCCCCCAACTATCTCCGTTCTCTATATTTATTTTAGTGTGCTATTTAATGTTTTTACTAAAAGCCCCTTTGTTTCACTGTCAGGGCATGAGTATGAGACTAACCTAGTCTCGGTACGTCGCATAAGAAGTTTAAGAAAGACTGAAACTCGAAAACTAAATCACAATATATTTTCCATAACAGTCAAGATAAGTAGAAACCAATATATATATATATATATATATATATATATATACATATATATAGAGAGAGAGAGAGAGAGAGTGTGTATATATGTAGCAATGGGTCGGAGAAGGAAACCATAAAAGAGAGAATAACTAAATTGGAAAGACTATGCTTCGCGACAAGCAATTTATATAATAAAAGCCTGTCAACAACCGCGAAGATAGGACACAAAAATACGGTCGTCAAACCGGTATGGAATGGAAACCACTTCCTTCCCCATCATAAAGGAAAATGTTGGAGATAGAAAGAAGAATACTGAGAATAATTTACGGTCCAAAGAAGACACAAGAAGGCTATAGGTTGAGACCTATAAAGAAGTGAATGATTTGGAAACGGGCATAAGAATAAGAAGATTAAGGTTCTACGGACATATAGTGAAGATGCACCCAAAGAGATTAAACAGAGAAATCTATAAAGTGAGAGGATATAAGAGTTCTGGGGGCTACATCAAACAGATGAAGGAAGAAACTGAGAGATTGAAAATAATAGACCAGGACTGTTTCGATAGGGATGATTATGGGAAGTGAGAGAAATTAAGGTCCTTGTGGAAAAGAGAGATACGAGGAATGGAATAGCGTGGACTGAGGAAAGAAGGAATGAGAGAACGAAGTGGTCTCTTAAGGCCATTCATAAAAAAAAAAAAAAAAGAAGCTTGTCATATGTTTTCAATTGCGTAGAGAAATTTATTGTTGCTAACCCTAATTCCGTTAGAATTTAATTAGCTCACTAAATTAAAGCTTGCAAATAACCAAAGTGGTTAGCGGACCGATCTTGTAAATAGGAAGAGATCGATATAAACAACAGACACTCCGCCCTAAACAAGAAAGCGGAGCTCTGCGAACTGCTGAAAGCCACCAATGGGATCCAGCATTTCACCTGCTGTCGTGGTGGTGGAGCTGTTCCGATCCGACTCCCTAATTGGTTAAAATATGCAGATTAAAACAAGACCTCAACCCTGCGCCCCCCTCCCGAACTCCTAGGCAAATTTATTTTCACATGAGGCTCTGTTATCCTCGATCCCTTCCCCTGCCTTTATGGCCTTCCAGGGAACTCTTATTAACATTGGGGCGAAACCTCAACGGTGAGGAATTTCGGTTGAATTGTTTAACGGAATGAGGCGCGAGGGATTCTATGGATATATTTTCTCTTCGTTTGAATTTGTTTTTATTTATTTTTGTTATAGTTTCCAATACGCTTTATTTGAACTCAGTGATAACAGAAATGAAACGTGTGAACATTACTGATGATGATCGATGTAATATAATGTTAATGATGAAATATATGATAGGTTGTTATACTAGCCACTACATCGCAGGTGACTCTTAAGACTAGATTAAAACAGGGGTACGAGAGATACAAGAAATTTTCAGTAATAAGGGGTGAACAATCTATGTAATTTGACATGCACTGGTAATAAGGCTCTAAACTATAATAAAATCATTGTATTTTTAAACTATAATAGTAACTAGATGGGGAAAAGCACAGTTTCCATTAAGACTAAGATATAGCAGCATAAGTCAGTAATTAGACCGGTCCTAAGTACACTCACATAAATCGAAAAGAAAGAAAGAAAAATCCTCAGAAAAAATTGAAAATGGAATCTAGAAACTCAGGATCAATCGATAAATTTATAGTCGAACAGACAGAATTGTTTTCGCAACAAAGAGAATACATTTTTCGATATCTAAAGAGAATATATGAAAACAGATTAGGGGCGACTTGAGGTCTGGTGGTTAGCGTAACAAACTACTAAGCCCAAGAAAAAAAAATAAATAAAGTTTTATTCCTTAAATTTGCTAATTTACAATTTTGTAACAATTATTTAATACATGTTGAAGTATAACAATTTACACTGCAAGTTGAATAACATAATAAATACAAGCTGTAATATATTTATAACAGTAGGCAAAAGAAGAAAAAACCTACACAAAATATAAACATAAATAAAATAGAAAAATAAATAAGTAAAAATAAGTATAATATTTTGTAGTAAAAATAAACAATTTTAGTACAATTTTTTTTTCCCCATTTAAGGAATAAATTCGCTTATGATTGATAACTTATTATAATGTATTAAATTAATTATATTTATTCTAATAGTATATGTCTAGTTCGTCTATGTATGTATCGTCTTAAGGTTTGTTTGTTATAACTGCATATTGATTGCATTAAGGGATTTCCTGAGTTTTTTGTTAAGTTGAAAAAGTTCCAAGTCTGAGAGTGAATAAACTGTTTAATTGTTTGTAGGTCTAAATCAAGTATCATGTCGGTTATTTTTGTGTACCTGGGGTAGTCAGTTATGATTCTCATACATAAGTTCTGTATTCTTTCTATTTTTTTATAGTTGGAGTCACAGGTGTAGCTCCATACAGGAGAGGCATATGTCAGAAAAGGTCTTATGACTGATTTATATAATATAATTTTGTTTTTACTAGAGAGCGGAGATTTTCTGCGGAAATATGGGGCCATAGTACTTATAAGTTTTTTGGCTTTACAACATTTGTTATTTTAACTAAGCCCAAGATCAGGGGTTCGTAGCCCGGTTATTGTATAGATAGTTGTTGTAGAACGAGATTACGTTCTACCGCCGGGTTTCCCCCCTCCCCCTTCCCCCCCCGAATTGACCCACTTATTGAATTGAATAAAAAATTCAAAAATCAAGCAACGAAACTTTAATTACTGTAAGCAACTAAGTACTGTAATTGAAGACGTAATGGTTGACTTGACGTGATTCAGCAATGTTGGAAATGGACGGTTGTGCTGTCAATATATTTTTACAAAAACTTACTAACTTATTTATTTTATTCAAACGTTTCGGTCTAATTTTTAGACCATCTTCAGGGCAGATGAATTTAGAGTCTTAAGATCCGGTGGTCGATCGCGATTTAGGACAAATTTCCTCCCTGCACAACCGTTGTCTAAGAAACAGTAGAGTCTCTACCATATACTGAAGGTGCTTCATGGGTTTTAATGCAACAGTTTTTTTTTAAATTTTTATTTTAGTATTAAACAAAAAACAAGAATATTACTCTGAACTGAAACAGTCCCTTTCTCTAATTGACCTTTTTACGTATTTGTTATTTTTTAAGAGAAGAAAGAAGAGCCCCTCTTCAAACAAATTGGTTTAAAGGAGGCCCTTTTTGTTTAGGTAACTTAATGGATTTTTAAAGGAAGGAATGTTCTAGGGAACGACTCTGTGTCCTTTCCTAACATTAGCTTGTTATGCATAACTTAGGTGTGGTCAATTAATGGATTTTATTACAACACAATAAAATATAGTTTAAATAAAAAATTATATTTCATCTTTACAATAATAAAATCTTACATTACAAGTTATTGTAACAGTAGGCAATAAAGAAGCTGAAAAATTCTGAGTTAATTGAAACTTATAATGTAGTGTTTTGTGGTTGTAAAATTAAATGTTTTGTCTTAAATGTAACACCTGCTGTTTTTTTTTTATATGTCCATACAATTTATTGTGGATGGGGGGCGTAATAGGAATTTTATTTGAACCGGGGGAGGATCAAAAGTTTTTATTTGGATAAGGGGGCGGGGTAGAAAAAAAGTTGAGAAACACTGGCCTGTAGGGGTCACCCGACCTCAAACCATGAACCACGGTATCCCTGGTACAGCGGCTGGCTTCCCATAGCTCCATAATCTGTATCTATTGAGTCAATTCACCATTATCCCTCCCATCGACATACACTAGGGTTCAAGGACAGTTACAAATCGGTCTAGATCCACCGATTATGGCTGTTCAGGGTCAGCAAGCGCACTAGGTTATATTTTTCTTTCTCCGAAGCAGATAGTCAATGGACGAATTCTATAGGTGGCATTTGATTTGACATCTTACAAAAAAAACACACTACAAGGGATAGGGATATATATATATATATATATATATATATATATATATATATATATATATATATATATACACACATATATATATTCGATTTAAGTAATCGTTGGTCAATTACTCAATCCTGAACTTTTGACATCGATTTACGTTTGAAGTTCGCTAGTCGGTCGATATACCGGACTTCGTCATACCGGAAGGTTGATTTCTACGTTATCAATCTTATCAGTATAAATTATCTTTAAAGATAAAAATTATCTTTAATAAAATTAAAACTAACTGCACTACGTCAAAACAAATCTCTTCAGTGAGGTTTATTCAAATATTAGCACGAGACCATTGTACTTTGAACCCTTATTCAATTTCAGATCCAAATTTTCTATGCCTTTATTGCGAAAATAAAGAAAATTGATACTTTTTTTTAACCTATTTTACCCTCCCCCCGTTTTTTTAAAAGTTTTTGTGTTTTAACGTAATTTTGAAAACAACCTAAAAAAAAACAACATTAGCGAAAACAAACAATAGTTAAAACAAAAAACTAAAAATGATTGTTGACGATGATCCAATGCGTACAATGAGCGGCAACGAGGACTTCAAATCTCGTGACCCTAAGATAGAGTAAGAAAAATTTTGGTACAAACCACACGTAATTCAAAAACGTCTGTGTTTTAGATTCGTTTTTTGCCACTAATTTCACGAATTATAGTTAGATATACATGGCTTCCTTATACAACTATAAATAACATGTACTGCTACAACCCGTGAAGGATCTTGAGAGGACAACAGTTGTGCAGAGAGATTATTAAACGAGTTCTAGCGCTGCAGT
This sequence comes from Arma custos, assembly GCA_037127475.1. Taxonomy (NCBI): domain Eukaryota; kingdom Metazoa; phylum Arthropoda; class Insecta; order Hemiptera; family Pentatomidae; genus Arma; species Arma custos. Next base: position 8,596,776 of record CM073762.1, read on the forward strand.
TTGATCTAAAAAAAAATGTAAATAGCATACACTGCAAATATATCAACATCAATATTGTTTTTTTTTATACCTTTTTAATATTGGATTGTGCGACTTTTCGGGCTAAAAGGTATGCAGATATACAATAGGGGTCATCTGTGTAGTTGCAAGCATAACAATCTTCTATACCCAGGATCTGGGTGTTCGGAGCTCGGCAGTTAGCTCTAGAATTTTTAAAGGGAGTAAAAAAATCCTTGGTTGTGGTCTCCTGCGGAAGGGGCATATACCCTACCTGCAGACATTTTGGTCCAAAACTAGCGTCGACAAACCATTGCGAACTCTTGAACAGAAAACGTGTTGAAGAGCAAAGAATGTTCCAAGTCCTGAAGCCAACATTTGATCCAATCTGGTACATTTAAAGAAATTTCTCAAAGATATTGAAATTATAATAGTTTGTTAGTTCATTTAACGTCACTTTATGCTGCTATGGCTAATCGGACGATGCTACAGTGGGAGCTCTAAATTTTGCCTATCCAGGTTTAATTAGGATAGAGATTTTTAACGAGTACCTGACATCGTACAGGCTCGGGACCCCCGTTTAACGTCCCTTCCGAAGGACGGCGTAACTAAGGATTTTTTACTCCCTTAAAAAAATCCTAGGGCCACCTGCCGGGCTACGAACCCGCGATCTTGGGTTTAGTAGTTTGTTACGCTAACCACTAGACCACAGGTGACCTGAATTATAATAGTAATTTAGGTCGATGCAGATTTTTTTTTTTTTTTTAATTCGACCATATTTAATCTTGGTTATTTAACTTCACATTTCGAACCACATACTCTTTAAAAATAATCTGATATAAATCTGTCTTAAAAATGTTTTATTTCATTTGAGATTTCAGAGTGGCCGGAAGGATACTTTATAAGAACTCGATAAGTTATAAAGTCGACTTAGCCTAACTTTGGAACCTCCTAGTATGCTTTCCCAATCGAATTTCATGCTGATTTATTAATATCGATTTATTCGAATAGATAATCTGAACAATCTAGAATTTAAATTGAAGAGAGATCAGGATAGATTCCTGAGAGGTTCATTGGTAACAACATATTAAATTCTTGATGATAGACGGGAATGATAACTTACTTACTTGAAATTCTAATTAATTTTAATTTTTGTTTATTCATTTAATGCCACTTAATGCACCTATTAATCGGAAGAGGCTGCAGCGGTAGCCCTAAATCAGTCCTCACGAAAGTGGGCCAAAATTAAAATTTGGACTTTTGGAAAAAATGACCAATTTTCAAATGGGCCTAACTCAGAATCTATTAGATCAACAGAGCTGCAGTTGGGTTAAAATTGTAGCAGATTTAATCTACATTAAAAATGGTTACCTATGTTTTTTTTTTACCAAAAACGCACCGATTAGGAGATAAAGGCCAACAACTGAAATAACTCCGCAAATTTCGAAGTTTTTCGGCCACCAAAAGTTTTCTCATCCGTTTTTTCGGTTGCAAACTTGGATTTAGACTACTCAGACATGCCCTAACAACATATCAAAAATGCAGCTCTCTTCAATTTTTTGCAACCTAAAGCCCTTTTTTTGTACCTGGCCGCTGGCCTTACGAGGCATCTATTTATATTTGGTTTGTTCATTTAACGTTACTTTATGCTGCTATGGCTAATCGGACGATGCTACAGTGGGAGCTCTAAATTTTGCCTATCCAGGTTTAATTAGGATAGGGATTTTTAACGAGTACCTGACATCGTACAGGCTCGGGACCCCCGTTTAACGTCCCTTCCGAAGGACAGCGTAACTAAGGATTTTTTACTCCCTTTGAAAAATCCTAGGGCCACCTGCCGGGCTACGATCCCGCGATCTTGGGTTTAGTAGTTTGTTACGCTAACCACTAGACCAGAGGCATCTATTTATAGTTTTACATCTAACTGTGGATGATAAATTATTGAAACTGTTAACAGCCACGGATGGATCTTGTGTGGTCTATATTTACGTGGGGCTCACCCAGAGAAATAAATAAATATTAAAAACATATTTATTTTTATATTGTGTTATATATATACCCGCCATGTATATTTAAATTTTTCAATGAATTACAAATATGAAGTTGCGTTCAGATGTTTATCTAGGTAGTGACGTAGGTTGGTCACTTTCTGGCCCAAAGAGATAGGAGATGAAAGGATATATAAATAAATGAAAACAGAGCTAGCTCCTTGCCTTTGCTAAATAAGTAATGTCTTTGTGACGTGGTCCAAGGAGGTAGCGCGCGCTATCTGTTGGCCCTCCCGGGAGATATAGTGCTCCCCCAGGGCTAGCTACAAACTACGCTCAACGATAACACTCTAGCTTCAAATTACAGTTTTATTTTTACGATTTTACATGATTTTATATTCAAGATGCGCTATGGAAGAAAATGTATATATTTGTGTATATGTAAATAATATTCCTCTTTCATGTATGAGAGGAAAATAGTTGACTGGATGATAGAATGGAGAATGGGGGGTACAGTAAAAAAAACAACACCAAAAGACTTATATTTAATGTGTGCCGACGTTTCGACCTACCTTGTAGGCCATCTTCAGGGCTATGAGGGAAAAATAAACAGAACAAAAAATATATAAAAAACGTTACAGTAACAAGTAATGTAGAAAATTAAAATATTGACTGATATAATAATTAAAGATAAGGAATATTAAAATAGTGACATATATAATGAAATTAAAATATTGACAATTATACATTACATTATTGGCGCGACAGACTCATAAAGAAGTCCTTGGCCTGCTCTACAGCTCTTCCCCAATCGTCCCGATCGCCTGCTCGAGTGATGGAGACCTTGCTCAGCCTCAGATCCTCACAGACGGCATCCTTCCATCTAGCTTTGGGCCTTCCTCGAAGTCTTACTCCATCCGGATTTCCTGTATTCAGCTTTTTAGCTGTCCTTTCTTCCTCCATCCTATATACGTGGCCCAGCCACTTAATGCGTTGAATCCTGATGAAGCTCGATATCGTTAGGTCTCCATATAACTCACTCAGCTCCTTGTTCCTTCTGATCCTGAGTTGGTCGTTATCCCGCACTGGGCCGAATATTTGCCGTAGGACTATTCTTTCGAATCTATTCAGCTTTTCCACGCTGGATTTATTCAGTGTGAGGGTTTCACCAGCGTATGTCGCTACTGGCCTAATGATGGTTCTATATATCATCAGCTTGGACTTTAGGCTAAGGAGCTTACTTCTCAGGAGCTTTGAGATCCCAAAACATGCTTTATTAGCTGATACTATCCTGGCTCTAACTTCTTCCTCCTCATCCAAATTCTCATTTATACGACTTTCTAAATACTAGAAACTTGACACGCGTTGGAAAGTGTATTTTCCAAAAGCGTAACTATGAGGCGGTCGGTTTTGTTTTCTATTCTTTATTACCATGACCTTGGTTTTCTCCTCATTCACATGTAGCCCCATTTTTCCAGCTTCTACTTCCAGCCTCTCAAAAGCTTCTTTTAGGAGAGTCAGCGTAGTATCTATTATCATTAGTATCTTGCTACTAATACCAGGAGTGACAATTATAATAAAGTTAAAGAACGAACATAAATTAAATATAAGTCTAAATAAGGCACACATTAAATATAAGTCTTGTACTTATTTGGTGCTGTTTTTTTGACTCAACTATCTCCATTCTCCAATACTCCTCTTTGCTAAAAAGCCGGATTTTTTTATATATATGTATTTTTTTTTTTTTTTTTTTTTTTTTTTTTTTATTATGGCTTTAAGAAAAATATATATGTATTTATACATGTCTATAATAATATGTAGTAAGGTTTAGCGAACCCAAGATCTCGATGCCGATACCGCCAATCTCTGCTTAAAAACCTCCATCCACGGACCACTATCCAAACCCAAATCCGCCAGATGACTCTTAACGCAATCCTCCCACCTACGCCTCGCTCTACCACTCAACTTTGCAAGCCCATCTTAATCTTCAAGATGCTATCACTTGAATAATATTTACTGGATGCATGGTTCGCAATTCCGCGTTATGTACTCTCCTATATTCCCCAGTGATCTTATCCTTTTTCGGATTATTCTACCATGCACCATATTGTTGAATACCTGAAGTCATTATACAGGTAGAAACAGCACTGGTGAACAAGTGGTAAAGTTTAATTATGGTATCATCTCAGCTTCGAGCTAAGTCGCAAGTTTTAGCTTTTCATTCTTCGTTTCATCTAAATAATCCTGAAATGGTAGCAGTGTTTTGAGAATAATGATAACTTTTAAGCCAGATCAAAACTTTGATGGTAGATTTTAATATGTTTACAGTTTTCTCGTCAGCTCAGTTATTGAACTGTAGGTTTCGGATTAGAATTTGGTACTGGCAGATGAATAATACTTTCTGTTAATGGGCGTGGATCGAACTCGTGGGATCCGCAAATCCTCCTGCCGTATTCTATTTTCTTTATGGTCAAGAATTCTATCACAGAAATCTTATTTTCAAATCTAAAGCGATGTATTTGCTGTAAGATGCTTTCTTTGTCTTCATAATAGTATCTCTAGCCTGTTCAATTTTTATTATGATTTCTTCCGAGCACTCTTTCTTTTGATTTTTCATTTTGCCCAAGTATTTATATTTCTTCTGCTCAGATTTATTGGGACAGTATTTGCTTTCCTAGAATCAGATTTTCATTGGCCTGTGATTTCTATGATCTGACCATAAATATGGCCTTTTTGACATTCAAGGTCAATTAGTTGGCCTTACATGGTTGTTATAATATAGATTGTTTATTGTTAATAGCAATTGATTTTGGGGGGTATAGTCTCGTACAATAGACACCCCTGACTAAATACATCGTTATAACTATTGGTTAAATGTAAATAACAGTGAATTGTGACATATAAAAGTATATAAAAAAAAATCAAATAAAAAAAATCTACATATAAAATATCTGTAAAATAAATTTAAAGAAGTAATATCACTAGAAATATATATATTTATCAGCTTAAAATAAGATGTCCTGCAGTAACCTGGGCTTTAGTCTTCGAGATGATGTCTGCTTTCCTATGTTGTAATTTATTGCTCCTTTAACTGCTGGTAGTTGGCTATGGAATTTTCTGAATCTTTTTTTTATGTGGTCGTCTATTGTTTCTATTTGTAGTTCACGGTGCAGTTGACTGTTTCTGATGAACCAGGGGGCATCCACTGCGATTCTTAGAAACCTTGTTTTGAAAAGTTTGCAATCTTTTTCTTTTTGTAATGGATGCTCCTCCCCAGACTTCACAGCCGTACATCATTAATGGCCTTAGGACTGTTTTATAAATGAGAATGAGGTCAATTTGTGTTCTTCGCATTTTTTTTTTTAACAGGAGTTTCCACTAATAGTGGGTTTCCTTAACCTAGTGATTGGATAGCTTCCTTCAATAATGTCCTATCTAAGGTCCATTCTTCCCGTAGACCATGACCAATCATGGATTCCTCCACATCTTTATCCCTGGTCTTCCTTGGTCTTCCTCGTCTTCTTGTTCCCCTAATTTTCCATTGGTAGACTACTTTGTGAAGTCTTCCTTCAGGTATTCTTTTGAAATGTCCATACCATTTCAGGTGTTTTTTCTCAATATTTTCCAGAATGGTTCTTTCAGCTTCATCTTTTCTCTGATGGTCGCATTTCTTACTTTTTCCATTCTGGATATTCCCCCCGCTCATCTCCGGTAGTCCATTTCTATAGTTAGGAGTTTTTTCCTGAGGTTGCTTTTCAACGTTCAAGTTTCTGATCCATATGTCAGAATGCTTAGTAATATACTATTGTCTATATATTTTTTATGTTTTGGGGATAATGTTTCTATTCCATTATACTGAGTTAAGCATTGATATGATTTTAACAAAGATTTTGTAGTTTTGATGTATAATATCATTTATAAGGTAACGTCTAATATCATTTATACATAATAATATAGATAAATAATATTTGATAAGGCTTTATGGACAGATTTTCATGATTTCTCCTTCTATTATATTAAGTGAAAAATCACTATCATTTTATTAATTTTTGCTATTTCTTTATTCCATTGACTATTGCTACTTATGACAGTTAGTGAATCTGATAGTGCGACGTACGACAGTGAATGCTGTCACTTATAAGGCTGTCACCTTATAAGCAGGGACCAGGACAAAAAGAATTGACCGATTACCTCAAGCTGGTGGAGGTAAAAAAGAATTCATCTTTTCCATATTCCTGGCTCAGGAGTTATGTTGAGTGGGGAAATCCCGCTGTTTCTTGAGGACATGCAATATCAACTAAACAAACTTCTTGTTGCTTTTCGATATCGCTCCTGACAACTTCCAATATCTCTACTTCAAAAAGCTAACTTTTTCCCAACTCCGTCACGCCATTACCTACCTTTCAGCCCATTTTTGGTATACACTTCCTCTTTCAATGCCGTATATTTATAAACATCAAAACCTACAATGTCAGGTTTCATATATTATTACTAGATATAATTAAAAATATAAATGCCTGTACCGCTACAACCCGTCTGGGGTTCAGAAAATGGTAAAGTGTACCATGGTAAGTAGAGTGTACTGTTTCTTGGACAACGGTTGTTCAGGGTGATTTTTCCTATATCACGGTCAACCGCCAGATTTCCCCCCCTTACTTTAGGTACTTACTTGAGGGTGGATAAGCCCCAGAAGGGTTTGAGATCCCATAGGATCCATCTCCAGCTGCTAACAGATTAAATAAAAACCTTGCCATTAGCGGAATTTGAACCAAGGACTTTTGGCATGGCAACTCAGCGCTCTACCACTGAGCTACTCCGCTTCCATGGATATAAAATCCACCTTTGATCAAACTTTAAATGACTTCAATTATAAGCGTTGTAAAACTTTATAAAAAAGTATAGTTATGAGATGTGGAGTGATTTGCATTAAATTAAATAATGATTTAATGTTAGGTATGTTTCAAATCGAAATATTTGAATAAGATGTAGCTTGTTTTCTTTTTTAAATCGATACATTCCATTTTTCCATTAAAAAACAGTGCTATAATTAATGATTTAAAGAGATCAGGAAGTACTTTGTAATTTGCCAGTTTTTAAAAATATTTATTATTTTTTCAATAATTAAGAAGGAAAAAAAACATTATCCATTCAGTAAATTCTTCATTTATTAAGTCTTAAGACGTTTCGTCAAACAAAGTCATTCTCAATCACAACAAATTTTTCGTTTTATGCATCAAAAACCCTACTGTACATAACTACAATAGTTACCAGTCAAAAATTTCTGTAAAGACAATAACAATTATATTAGTTTAAAAAATACAGATATAAAATATTTATTGTCCAAACAGTAGCGAAAATAGGACAGATACCTTCATAAAAAAATGTTAAAATGTCACTTTAAAATTTCTTTGTTTAAATGAGAGATATTTATTATAAAACTGATCGTAAAAAGTCGCTTCTCGACTCGTCATCAGGAAACACTGATAAAATCTTTAAACACTAGAAACAAGTGTTAATTTTATGTTCAGACTAGTGAGTCGTCTTAATATGACTTTACCATTTTCCTTCTTTCAAACAGTCAGGAGCATTATTTTAAATTACCATATCAGTAAGTTATAGTTATAACAGTAAAGTCATATTGTGTGATGTAGTGAAACATATTACATCATACATTTTTAAATCTTGTCTAATTATAAGATTTAACTTTGGATCATTTTACAGTTTAACTATTGTGTCATTTTACTGTTCATGACTATTGTGTCATTTTACTGTTCATGACTATTGTGTCATTTTACTGTTCATGACTATTGTGTCATTTTACTGTTCATGACTATTGTGTCATTTTACTGTTCATGACTATTTATTTTAGGGTACCGAAAGCCTATGTTTTCACTGTTAGCTCATGAATATGATACAATTTAGTCTCAAAACGTAGTCAAAAGATTGTTTTATATTTACTGACTAAACATCAAGGACTTGAAACAGTTTTTTTTTCTCTTTTCTATGCCACAAACAGCCCAATAAAATAAAAAAGTTAAACGATTTTCCTATTTACGGTTTAGCTTAGGTTAGGAGCCCCAGGAAAGTTTTAACAGATTTAACGGCTCTTAACTTATTTAACAATTTATCTGCCACAATAGGTTTCGAACCGTCCATTCTTCGGCTCGAGCCTACAGAGAATATTCTGAAGGAAACCAAATCAAGACCGTGGAAAAATTTCATCGAAAAGCTCTTAAGTCTCCAAACTAAAACAGAAATTGAAATTATGTGTCCAATATTTCGCCTATTCAGGCATCCTGAGGGTAGAAAGGGAATAACAGCAAAACAAAACATGACTAATGAATCCAAGAAACATCCCACCACCTCCAAGGCTCAAATGCAACTAATGAATCATAAGGAAGGTTACTCGACCCCGGCTGGATAACGTTAGATAAAAACAGCTGATAAATACCTGAGAAATTGAAAATTCAGCATACACTCATCAAACTTGAAAAAGCACAACAGGAAAAAATAAATAATAGTAAACAATACAAAAACATAAGACAAAAGACCATATGAAAAAATTAATGTAAAAATGCAAGAAAAAAAATTATCAAGAAACCAGTGGACTTTTGGCTATCCCACTGGTTTCTTGATAATGTTCTTTTTTATTATTGCATTTTTATTTTTATTTTTTCATATGGTCTGTTTTATTTTGGATTTGGATCAATTTCTGTTTTAGTTTGGAGACTTAAGGGCTTTTCGTTGGATTTTTTTCACTGTCTTAACATTTATGTAAAGTCTCTTTTTACTTTTCAATATCAAACCAAATTAATGTAGATGGGATTTTGTAGGAGAATGTTTTTATGACCCTAGTACGCATATTTATTGGACACTCCTTGTAAGCTCTAAACACAATCTTAAAAAGAAAATATTTAAATATTTTCCTATTTAAGCTCGATATTAATTAAACTAAAGTTTGTAAGGATGCAGAATAACCGATGGTATTTTAGCAGATATTTGTAACTATATTCAACAACCACCTTAACTAACAAAGAAGTACAGTATATTGTTGTTTTAGGAAAAAATACAGTATTATGATTTAAAAAAATGAAATAAAAAGAATGAACAGAAATAACACTAATTACATTCAAATTTGATGATACTTAACTAAACTTTATTTACCAAAAAATTCTAAATCTTTAGAAAATTAAAATAAATTTTTATCAGTATTGGGTTGCTGTTTTGAAGGTTCCAGGTTCAAAGCAGTCTTTTAAAGATAAATTATTCAAGCTGTCAGCAAGTTAACATTCTTGGATGGATACTGTGGGTCCTACAGTCCCTGGGGGGGGGGGGGTTCACCCAGTATCTGTAGTATGGGTACACTTGATTCGGGCAATAACTTGGCGGTTCAGCTTTATCTGGGACAAATCAACTCCCTGCGCAACCGTTGCCCCAGTACTCGTATCATTACGGTATCTACCATTTACAGGGCTCAAGACTGTTCATTGCCTGTAGCGGTACAGGCCAAAATAATTAATTCATTGATCGATTAAACAACTTCTTTTTTTTTTTTAGTTTTATTATTCAGTAATTTTTTTTCTGTTATGCTCTTAGCATTTATCAGACTATTATTTAACTTCTACTATAATAGCCAACTAATCATTAATAATGGAACGAAAATTCCACTAAATAAACAAATTAATTCCTAAGCTGCAAGAAGATTCTGGGATAATTTGAGGAGAACAATGAGTTATTAATCTATTCAAGAGTTAATTAAAGTGTTTTACAGTTTTATTCCTGTTTTCATTTAACAGCTCGTTTTATTTGAATTTCCTAAGAAGCCAATTTGAATAAATGAAGATTAATTAATATTTCCACATCTTTACAATTGGCTTAAGAAACATTGTGTTGAATTGAATTAAACATTAATTAATTGGTGTAATCAAACCACTCTCTATTATTCAACCAAAATTATATTGTATTATATCAATCAATCAACACTGGCTCTACAACCCAGCATGGGTCTTGGCCGCATCAAGGAGTCGCCTCCACTCTTCTCTGTCCTGTGCCAAGGTCCTCCAAGCTCTGGATCCAACAATGCTACCTGCATCCTTCTCGACCTCGTCTGCCCACCTTAATCGTGGCCGTTCTCGTTTCCTTTTTCCGTCAACGTACCCAAACGCTCTTATGAGTAGCGTTGTCCTCCATTCTGGCCACATGTCCAGCCCATCCAAGCATAGCTATTCTTATATACTGAACCATGTCTAGCTCGTGATACATTCAATATATCTCTACATTCTGCCCGAGTCTAAATTGAGCGCCAACTCAATGAGGCCATGTTTCCGATCCGTGAGTTCGCTTGTTTGTTCATTTAACGTCACTTTATGCTGCTAGGGCAAATCGGACGATGCTACAGTGGGAGCTCTAAATTTCGCCTATCCAGGTTTAATTAGGATAGGGATCTTTAACGAGTACCTGACATCTTACAGGCTCGGGACCCCCGTTTAACGTCCCTTCCGAAGGACGGCGTAACTAAGGATTTTTTACTCCCTTACAGATGACTTCTTAAAATGTTTGCCATCCCAAAATAACTCTTATTAGCGGTAAAAATTCTTCTTTGAACTTCTGCACCAGTTGAGTTATCCGCTTTGACCAAAGAGCCAAGGTAAACAAAACTGTCGACAGTTTCAAACGTGTAGGTGGCAAACGTGATAGAGAGTGTTGATTTCCTTGAAGGGTCTAAGCATATATTTGGTCTTTGCTCGATTCACTTGAAGACCCATTCGCCGTCCAGCATCTTCCAAAGCAAGATGCGCTTGCTGTAAATCCCTCTGCTTTTTTCCAACTATATGTATGTATTATGTAGTATAAACGAATATGAAGTATATAAGATGGCCATTAAGTAATTGGCAAAATTGTGAAGTGAAGTGTCTAGCACCAATACTATGTCTAATACAACGTTTGTGCGGCGTGATTAGGCTTTTATTACTCTCAACCGTCAGATCATTAAACGATCAATTACTGATTTCTTTTACTGCAATAATCGAAAAACTGCTATTTTGTTCTTGTACTTCTTTACAATCTGACGATATATTATATTAAATAATAAAGAGGTAAATTAAAGAATAATTTTCAATATAAGAGTAATGTTTCGTTTCCTATTTTTTTTTTTTGGTTTATTAATAGAATAAATACCATTCATATGTTACCTTCAATATCTTGTGTTCTCTTTGACTGCACACAAGATATATTCAATCATTAGAATTATCCAGTCAATTATTTTCCACTCGATACCTTCAATAGTTTTTAAATTATTTATAAATTTAAGTAAAAACCCATGAAAAAGTACGTTTTAAACAAACGGCATACATATAAACGCAACGCTGTCCATCTCAAAACTGTCATCACTGTTTTCATAAGTGATCGAAACTCGGTTATGGTGTCCAATATTGCGCACTAAAACCCTAAGGCTGTATTTGAATCACGGATTCGGTATTCCTCAAGGATCCCCCCTCAAGTATGAGAGGCCCGTCAGCCTACTGGAGGCAACTTACAAAAACTGGGCGCAGGAATGATTACTTATACTCTTATACTTCTATCGAGAAAAGCTTTGTAATTTTCTAGGAAGTCAAATATAGGTCCTCGTGCGCCTTCTGACTCCGAATAATCCTTGGATCTAGACCGATTCGTCCCTGTCCTTGGACCCGATCGTACATCTGTTGAAAGAACATTGATTAAGTTAAAATCTGAGCAACAGAAAACAATATATATCTGCAAAACGGCCAAATCGCTCAGCCGAATGGACTACATTACGCTTTCTTTGTATTTCTTTTATATTTCCAATACTAATTAATTAGCTCTCTGTGTTATGTTTACCTTTCATCTGTCATTTTACACCTATCTTTTTTTCTTTTAAGATCTAAATGTTTATTTATATTCAATTTCTTCTTAGATTATTTCTGTATTATATACCTACTTTATCCGTAATGTATATTTATACATAATTACATACTATAGCGTGTCCTGCATGTCACGGAAATTATTTAAAGATAAGGTAATAATAAAGAAAAACAATAATGTTCACATGCGCCTGTGATCGTGTTACTTTCTTTTTAATTAAACCACGTTTTTTATTGGATAGGAAGCGGTATAATTGTTTCAAAATTGGTCCATTGTAAGTCAGAGAGAGAGAGAGAGAGTAGCCTCTATGAAATATAGTTTGGCTTAACTAAATCTATTCGAATAGGGGTTTCGGGTAGACCAATAGGAAAAGTTTTTTTGTTTTTTTTCTTCCAAGCCCAACGTAGGGCTGCTTTATCCCACTTCTACTTTTAATGGGTTTTAGTTTTTAGATTTCTTTTGGGATTGGCCTAGAAGGTTTAGAACATGTTTGCCAGAATTTCTCTAGTCGTGTTTTGAAAAAGAAACTACTGAATACACTCTTGTTTCGAGATATAATAGTTAAGCCGAACAATATTTCTCAAAAGTAAAAACAGACCTCACATAAATGTTAAGACCGTGGAAAAATTCCAACGAAAAGCCCTTAAGTCTCGAAACTAAAACAGAAAATGAAATTATCTGTCCGATTCAGGCATCTTCAGGTTAGAAAGAGAATAACAACAAAACAGAAAATAAATAATGCACCCATGAAAACATCCCACCACCTCCAAGGCTCAAATGCAACTAATGAATCATAAGGAAGATTACTCGACCCCGGCTGGATAAGGTTAGATAAAAATAGCTGATAGATACTCCAGAATTTGAAAAATAAACATACATTCACCAAACTTCAAAAAGCACAACAGGAAAAAATAAGTAATAGTAAACAACAGAAAAACATAAGACAAAAGACCACATGAAAAAATAAAAGTAAAAATGCAAGAGAAATAAAAGAACATTATCAAGAAACCAGTGGACTTATGGCTATTGTTTTCTTGGGTGCATTATTCATTTTTTGTTTTGTTGTTATTCCCTTTCTCTCCTGAGGATGCCTGAATAGGTAAAATATCGGACAGATAATTTAATTTTCTGTTTTAGTTAAGAGCTTTTCGTTGGAATTTTTCCACGGTCTTAATATTTCTTAAAGTTAATTCTGTCTACTTTGATTGTCTGTGGGGTAGCTGAATGTGTAGTGCGCTGAGATACTAAGCTATACATTCCGGGTTCCAATTTATTCTATTGACAGTTGCATATACAGAACCTTCTGGAGCTCATCTAACCTCTTATGGGTTCCTGAATGGATGGAAAAACATGGATGGTTGAGCGTGGTTTCATCTATCTATTACCTCTCTGCACAAACCGTTGGCTTAGAAAAATACAGTCTCTACTATCATATATTTTAATTTAATTAATGTCACTTTCTATATCTTCGTGGTCATCGCCTAATGTCCCTAAATCTTCAAACCTAACGAATTCCTAAGATGTTAATGGACACTCAACCGACTGGGAAGGATCTGAGGGGTAGGCCGAAGTGTAGGTGGGATGATTGTGTTAAGAGTGATCTTGGGTTTGGATGGTGCTCTGTGGACGGAGGTTTGTTAACGGAGATTGGTGGTGTCGGCATCGAGCCTTAGGGTTCGCTAAGCCTTTTTATTATTTATTTATAATGTCACTTTATGCTACCTTGCGAGTCATAACTTTTGCCTATCTAGCTATAATTAAGATAGGGATCTTTAACGAGTAAACCATACAGGCTCAGGATCAAATTGTTACGTTCCCTTCGAGGCGCGGCATAACGAAGGATTATTTACTCCCTTATAAAATCCTAATGCGATCTGCTTGGCTATGAACCTTGGGAGTAGTAGGTTCGTATGCTAACTACTACACGTCAGTTAACACCTAGTTTTTTTTTATAGAAGTCAATAGGAAGAGCCTGTTAAAAAAACAAAAGACTAAAAAAACAAAACAAATATTTAGAATTAAAGCAATTTTTTAAAAAAAATTTGCATAAAAGTTGGGATCGAGAAATGGAAAGTCAAGAAAAAGATAAAATAGTACGTTACTATATATTGATCTCTACGACCTTCTTCAGGACTAAAATTAAAGTAATAATTTTTGTAAGAGTATTATTAAAAATTCATACAAAAAAAAAAGTTTGAGACCGGGTGAGTTGGATAAATTAGTTATTCTGTTAACAGTCACGTTACGACTCTATGTGCTTTAATGTGGGTTTAATTAATTAAGAGGAAAAACCTGGAAGTTGATCCAGATCCTAACCAAATAACCTTGCACAACCATTGAGTTACTATCTATTTTTTCCATAAGTCTTTCGAATTTTATTTGTTCTCATAAATTAAATAATTGAATATTGTTTATTTGGGTTTATAATATACTTAACCATATTTCCTAGGTTTTTCCATTTGTAGAAGAATTATTTATATCACATTAGTTATTGAGTGTTATACAAAAATAAAGTGGAAAATTGAAATAATTGAATATTGTTTATTTGGGTTTATAATATACTTAACCATATTTCCTAGGTTTTTCCATTTGTAGAAGAATTATTTATATCACATTAGTTATTGAGTGTTATACAAAAATAAAGTGGAAAATTGAAATAATTGTTGAGTGTGAGTATTTTTAAATACTTGTTTACGTCTAGATGTGATCGTGATTCACTATTTATCTTTCTGCTATAAATCTTGAAATATCCACTTATAGTATATACTATATAGCTCTATAATTCAGTTTTTTTTTTTTTCTCAGCCCTCATGTTGGCATAACAACTAGGCCGAAACGTTGGTATCAATTATCATCCACAATACGATCGAAGAGGCAGGCATTAAATATAATAAAAGATATAACTATATATTCTATACTTTGAAGAAAATATTAAGGAAAATGGCTCGCTAAAAAAAAAAAAAAAAAAAAAAAAAAAAAAAAAAAAAAAAAAAAAAAAAAAATTGTCTGTAAGATAGGATGGAATATTCCAATGACAAGTAACAAACACACGCACACGCACACACACACAAACACACAATATGGAGCTCCAATCTGGAAAGAAGTCATGTCCACCGCATCGCACAGGAGACAGTTGGTCTCTGTGTATCGAAGAGGTTTATCGAGAGTGACAAGTGCTTTTCGGACTGTTTCTTACGCAGCTGCATGCGTAATTGCGCATGGAAAGATGGAGGAATGGTGAGATGGAAGAAAGAAAAAGATGGTACAATCATATTTCTCGAGTACCAAGAGACGAAGAAAGGAAAACCACCTTCGTACGAAGGCAACAGCGTTGGAATTCGGCTAATACCGGAAGTTGGACCTACAGGTTGATGTCTGACATAGGTTTGTGGCATGATCGCCGACATAGTGAGGTGGATTTTCACCTTACACAACTATTGTCTGGACATGGATGCTTTAAAGCCTACGAGTGCAGATTCAAACTCGACGACAGTGCTGAATGCCAAACGTGTATGGCGGTAGAGGAACCAGCAGAGCATGTATTTTTGAATGTACCCACTTCACTGACGAGAGGAGAGAATTGGAGCTGGCTTGTAGAAAGAAGGTGATTTCTGAAAATTTAGTGAGCTGCATCCTAAAGTCGGATGAACAGGGGGCAGCCGTGAAAAAATTGGCGACAGGGGTCCTCAAAAAACTGAGAGAGGAGGAAAGGACAAGGAGAGAAAATAAGAAGTAGAAGACTGGTGCCTTCTTGAAGAAGAAGAATTTAAACCAAGAAGCTACAAGATGGAAATGGCCATGAGGCGGCACACAGTCATTCCCCTCCACGAAGTAATGCCTAACGGTGGTCCCGTGGAGTGTGAAAAACAGGTGTAGGGAGGTGGTTTTAGGGACTAAAAATCCCACACACGGATAGGCACTGGCCTATCCGCGTCTCTTGAAGATTTCCACATACCCACGTAAAAAAACAAAAACGCACGTTGGCGCAAAATAAATAAGTTTTAATGATTGTATAAAATTCACTGACCTCTGACAACTTATTAAATTGCTCACAATTCGTTCTGTTTGATATAATCGTAAAAGTTGACTCATGCCCGTAAATAGTTACGGTATTTTAAACTTATTATTTTATTAATATATAACCGATTTAGATTGCAGAATGCTTAGTGTTCAATCAACAAGAACTTTAAAAAGTAAACAACAAAACATACAAAAATAAAATAAAAAAAATCTCAATGGTCTGTTTTTAAAGCCACTTTGACTGATTGCCTGACAGGCTGTAATCCTGATTATCTATACACTCACTCAACAGCGTTTCAATCCTTCGCTTTTAAATTTGCTCTTTATAGTTCGTCAAATTTCTCCCTTTTTCTTTGTTTTATTCTCCTCATTGTATCTTCTATGCATTCCTCTCTTTTTTTTCTGTGTCAAAAACTAGCTTTGCCTTAATATTTTCCTCCTGGTCCAATTATACATTATTTATTATTTAAATGATGCCTATTAGTGTAAATAATCCATCACGGTATTCTTAATAATAATTTATGAGAAGGAATAAAATTCAAAAGTCTTGTATTAAAAAAATCTATTCAAAGACATCAAGGACTCTCTGTTTGTTTCTCAACGGTTGTGCAAGCTGATTTTGCTATAAAACTAATTCCTCTCTATTTTCTGAGACAGAAACTAAATTTGTCTGAATATTTTCCTCCTGTCCAAGTATACATTATTATATCATATAAATGGTGTCTATTAATGTATTGATTCTATCACGGTATTGTGGAAAATTATTTTAAATAAAAAAACTCAAACGGCTTATAGTAAAAAAAAATTATTCAAAGACCTGGTAAGCACTGTACAGTTTATGACTCACGGTTGGGTTGGCTAGGATCATGCTGAACCGCCAGATTGTTACCTTTAATTAATGTGGGTATTCCTAATTGTTAAAGGGGATGAGTGAATCCGAGGAAAGTCTTGAATTAACACTGACAACTGAATTAACAATTTATCTGCCGCAGTCGGTTTCGGATCTGGGATTTTTATGCAAAGCCTGGTGACGAATGGGGAGCATTTCGAAGGACACAAAATTAATGTAAATGAAATCATCCATTTTAGATTTTATTATCCTAGTTCGCGTATTTATTGGACATTCCTTGTATTCCCCCTAACACATTATTTTAAAAAAAATTAAAACCATTTACATATTAGAGGTTTTAGCTAGAAGTTAATTGATCTTAAGTTTGTAAGTCTTAAGGTATTCGAAAATAAGGCGTTGCATAGAATATTTGGTCTAAAAAAGGATTTCTACTCTTAAATATATTTTCAATATACAGATTGATATTTGGGATGCCGGAGTATCATTTAAGATGATTACTCAAATTATTATTTCTATCTCTTGGTCTTAATTGGATTCTTGTCCAGAGGTCTGTTCTTGTGTTTACCAATTTAATTATCTATTATATCTTCGATATATTATTTATAAATATATAGTGTAACTGAGGTATGTAAGCACCAAAGGAATTACAATAAGTATAGTTTATTTATTCAATTTTAAACAAGATTATTGATTCAATAGATACATTTTTAAGGGTATATTTAACATAACAGGAAATAAATTAAAGTTATCTGTGAAACGGGGGGGTAGATTGGGCTACATATCGTTGCCGGCTTCCTCTTCTGTGTCTTCCTTCCTCAGGCTCTGTGTAGCGAGTGTTTTTCTCATTGGAGTGCTCGGCCCCCCCTTTTTCTTATTTCTCCAGCCACCTTGACCAGAAAGGCCTGATCCTTCTACCTGCGTGACCCACCTCTCACAAACCAACACTGCTCTTTGTGCAAAACCCGATCATTTTCATGATGCCGACGGAACAGTACATAGCATTCACAAAGCAGAATTAAGGAGCATGCTAGATTAATTTAATTGAAGTGATAGCGTCATGTAGATTAAGATGGGCTCATAAAGGTGCTGTAAAGGCTTATTAAAGAACGAATTCCTTGTAAGTTAATAAGCGCTGTACCGACAGGTAAACGTCTAAGGCAGTGTTCTTCAACCTTTTTGCACCTGCGGACCGGTAAAAATAGAATAAATATTTCGCGGACCAACTGAAAGCTAAGACAAATAAAAACCAATAAGCTTGTAGATATTATTTTTTATTTTAGAATATGTTATCCAATTACATTTATTATTGCGATATCTGCTGATGCTTCTTTGATATAACAGTTGATATTCGAAGGTTCTGCGCTGTTTCTGAGAGACGAAGCGCTGCATTAACATCTATTCGGTTTTTATTACAGAAATGAATGAAAAAGTCTTTTCACATAAATAGGAAGTCGAAAAATTTACTAATAATTTGATAGCTTTATAACTCAAAGTTGGATATTCTTTTTCTAGCGATATCCAAAATTGAGGCAATGAATGCATTTTATGTTTGGAGACCAGAGTGGCATCAGAAGACAACTCGATCAGCTTTTCTTTTTCATGAAGATAAAAAAAAAAAAATGCACATGAGTTTATGTCTTCCAAGAATGGATTATTAATCCAGAGGTTACCTTTACGAGAATCTTCATTTTCAGCTAATGCTCTTAAATGTTGCTTTAATATGTTAATTATGACTTTCGTGTTCACATCAGCAGCAATCGAAAATTCATCCAAAAGAGAAAACATTTCTACATCTTCCTCTTGTAAGCGACTATTCCAAAGAGCTAGCTTCTTTTTGAACGCATCCATTTTATTTCTTAAAGTAAAAATATTTGTATATGAACCCTACAGAGAAATATTAACTTCATTAAGCAGACTGAATGACCGCCATTATATTGTTATTATACATTGTATTTGTATAGTTTTATACATAATACGTCACGGTAATTTACGATTTGACCAAAATTTTTCGCGGACCGGCAGGAAATTTCTACGGCCCGGTACTCGGCCGCGGACCGACGGTTGAAGAACACTGGTCTAAGGGTTAGAGCAAGGAGTAGGTGGGAGGATTCCGTCGAGAGTGATCTGGTGGATTTAGGTTAGTGGCCTTTGGACTGAAATTTTTAAGCAGAGATTGGTGGTATCAGCTTCGTGTTCGCTGACATTTCCTGTTATTATAACAGTTGGTAAGAAAATGGAATAGTCGATTGCATTTTTTTAAATTACTTATTAGGTTTATTGCTGTAGCTACATTCAGTAGTCACCGAAAATAACTAAAAGATACAATCAATTGTTGTTTTAGAAAATAATTTAAATGATGAATCATAAATATTTGGTCATTTTAAATATCTTATGCTTGTACAAATATTCAGCATCATTCACGTGTGGTGATTGTAGAGTTTTTGGTTTAAACTAATGATTATTTATAACTTCAGATTTAGTTCT
The DNA here is from genome assembly GCA_037127475.1 of Arma custos. Classification (NCBI taxonomy): domain Eukaryota; kingdom Metazoa; phylum Arthropoda; class Insecta; order Hemiptera; family Pentatomidae; genus Arma; species Arma custos. Next base: position 8,615,997 of record CM073762.1, read on the forward strand.
TGAAGTATAAATTTATTTTTACCTCCGATCTGACGATATTTAATTAAGTGTTGATAAATTAAATAAACATCTTATTTTTCTTTATCTATTGTTCTTAGATACCAACAAGGGCAATAACCTATTGCCATTTTTTTTTATTACGATTATCTATTTTTTCCAATCAATTTTATTTCTCCAATAGAAGACAGTAAAAGACTGAACACGTCGGCAGTTTACGAGGAATGAAGTTTTCCCTCAGAGTGAGGGAGGGGGGAGTTTTACTGTTGCAATATCTCCTTTTCCGATCTTTTGTTTATAACCAAAGTGGATGCCATCCAGACCGGCAGTAAACAGACCACAATGCCTATCTACCCTTTATTGGAGGTGTAAGTCGGAATAAGCCCTCGTTGTTGCCGCCCCAACTCTCTCTCTCTCTCTCTCTCTCTCACTCTCCCTCTCACTCTCACTCTCTCTCTCTCTCTCTCTCTCTCTCTCTCTCACACTTTCTCCCTCTAACACCCTCCCTTATCGAATTCCCTTTTACGGTGTATTCCTGTTTTCTATCTTGTCTCATATGAGATATTTCATAAACCTTATATAGCCCATGGACGAAGATAAAATATTTTAATTTTGTCTTATGTTACTAGTTAGATATTTTGGTTGAACAATATATCTACTTTTATTGATTTTAATTTAATAACATTAATAGGAAGCCGATGAACTCTATGCCGATACCACCAACAACTGTTTACTGACACCCTTGGATCCTCCCAACTACGCTTCGGTCAACCCTTTAGACTTTTACAAGTCAGCTTAGGGTCTATTGATCTGAAAGTCTGAGTACTTTTGATTGGAATGTTTGTAGCAATGTGTATAACGAAGGAATTCTGATTGATAAATTTAAATGTATTTGGGATTTTTTGCATGAGCCGCACACTTGCGAGGCATAGGTCCATATTGGTTTAAATAGCATATTTTTTTATATAATAATTTTGAGAGTCGGTGATTGAATTTTTTTTCAAATTTCTTACGTGCGATTTCCAAATCAGTCTTCTGTCCATTGTAAGGCCCAAGTATTTTGTCTGCATTTGTCTGGGCAATGGCGCCTTGTAAAGTGTTAGTGAATATATGATATAATTCCGAAAAAGAGGCGCTAAATTACTAAGGAAAAATTAAAATCTGGGATAAAGAATTTAAATTTATTTGTTTTCCTTGTTTCACCATATTGAAAATAATAAAACAATCTCAAGTACACAATACCGTAAATCACAGATATGCAATTTGAGAAAGGAAAAATAGAATTAAATGATCTGCTGTATAAATTTTAAAATGTGGGTAGGTCCGTTGTTAAGCGGACACGCGGTAATAATGTATAAATATTAATCTTTACATTTTGAATAATATTAATTGACCTGATATATATGAGGCAGAAAATGGTCTGGTTGGAGGTCAGAAAAATTCTCTTAAATAGTGAAAATGTTTATTGGAAGGCCAACGTTTCGATCTACATTGAAGGTCTTCTTCAGAGCTAAATATACTATATACAGACAATTTAAAAACTATGTATTAATTTGTCTGTATCTTGTATAATTAGATACGGATTAGATTTGAAGATGACTTGCAATGTGGGCCGAAACATTGCCTTTCCAATAAAATGTTTTTCCCTATTTATGAGAATTTTTCTGATCTACGTCCGGATCGTTTTCTTCCTCATTAATCTTTACAACTTATCTAAGTATTGTATTATATATTAAAATATTATATTGAAAAAATGGTTCTTTACAATTTGAAAATCGGCCAGTTTTAAAGTGCATACGGCAGCATTGATGCCTAGACGCGTGAGAGTTGACAACGGCCGAAAGAGCGATCCTGTTTGCCTTCCTTTCGCCGTAGGACCAATATTGACTTCCGGTGGAGTCCTCAGGATCTTGAGTTTGCCGCCTCCTCTCATTGCCCAGCATCTTGTCGACAGTTCGATTGGTTCTTGAAGTGTCACTGATGGATCGGGTAGTGTGTCGTTTAATTGTTTGTATTAATTCCATTATTTTAGCCACAGAATCCGTTTGCATTGATTATTCGTTACTTTGATGTCTATAAGATTGCAGGATCTATAAAAGAGGATAAATATACCGCCATGCATTGCTTCGTTATATGTCAAAGGGATTAGGCAGAGTCTTAGAAGAAACCTCACAAGCGGCTCTTCTTTGTTCCACCAAACCTTGACAAATCATATTGGTATATATTGGTTAAAACCGGGCAGTTTACCGCGAACAGACAGACGGACGCGGCCGAGGACTTTGTTTTATAATATCTATAGATAGATAACAGATATCGATATAGAGATATATATCGATATATATAGAGAGGAGCGTTATCGATGAATTCTCCCAGGTGGCTATACTTTTTCCAACATTTCCGACAATTATCGTTGTATAACAACCCATTTACACTAAACTTTATACAGAACCTCGGTATATCGAAACTCAGGGGGAACGAGAAAACTTCGAATTATCGAGGATTTCGATATGGCGAGGTTCGATTTATTGAGATGATTTCTGACAGACTTCAATATATAGAGGTAGAGGTTCATAATAAAATATGTATATACTCAATGTAAAATAGAAAAAATGTACCTATTTTATTAAAATATTGTACATGTATGTACAACAATACAATTTACGCCAATTACATTGCTTAAGATAGCTATTTTTGAATACTGAAATGAAGAATTTTTATGAAAAAAATAACTAAAAGTAGTGAGAAAAAAATAAATATGTAATTAGAATAAAAATCATACTTCGTCATTATTTAACAATAAAACAAGATACTTAAAAAACAGATGCATATTGAGTTTGTGAAAAAAAATTAAGCTGAGCTTTGAAAAAAATTGGAAATTGTAGTTTGTATACCTGAAAACGACACTTTGTCCAATGCATCATCCGATACTTAACGTAGTACGACAGAAGACGAAACCTATTGCACAAGTGTTAGCAGAAACAGAAACAAATGTGAGTGGGGGAGTTACAGGATTACTTGAGAAGAACTTCGAACAGAATAGGTAAACTCGCTATATTAAGGTTCGATAAATGGAGGTTCGACTGTATATACCTAAACCTTCCTGGTGAATCACTCTATCTACTGGTGAAAACCACATGAAAATCCGTGCAGTAGTTATTGAGTTTATCGCGAACAAACATGGCTGAGGACTTTGTTTTATAATATGTATAGATTATGAGCACATGGAACTCGGCCTAGATTATCTAAGTATTTAAATAAAAAACCTGAACCATTTCCAGTACCTAGTTAGAGACTATACTGTTTCTAGGACAAAAGTTGGGAATCGAAGTGAGATTTGTTCGAGACCACGCTCAATCGACTGGTTTTCTCCCAATTTAGAGTACCCGCTTTATAGAGGATGGGTGTGCCCCAGGTCCATCCATTGGTGTTAGGGGTTTAAGCAATTGCACCCTACATACCGAGCTGTTTAGCTCCCCATTTTATATAAAATATGATATGAACGTTTGCATGTGTTCATTTAACATCACTTTACGCTGCTATGGCAAATCGGACGATGCTACATTGGGAACCCTAAATTTTTCTATCCGGCTTTAATTAGGATTGGACATTTTACAGGCTCGGGACACCCGATTTACTACGTTTCTTCTGGAGGACGGTATATCCAAGGATTTGCAAAAAACAATCTTTGGGCCACCTGCAGGGTTACAAACCCACAATCTTGGGCATAGTAGCTTATTATGCTTACCACCACACCACTAGTCTCTAGGTCTTCATATTCATAGGGTTATGAATGCTCATGGGAAGTCCAAGTAACAGAGAGTAAGAATGAGAAAGAACAAGAGGATTTTGTTGATGTCTTATAGTATTCAGAAGTGAAATATTGATTTTTTACTGTTAATAAGGAATTTTATTGTGGGAATGCTCATGTCGGTTTGATTAGTGTGATTCGAAATAAACCAAGGAGGATCAACTATTGATCGTTGGAATATTGATGGCATTCTTTGTATCTTGTGTATACACATCTTAATGTTTTTTAACTTTAAAATTTTTCATGTAAAAAAAGTGAATTTAACCACATTCCAAGAAATAAGGTTACTTGAAGAAAAATGAAGTTTATTATTTCAGCAATGGGAGCTCTGGATGTCGTGGTAATGACTTTTAATGTATCTATTTCGAGACTGTCTGTGGAAGATAATTTATCTTCTTCTTCTTCTTTTGCATCACCCTTATGGTGTCTTTCAGCGTAGGGGAGCGTTTAACCAGGACTGCCACTCTTCCCTGTTCCTAGCTAGGTTCCTCACCTGGCAGATATTTTTGCCTCTTTTCCTACAGAAACGTTCTATTCTAGGGCGTCCTCGTGGTCTTCTACCTTCAGGGACGTAGTCCATCGTCTTCAATGGGTCCCTGTAGTCCTCCATCCTCAGAACATGTCCAAACCATTTTCGATTGGATTCGAGCATCTCCTTCTTTGCCACGATCCTGAGTTCCTCCGTGATAGTTTCATTGCGGATACGATCTCTTCTTGTTTTTCCTGGAATCCTTCGAAGAAATTTCATTTCTGCAGCCGTGATTCTACTCTGCAGCCTGTCCGTTAGTATCCAACTTTCGGCACCATACAGGAGCACAGGTAGATATAACGACTTGAAGTTGTTGAGCTTCACTTTTCTCGCTTCCCAACAACAGCATTACAGATCTGGTAGTAGACCGAGTTTGCTTTGTTTATCCTGTTTGAGATTTCAAAGTCTAATTTCCCAGTACCGTTCATTACTGCTCCGAGGTAGGTGAAGTCCGTGACTGCTTCCATCTCTCCTCCGTTGCAGTATATATATATATATATATATATATATATATATATATATATATATATATATAGACTTCTTCCTCTTCCCTTCCTACTTGCAAGATCTTGCTCTTGCCGGTGCTGATCTGCATGCCTTTCCTACGGAGCTCTTCATCCCATTCATTCACGGCTTGCTGTAACTTTTCTGTGGAGTCTGCAATGAGAACAATATCTTCTGCTTAAATCTTTTGCATATTGCTGCTATATCATCCATATAAAGTATAAATAGCAACGGGCTTAAACTGTCGCCCTGCTTTACTCCTTTTGCCATATCAAAGCGCCCAGACTCCTTCCCATTCAGTCTAATAATACCTTTTGGGTTTTGATATATAGACTTTACAGCATCCACCAGGCCTTTTGGGATGTTCTTAACTCTGAGTGATTCCCATATTTCGTTTCTTGGAACAGAGTCAAATGCTGCTTTAAGATAGATTGAAATTTTTAATTACTTTAATTGCCGTGACTCAGAGGTATCTGCAAATCTTTATGTGACTTACTCACACTATAAAGTAGATACTCATGATTAGGGTAAACATCTGGAAGCCGATAAACTCCCTTCCTGTACAACCGTTCGAAGAGGAACAGTACATTTTCCTTGAACTGAACGTAATACCCTTGGTTAGGAAATCATCCTTTCAGACTAAAGGCTTATTCACACTGAATGCGGTACTCTACCACCGTAAACATGCGTTTAACACTGTATTGAGTTATTCTGTTCTGGCTGGAGGCGATACACCTCATTGATATTCGCTCTACCTCTGAGGTAATGCTTATTCTGTTACAAGGTTTGGTATTGCGATGCTAAGGTAAAGTTATTGCTACACTTCACTATAATATAACAATTTAAAAAAAAATGTATTTATTAAAATTTACAACTTTATATTGAACACATCAAGCAAATATAATGAAAGATAAATCATGTCCAGAGATATAGGCAAGTAGAGAAATTACCCGGTGGTAGTACTCAAATAAAAAGTTCAACTTAAAAGATCATGAGGCCTACTAATTTTTGTTTTGTCTTTTATTGTCCTTCATCAGTTCAACTATAAAAGTTTTTAAAAAATGACGAATCATAAAACCTCTCTTCCTGACTTCTTTAAAACATAACACGAAATGTAGCACTGCTTTTTAATTTAAAAAAAAATAAATAGAATTCAACGATTTGAAAAATAAAACAAGCTACATCTTTCGTTTTTAAGACGGTTATTTCAAAACACAGAATACAAAATAAGATCAAGATATATTTCTTTTTAAAAAAATCTATTTATTGCAATTTACAACTGTATATTTGAATACATCAAGTAAATATAATGAAAGTTAAAGGCAAGTAGAGAAACTACTCAATGGTAATACTCGAATAACAAATTCAACATCGTTCACGAGGCCATCTTCTTTTCAGACGCCTCGGAGGATTATCAGGAATTGAAGAGGTCACAAGGTTTGAAATTAGTGGGTTTGAGTGGGAATGAAGGTTGTCATGAAAATATTGATATCGGATTCGAGCCAAATCAGCAACAAACATTAAGGTCATTATGGATTACTTTAGTCGTAACAAAGTAAGGAGAATTGAAGATTTTACGAAGTATTTTGGATTGTAAGGATTGAATACGAGGGGAATTTGATTGCTTAGTGGAGTCTCAAATCTCTACTCCGTAAGTCTAGATGGGTCCAATGATTGTCATGTATATGAGTCTTTTGTAATTAATCGGGAGCTTTGAGCGTTTGTCTAGTGAATGTTGAAGTTGCTTGAATCGGCGAGCTGTTTATTGTCATTTCAGTCTAGTATGAATTGCAAGAATTTGAATTGAAAAAAAATATTCAGATAAAATTCGCCTACAAACTGATAGTTATAAGGGTAAAGTTATTCTTTTCAACTAACATAAAGGCTCATTCATGTTCTTAGTGCAAGAAAGGTATTCAATTATTAACCTTCTACATTACACTTTGTCTTATATATTTCAGGAGATTTAATTTTAAAGGAAAACCAATGATAAAATATTTTTATTTTGAAGAGAAAATATATATTGTTTTAATCTAATATGAACCAAACAAGAACTGACAGAGAAGGAAGCACTCCACCTCCAACTTCCCTGAAGTAATTGGGTTGAGATATAGCCTTGATTAAGATCTCCTGCAATAAACGTTCAACCTTATACACATATAGTTATTATTAATTTTATTATTATACACATACACTTAGGTTTATGGTGCTTTGAAAATACACCATGTATCTCAGATAATACAATTGTTAATCTGGAACGGACCGTAACGGAGACATTGAACAACTTATTTCCAGAATTATAATTTATTTAATTGTTATATGATATAATTTTTTAAATATGTTATTTGAAAAGCAAAGATATGACCAGGACCGGGACTCGAAGCCGGGTATTTCACCTCTCCGTGGTGGTGCCTTAACAATCTCGGCCATCCTGGCACGTTTCCCGCCCAGCCTTATCAATTCTTTTCACTTGATCCTATATCTCCGTGTTCTCGCAATTATGCATAAGAAATATAAGCTCCAGGCTTGTCCAACATAACCCAGCTTTCCATTCTATAAGTGAGGATTGGGAGGAAACCTAACATGTATATCATGTTTTTTACTTCTCGGTAAAATTTTCTCTTGTTAATGTTAACTTCAATTACCTCCCCATTACAGATCAGCTGGATGCCCCCTTGTTCCTGTCTTAATACAACGCATATATATACGCTAGTTTTATTTGTATCATTATAGTTTTTACCGTATTGTGTTCATTTCATTTTAAAATAAATTTATTCAATTTCGGAGGCTGAAATTGATGTCTAGCTTATTAAAATTGTTCCAATAAGAGGAGAGAGGGGGAAGCATTAAAAATAATTTTCCTCTTCAAATTTCTTTTAACGATCCGACAAAGTTGGGGGAAAATTAGGCTTTAGAACGAGAATAGGAGCTGTTGGAGTTTTGAGAAAGTTTACGACTAACAATAGCGCCCCCCGCCCCCTCTTCCTCTACTAGATAGCCTCGGGTCGGGATTAAGGCAGCTGATTGGCTCGCCGCTATGAGGCAATTTGTAGTGAGGGGGGGGCAAGATGTACAGTGGCCGCTAATAGTATTAATTATATGATGGCGCCTCCTGAGTAGCCTCAAAGGGAGGGCAATAAAACCCTCAAGGCGTTACACAAAGGGCCTCTTCCTGATCGCCTCGCCTCTCGGGGGGTGTGAGCTTTGCCGGCCGAGTTCAAAGCCTGTATTATTGTCTTCATAATACCGGCTTATTGTTCCTCAGACACTCTACTATCATTGTTAGGAATCTCGGGCGTCTCTGCTAAACAATTTATTGGAAAGGGAGGACAATTTTAATTACATATTTTATTATTATTATTTCTTTATCATTTTTACAACTGCATTAAAACATTATAACTATTAAATGGCAAGGAATGGTATTTATTGACATGAATAAAGACAGGTAGAGAAACTACCCTCTAGTACTAAAATAAGTTCAACTAAGAAGGTCACGAGGGCATCTTCTTTTCAGAAGCCTCTGAGGATTATCAGGAGTTCTAGGTTTTAAAACAGTTAGTTTGAGTGGGAATGAAGTTTGCACGAAAAGATTGATATCGGTTCCCGACCTAATCAGTAACGATTAGGACATTAAGGTCATTATGGATGACATTGTTCGTAACAAAGTAAGGAACATTGAGGATTTTATGAAGGATTTTGGATTGTAAGGATTAAGCACGAGAGGAATTCGATGTGTAAATCTTAGTGGAGCCCCAAAGCAGTATTCCGTAAGTACTGATGGGTCTAATGATTGTTTTAAAGTTGTTTAAAAGAAATTATGGAACTCATGCACAAGCCGCTAGATGTCGCCAGTCTCTAGCATGTTGCTGACGCGAATCCTCTTGTTTTTTCCCTACGAAAACTTGCTTAACGTTTTCACTTTAAATTAATTTTAAAAAAACACTCTATAATTGAAACGAATATTAATAAAATTTCGCTGTTTCGGTGGTAAAGTCAAATTTAACAACGAAAAAAATTGGAAAAATCCAAGTTACATTTAATAGTGGCGGGTGTAGTTTAATTGGTAGAGCGCTAGTTTTTTTAATTGAAATATTAAGTTCTTGGTGTAAAACAATAAAGTTGCAATATTAACCAATGAAGTTGCAAAAAACCAAAACTCATGGTAAAGGGTGTCACCTGTGATGTAGTGATTAGCATAGCAGCCGACTGTACCCAAGATCGTGTGTTCATAGCCCGGCAGGAGGCCTTAGGATTTTTTGAAAGGAGTAAAAAATTTTGGTTATGCCATCTTTCGGAGGGGGCGTAAAATGGCCTAGTTCCAAAAGATTAAAAGGTGTATAGTGTTAAAAACAACATTCTTTCCTTAGTGTTAAGTTTTAAAAACAACGATTGCCCATAATATCAAATTAATTCAAATGCAAGCTTATAAATATATTGATACAGTACCACTTCAACTGAATATGGGTTTTAGGTTCATTACATTGTAGAAACTGCACTGTTTCTGGAACAGTTTGCAGTGTGGTGGTTTGGATTGATTGAAATCACGCTCAATAACTTTTCCCCTTATTTAGGGAATTCATTTTATAGAGGCTGGGTGAGCCCCAGGATATTTTATCTGTATAATAATCTATTATTTATGGATTGTTTAATTTGTATACCACACCCGGATTTGACTTTGAATCCGGTACTTACAGCTCAACAACTCAGCACTCAACACACGGAACTCCCCAAATTTATCAATTGATTGAATTTAAGTTTACTAGCCCTCCTTTCCAAAGGGACTCACCTGATTAAAATGTAATTTAAGTTAATGTTTACGGTAAAAACAGCGTTAAATTCCAGAAAATACCTCGTATTGTATCTGAAAATTCGGAGTTTTTATCACGAAATAAATGAAAGCTAAACAGGTTTTTTTTTGCCAACTACTAATTATTTCTGAAGGACCATTATGGTTTTTTGATATTTTTAATGAGGAAAGTTGTCGAAGAAGCTTTCTAGAGGTCGTGAATGGAGTTTATAGCCGGTTAAAGAGAAATATAATTATAAATAGCTAAATAAAGAATATAAATTGGTTATTGTTCAAGGCTTAGTTTTTTATCATTATTTATTTTTCTTACATAATTGCCATTTATTTAAGTTTGATAAACTTTTTAGTACCTATTAGTATAATATTGGAATAAATATGGTCTGCCCATTGTTCTTCTGCAATTAAAACTTATATATATTATTTACTGTACATCATTCGTTTAAACATGCCAATCCTGTATAACTATAAACCATTTCAGGGGTTCAGTACATTGTAGAGACTACGGTTTCATGGACAAAGGTTGTGCTGGGAGGTCAACCGCTAGATTTTCCCCTTTATTTTGGATGGGTACCCACTTTATAGAGGCTGAGTGATCCCCCGAAGAATCCTAGATCCCATCTCCGGCTGCTAAGAGACTAAATAAACGTGCTCTCTACTACTGAGCATTCCCCTCTAAATATGCCAATAGAATTACTAAATAAAAGGGAACATTAATTTTTACTGTTTTTCGTATTAACACTTTTAAATAATTTTATCAGGACTGAAACGACAAGAAACTGTTCGCCATTCCTGGCTTCTTCAACGCTTAGTAGACTTAAACTGTAAGCTCCCAATTAATTAACACAGAGTCATAAGCTTTTTGGCTCCATTAAGACATCGGATTCCTCTCGTATCGAATCTTTACAATCGAAAATCCTCAATGTTCCTTACATTGTTACTAATAAAATCATCCATAATGAAAAATTTTATTGTACTATTTTTTGCTGATTTGGCCCGAAGCCTATGTCACACCTTTCATGACAAACTTATTCCGACTTAAACCTAACTTCTTGTTTTATTAACAATCTAGTACCTGACATTGTGCAGGTTCGGGGCCCCCGTTTTACGTCCTTTCCGAAGGACGGCATAACTAAGGATTTACTCCATTTAAAAATCCTAGAGGCACATGCTGGGCTAAGACCCCGCGATATTGTGCATAGTAGGTTGTTATGCTAACCACTAGACGACAGGTCGCTTCTGTTGAATTTAATTTTGTACTACCATCGGGCATTTTCTCTAATTGTGTTTACTTACATTACATTATGTAATATCAAATATCAATTATTTTTGTTACATAATAATATTTTGAATTATAATAAAACCATTTAAAAAAAAAAAATTACCACTATTTTCCGATAATATTGCAAACAAAAAATTATCAAAATAGAGATTGCTACCAGTTTAAAACAGATTATAGAGGGTTTATGTTAAAACCAGTTAAATGAATATTAATGATAAATGAATGTTTAAAAAACTAGCCTGTATCTTAATAATAACAGACTTCACAAATAATAAGACAGCACGAATAGAGACGCCTTAATATATTGTGAGTATACTACTGCGACAAAGTGTTGTGTATTGCGGGCAGTCTCCTTAAGGTTTGAAGGCGTTAAATGAGCTGCATGCATTTTCATGCACTATTTTTATTTAGGTAATTAATAGCAATTTATTTATTTTTATCCATTTTACTAATGCATTAAAATTGGATAAATTATTTATAAATTGTGAAATTCATATTCAACATTAACTTAGCTGTTGTAATTAATTATTTTTCATGCACTGCAATATCGCGTTCCTTACCACATTACTCAACAATAAATAATATTATTTAGTAAGTATTTCTTCTTTTTTTTATTTTACAGGATAGAAAATTAAAAAAAATATTACAAAAATAAGTACAAAAGCAGCGCCGTAATTAGGTTTAAATCTATAATAATAATTCATAAAATCATATCGTTATTTACACAATACATTATAGAAAAAAAATATTGAATCAGAATTTAACAAAAGTTTAGGAAAAATCTGTCTACATTTATGAAATCATTACCAGAGCAATATTTAAATAATCAGGCAACATACATTTTTTATGTATCATAAATAAAAAAAATATTCATTTTACTGTAGCTATTTTGAGTTAATATCAGACTACACTTTTCTCTTTCTTTACTTTAGTAATTTCATTTTTATTGTAATTAAATTGGAAACAATTCAATTAACACTTCCTTTGATATTTTTTTCTTTTTTATATTGATGCTGATATCGATATGAGTCAATCGGTGTTTACTGGTTTATATCAAAGTATTGCCTACGACATCCTTAAGATTAGCTTTAGGGCAATCCTCCCACTTACGTCTCGGTCTGTCCCTGAGACATTACCAATGGCTGAGAACTTAACTCTAATTGTAAATGTGTTTAGATTTCCCCTGAAATTATCTTTTTTTTTTCTTGTTATCACTATGGAGCCTAAGTATTTACACTTCTCGACATGTTCAACTTTATTCCTGCTATAACTCTGTCATCAAAATCACTGCTGTTTTCTATATATTTTTCTTCTTTTTTTTATAGATTATTTTATATACTATCGATAAATATTAGCCTTCATGTTGTTTGTTCATTTAACGTCACTTTATGCTGCTATGGCTAATCGGACGATGCTACAGTGGGAGCTCTAAATTTCGCCTATCCAGGTTTAATTAGGATAGGGATTTTTAACGAGTACCTGACATAGTACAGGCTCGGGACCCCCGTTTAACGTCCCTTCCGAAGGATGGCGTAACTAAGGATTTTTTACTCCCTTAAAAAAAATCCTAGGGCCACCTGCCGGGCACGAACCCGCGATCTTGGGTTTATTAGCCTTCATTTATTTCGTTGATATTCAGTACAATCCGGTTTATGGCATTTAAAGCTGTTTTTAATATACAAAAAAAATTATATCATTCAACTGAGTAATCATGAG